>OZ024669.1:6453359-7053359 GCA_964016965.1 Diacarnus erythraeanus | reverse complement strand
ACAGTACCACATACTGTCAGGTTACCATCATCTTCTTCAAAACCATCCTCATTAGGAGAGGATAGGTTAATCCTAAGAACCTCTGGAAGAATTATAAATAAGGATAATAATATTATTATTAGCTATTCCTGGTCTTGGCAAACTTAACTTTTGCAGGAAGTATTTATGTAATCTACAAGACCATCAATTATTGTATGCAGTGCTATTACATAACATGGCTATGATATTCATGAAGTGTGAGAAATTACTGGTCAAAGTGGCCATAGTAATTATATTGCTGGCATTAGGTATATAGTAGTTTCAATTATGAGCATTCTCTGTAGAAAAGCTGTTGCTAAGAAGCTACATAGCTGGCAGGAAATGATATATGGAATCTCAGGGTCATGGTTACATGAATTACTTAGGGTCCTGATTTCTCCTTGGAGTCATGATTTCTACTTGAGTCTCATTTCCCCTGATTTAAGTTATTGGGCAATTAGAGATAATTTTGGTCAACAGAGATAATTATTATATAGGCTACTATTCATTGATTTATGAAGGCTGTAATAGTTAGATACTGTAATGGCTAAGAGTTAAGTGTGAAGTTACATACGTTCATCATCAACAATGGTGATTGATGTGTTAGATATATTCCCTATAGTGTAGTTGTATGACATATTTATAAAGATGTTGAAGTTAAGGTTTCCAGTCAATTCATCATCGTCAATCAGATTAACAACTTCATTAGCCATAATCACATCTCCATCCATTGCCCCACTCATTACAGTGAATGTCAAAACTTCAGGTTCAAAATCTTCATCTAACACTATATCAATGTAATAACAATATGGTACATAACTATGATGATAACACCATTAAGCTAAACTAATATAGTGACAGCTACATCATCATGTGGAATATACCAGTTGTCATTCCATTATAGTGATAAAAATAAAGTAGCAGTATGCCATGGAATCACTATCCTATATAAAATAATTGAAGCCATGAATAGTAGGTCATCCATAGTTGCTTAGGAGAGATGAGGTGACACACCTCATTAGGTAATATATTAGCTGGAGGACAGAATTGTCTACTAGAAACTGCTATAAGTACCAATTAGCTTAGAGAAACCTTATACAATGGCCTGATGAGTATGTAGGCTGTTATGGACAGCATGACCACAAACAGTCCTTGGCACATAAAAATGTCTTGGCCATCAGTCAAAAAGTATTATTTTCTCTAGGTATACCCATTTTGATAGCAAAAAATTTAAAACAGCAACTGGATAACTATCCATTTTTTATCTTCAAAAAGGAAGTCTTCACTATACAGATAGCTATGTAGTAATGACACAGGTGAATGTCTTACTTGCTCCAGAATCTCCTTCTCCAGATTGAGCTATGGCAACAACTTCAAATTCATCCATGATCTCATCTAGTTCAGTTGTATTCAGTGTCAGCACAATACTGACATTGAAAGTGGTGCCTTCAATCTCAATGAACTCTGGCATCTCAAAATCTACTGTGACTATAAGAAAAAAAGAGTTGGATCAGAGCAATTAATTAAAAGGGATTTGGTAAGATCAATTATCACACTCAGACAATAATTACTTGAGCTGTATGTAAAGTTCAGCACTACACAAAAGTCTAAGCAGGTTTAGTCCCAGCACTACACATAAGACAAGGCAGGCTTAGTCCCAACACTACATGTAACAGTTTATCATGTCATTATTTTTTCTAAATTCCAGACAATGTAAAAGCCCAATTGACTAGTTATAGTTATTTCCTTCCATTCATAGCCACCTAGTTTAGCTCTTAAATATTAGTCTAAGTGGTATATGCTCCACACCACTCACCAATTATTACCTAACCCTAGCTAAAAAATGACCACAACATTACCCTGGCTAAAGACTGACCACAACGCTGCTAAATTACTTAGCTCGCTAACCCTGGCTAAAAATTACCACACTGAATAACACTGTTGAATTACCTCACTGAATTAACCCTGCTGAAGAATGACCCACTGATTAATTCTTCTGAATTAGCCCTGCTGAATAACCCTATCATGAATAACCCTTCGAAATATTCTCACTGAATTAAATACGTATTCCCACTGAATTGACCTTGGTGAATAGTTTCATGGTGAATAATCACTGTTAGCTAACAGTAGATGTGATTTTATCACTTGTACTTTGTTGCCAATACATTTGGAGTGATGATAGTTAGCTAGCAATTCTTACAGCACAATGTTCTTACAGATTGCTATGCATGTCTAATTATAAAACAGATTTTGAAATAAATGAAGAATTCAACTGTCACAAGTTCATGCATTGTCCATGGCAACCGTAATATTTCACAAGCTCAAGTGAATAGATAAAATCTCAAGTCTAAGTTCTTAGCTCTATATTACAGTTCTCAAAGTTATTATAATGATAGTCGTAATCTCTGTTAGACTTGTGTCAAAATCAAATTTCTACTAAAGTTTAATTTTTGTCTTTCTTTTGGATCCATTTTTGTGTGTACCCTTTTGTAATTCAATAAATTTGTGTGTATCCTTTTGTAATTCAATAAGTTTGTGTGTACCCTTTTGTAATTCAGTGAATTTGTCATGACATAATGCTCTAACATGACTATTTACACTATAATATACAGCAGTATTCCATTTTACAGACACCCAAATCAGCATGAGATAGCACAGTAAATACCCACTACATACGTAGCTACATATAGTGGAATGGAGAAAATACATTTGCTAAATGACATGCACATAATAATAGATATCATTATTATTCTTCCTACCATTTTGCGATAATGTGCTCTGCAAACATGTCATCAACATTATAACAGCTAAGCCACGACCAAGCTGCCCAATCATACTTCACCTCCAACACACCCTCTGTCCGCAACCGATCTTAACTCAATAAATATATAAACTGCAGCAAACTATGCTATAAAGAACATGAATAACTGCTTTACTTCAATACTAGCTAATGCCTAGCTAAGATACTAAAATCTCTCTATAGGCAAATAGATCTGTAATTTGATATTAGAAAGGAAATAATATATTAATTTAATTTAATGATCAACATCTTCAGTCAAGATATTCACCAGGATACATATATAGCATAAACATTCCCACAGAAATTACAGTGTAGCTCTGTACCAGGATCAAGCACAACAGAAGCCTATATGATGTACATTTGATATCTAACACACTAGTTGCTATGAAAAACAGGAGAGTGCAGAGAGGGTGGAGTAGAGGGTGGAGTAAAGGGTGGAGTGGAGGTAGAGGGAAGGGTGGAAGAGAGGAGAGGGGAGGAAAGCAAAAGTGAGAGAAGAAAAGGAGGAAGGTGGAAGGAAAGAGAAGGGTAGAGATGAGGATTGGGAAGAGTAGGAAATTTTCCTTTCCCTTATCAAACTCTTTATCCCTCCTTTCTTTTCTCTTCCTTCCACCTTTCCAATCTTCCACTTTCTTCCACCTTTCCTTTTCCTTCCACTTTCCCTCTCCTATGTTTCTAAATTTATCTATCCTTCCACCATTCTCCTTCTTCCTGCTGTTTCCTTCTCCCTACTTTCCCTCAACTCTTTGCATTTTAGATAAATTTCTGCTAACACACTCTCTGGCACAAAGTATTTATAGAGATTATACTCTCTGAACATCATGGCTATAAGCCATTTGCAGGAGTTTAATTGTTTGGTAAAAACCACTTGTTTATGAAGGTGGTTTACACGCACACACATAGATACTTACGTATAATTACATAGACTGTTGTCATTATGCTATCATGTAGGTATTTAATAGAAGTCTGGTGTCTTGCATTTCTATGTTTCTAGTTTTCATTTGCATTCCTAAGTTTCTACATTGACCTACTGTGCCAAGCTGTGATCGATCAATGCAACCCAATTGGAGTTTAATATGCTTATTCAGTAACTAACCAGTTATTTTTAAAGGGATAGCTACAGTAACTAATCAGTGTTGTTAGTGTGCAGATGCTGTTAGCTGTGGCTATTCTTCACTGGATATAGTCTCTTACATTAGGATTGTACTATCCTGCCTTAGTGATTGGATTGTAACTACCTATAATAGCAGTATTTGAATAGTATTTGAATACAACCTTTTAATTAGACTATACACTATATAACTCTCTAAAGGAGTATACACTAAATGCAATTGTTAAGTAACTAGTAACTTTGACTATTATGATGTACCAAAGACAAATTGCATGAAATTAATGTATTTTATTTTCTAAGAAGTAAATTATTTGTCATAAGTACTATCTTTAATAGCTACTAAAGTGATGACTTGATGAACTTCAAGAAATATTGAGTGCAGAAGTAAATTCTATAGCTAATGATAACCAGAAGTAGGAAAAATGGTTCTGTTTCAAACCAAATTTGAACATTTTTCATAATCCATTCACCTTCATACATAGCACCTTTTGTTCCTACTACTTTTCTACATGAATTTTACCTAACAGAAAGTGGAAAGGGTGGTGTTTTTTTTTTTTGACAATTAGCTAGCTACCTGTGTGAATGCCTCAAGGCTGTAATCTGAAAAGTGTTCAGGCAGATTTACAATAATAGAGATAGTCACAACATAGATAATGGAAATATAATTTATTAATTGGAAATTCCCACTTTGAAAGGTTTGGGCTAGAGAGCTGAACCAAGTTATGCCAACCTGAAAGGATACACTAATAACATTACTCAAATCCTTACAACAGCATCAATTAAGAATGAAAGGAAAGCACATAAAATTTGGTATCCACGTCACCTGTACTGACTGGCACAATCACTTCAAAAATGTAAGTATAAGGTTAAATCATACCAAGTAATAAGCACTGGTTTATATGATTCAGTGTAAGGTGTTATTATACCATACTTATAACTATTTTGTGTCCAATAACAAGATCATTACTATATGAAGTAGTGTATACTGAGTCAATAAGCATATGAGTAATGTTGTAAGCTGCTTTTTCACAATGAATGAATAGTTAATTCCCCATAATATTACAAGCCTTTAGTTACTAGCTATGCATATAATATATACATTGTAATACATGTCCTATATCAAAAATAGGACACCTCTAGAACACACTTAGAATAATTAAAACATCTTTAGATTATTAAGACACTTCTTTAACAGAATCTTTGTACTGCAACGATAAAACTTCTATAATATTCAGACACCTTTACGTATAAAGATTATGTCTCCATAATATGAATTGTGAACTCCTCTACAATGAGGACACATAATCATTATGTGGTTGTATCTAGACACCCTCTATTATTTAGAAACTCACCATTATAATGAAGATTCAACTTAATAGTTTCATCTTATGTACTTGACCAGAATATTGCAGATCCTAGTTTACCTCACAATATCATACCCCTTTCACTGTCAGAATCCATTGGAATTATCCCTATGATGGTAAATCTTTTTTATACATAACTCTGAACATTTGCTCATCTCAGATTAATTTATTGAAGCTTTGGGAAACTCACACAGTCCAACCCTTCTATTTCTGACTCATAAATCCAAAATTAGGAACCCCATTTCCTTTCTTTTTGAGCAGAGGTACATACATAATCAATTTTAAAGGTTTATTGAATAGTTTCACAAGTAGCTATAATAAAGTTACCTAGCTACTGTCCAAATATAGCTATAACATAATGCTTACCATAATAATTATAAGTGAAGTCATACATACGTATGTATCGACCATAGCTATATAATATTATTATGGTGACTGCCTGTGGCAATCTATTAGATTATGTAGGTAACTATAATAAACTAACCCTAATAATTGTGTAGTTAAAATATTTTGGTATCAATATCAATTCTACATGCCAAAATGTTACTACATCATTACAGAAGTTTCCTATAACACCCCACACAACAGAATCCCAATAAAACCACATTATAACCTCACAACAAAATCACACTATATTATAATATAACCCCCCTAATAGTATGTGTGAAAATGGAGAAGGGTTAACAAAGATAGATACATGTGAATAGTTACGTAACTAAGAGTGAGAAAGATTGGGGGAGTATTGTAGCTATAATCATGATCACATATTGGCATGCAGGGATATACCATAATATTTTAGAGTCATGGAGATTATGGCAAGTTATATACCATTGAATATACACATTGCCCAATAATGTATGATTCACAAAGCTGGAATCATAATTAAGTTCTCTTGGGAAAAGCATTCATGAAGTAGCTATGCTATTCTTTTTATAAACAAAGGGTAGGGTAGGAGAAGACAAACAATTGTGTGAATCTCTTCCCAGACACTCTTGTTCACTGATGAGTTAATAGTGTTTCCACTAGTGAATAATGATTACTGTAATTCATCACTAAAGTCTATTCGCATTCACTTGCCCACGGAAGTAGTAGCGGTAGAGTGTGATTATGTAGTAGTGCATCATTAGTTGATTTAGCAAAATACTTGTGGATGATGGTATGTGGAGCCAAACCACGTGTTAACTGTGTAACTGCTACCATGGCTACCATGCAGTATTGGCTGGAATTGAGCTAAATAACACACACCACATTCAGCATGGTTAATGGAATGCTCTGTACTTTGCTTATGGGACATACAGCTAACTTTTGACTGGTAAGGCATAGAACCTTATAAAAGATATCAGAAAAATTCTACGATAATTAGTTAACTGTTGGTGTTTGAAATTTTGAAATCGGATAAAAATTTAGCAAGTTATTGCAAATATTCGTGGTGCCAGGTCAACCCAAATAGACTTTAAAATATTATGATAACATAAGTAGCTTATCCCACAAATCTAAAAAAGCCAAAATCTGCTGTGTATAATATCATTCTAATTTACACAATGTTAGCTATAGGGCAACTCAAGTAGAAATAGTTTTTGTGCTTCTTGTTATGTGAAACATTTAGAATTTCTGATCTGGTAGCTAGTATAGCTATTATAGCTAGTACTGTAAAGGGAAAGGACTTCTCCTTCCAAATTTGTAATATTGAATACAACTTTCATCTGTGACACATTAGATATATTATAAGACTTCTTTACCATCTAATTACGTAATGTCATAATGATGACATCAATGTGGTTTGTGACTTGTGGCTTCTTAATATACACTTCCGTTGCCAAGGACTCAGCTTTTGTTTACCCTGCTGATTCAGGAGATAGCATCTTCTTGGTATAGCACAGGTATGTAGACACAAAGTTGTTGAATGGGAGGTCTATCTTGTTGCAGAATAGGTAGTGAAGCTAGGGAAATAAATAAGTCCTGATATAATATAAGCCCTAATCCTAGTGAAGCTACTTAGATGGACTTCAAATAGCATTATTTACAGTCTTGTGATATCTGTAGAATATATAAGGTAAGTGGCCAATTAATTGATGCATTTTAAATGCAGGAAATGGATACACTCAGAGTTGGTAGGAATGAAGATTTCATCAGACTGCTTCAATGTTATGTTTAATGGTTTTGGATAAAACTTACATTACTGTAATAGAGAGCAATTAATGCACTTATTTTTCAGTGATGCATCATCTTGGAAGACTGTACTCTACGTATACCGGCCAATCATTCTGCATTGACAATCAGATGTCAGTCTGTCCACATCAAGAATGATACACAGACTGTGACTTATTTGGTATAGGATATGCAGACAAGGCTAGAACTGGTAGTAATTCTGAGAGGTTCTGTTTTGTATGAATATTTTGTGCCTTTCACAAAGCTTCATTCAACCTTTCCCAAAGGCATCAATGCAGAAGTCTGGGCATGGGACAAGGCCAAAAAGTGGTGTGCTGTTGGTGGATGTTTTTTGTCATTGCAAGATGCCTGCACAGTATGACATGGATATGATAGAATGCGAAACATGTCAAAATTTTGGCATCATTATGTTAAACTGAACCCCATCAAACAAACCTGAACACTAGGAATATATGTGCTTAGGAAAATGTAGTTTCCAACAAGAAATATCTGAACACATTAATTTTAGAGATCACAACCTATTGACCTTTTGCAGCAGATTTCACCTTTGTGCTGGAGTTACATGTCCTCTTTCTATAGAAAAATATAAGGCCTTGGGACACATCCACAGGTATAAAGTAACTGAGCATGTATAGGGCTCAGTATCCTTTTGAACCAAGGCTCTATTGTACAAGAGTAGCCAATAATAGTCACAATGAAACTGCTCTAATCAAACACAGAGTATTGCAAAGACATCACTGCATACAGACACAACTGAGTACTGTAATCAGACTGTTGTCCTACCTGATACAAGTTATCATGCAACCATACATCCTTGAGATAGCTTTTTAATAATAATAATATTATATACAATTTTACATATGAACATTATTAATGTGTGAAATCTTTAGAGATAATAAACAGCGAAAGAGTCAACAACTATTAAATAGAGTTGTATTTTATAAATGCATCATTGTAGCTACATAGATTATAGTACATATAATTATGTTGGTTAGCCCCTATTATTATGCATGATGATAGTAGTCCAAAATATTCTGGACAACTTCATCAGTGTGGGGCTCACTACACTCAACATGATAATACATGTAAAAGTTAATAATATTATCTGCTAACCAGAACAAATAAACTATTTAACTTGTCCATATGCCACATTCTCCCTGAGTTGGAGTTCCACTTCACCCTTAACAGTAGAGGTGACTATGTCCTCATAGAGTGGAGCAGGTTGACTGGGTGGAGGGTGGTGTTTATTCTGCCACTTGCCATAGCAATACACAACTAGAACACCACCAACAAACCCACCAACCAATCCAACAATGAAGATCAGGACACCAATGATCACTGTCACTGTTGAATCTAACAGTAAAAATATTGGCACAGTGAGTATCAAAACTAAAGACACTTTCTAAAGTGTAAACATGTAGAATTTACATTTTACTGCTTAATAATGTATAGCTATATAGAAGACTTACAAACTTACAAATCTATTTGTACCTCTTTCTGAATTCTTGCAAGAGATAATGGTAGAGCAATTAGCAAGGCAATAATTTATAGCATCAGTGTTATTTGTAGAAGTAGTAGAACTAGTTGTAGTGTCAATTGTGTTGGTACAATCGTATGTAGCAGGGTCTGTACTCCAGTGTCCTCTAGTACATGTAGCTATGATGTTGTCATTGGGAAACAAACCATCTTCACAAGTGAAAGTGATGGATGACCCCTCAAATGTTGTTGCGTAGTTATGAATCACCACACCATCACCAGCCACTGGTTCTCCACACTCACCTATGATGATGATGATTATAAATTAAATGACAGCATTAACAAAATTATTCAATAATCTGAATTATGTGCCTGTATACCTTTTAAAGTGAGAACTAGTAATATATTTAGCTGTACTCTCTGCAGGTATACATAATAACTGATGATCTAGCTATAGTAGGATAATTCTAAATGAGAGAGATAATTAATATCACTTAATACTGTGACACTAGTACACAGTTAGGTGGGACAAATAGAAAACTGAACTGTAGTCTTAAAATTATAACCTTTAGTCAAAGGAAAATACAACATGCATGGAAACTATAGTAGTTACATATTAGGTAAAACTAACCAGCATAATATATAATAATGAGACATACATGGCATCACTAGGATGACTCACTATAGTTAATGGAGATGGTGTCCATGGAAGAGCCAGCACAGTTGGAGGCTACTACAGTGATGGTGTACTGGGTATTGTAGGGGACATTGGGGATGACTATGCTAGTGGTTGAAGAAGTTTGGAATGGAATAGTTGGAGTGATGGAAGTGTTGTAGTCCACACCCTCCAGTTCCAATGTTGTCCAGGATATAGTAATGGATGTAATATTAGTCCTACCAAACACCACATCTGAGACATCAGGAACCCTCAATTCAATGGGACCTGGAGGAACTATCATTTGATAACCTGTTATTACTTTATAATTACAATCTAATACAAAACACCTATAGTCTATTTGCATTCACTTGTCACCTCGAATATTCGTCATAATTCACTCATTTCTTCACCGATCTCCACAATTCAGGCACCAATCTACAGCTAATTTGATGTAGATTCTTATGATATGTTTTCTTTGGTGCTATCCCTTACCAGTCCAAAGTTAGCTGTATTTCCCGTAAGGAAAGTATGAAGCATGCCATTGACCACATGGAATTTCGTGGGCGGTAGTAATCAAGGTAGCTACAAAGTACTCTAGGTCAACACGTGGCTTCCCTCCAGTTACCCCGGCATACCAAAAACCATAAGAATGTTGTTAATTGATTTAGTGACGCACTACGACGTAAACCTACTCAACCACAGCTACTTCCGTGGGCAAGTGAACGAGAATAGACTTTAATAGCAAAAAATCACTAGCTAAAAGTATCAGTAGAAGAAAATAATGTCAAGATTTCTTAGCATACTTCTCCCTCACTTGATGATAATAACAATATCAATAGCTAGATTCTGAAATAAAATGTTAGTGCTAGAATTAAATTTATAACAAGTGGATTTATCTCTATTAGTGTTTTTCTATGTATATTGTTGGTTTGCGAGGATGCCCTGATTTAATGTGCACTGGATCATGGTCCAAATTTTAATGGCTAATTCATATAGATTTCAGCATACATTCAAAGTGCTAATAACTATTTAGATGCTGGGTTATTATTATCAACATGTTATACTGATGCTGAAATGCTATACTTTTGTGTGGACTAAATCAGTGCAAAAATATTTACAAGTTTCAAGTTCTTATCTACTGCCCAATGGAAGCTTAATTCAAGCTTCAAACTGTGGGTTTCTCCTATTTTGGCTAGGTATGAAATCTTCCGAACCTCTTTAAAACTCTTTTATTGAGAACATTTTTGATGTATCTAAATGAGAAGATAATAATCACCTGTAATATGAATGAATCCTGATTTTATCGCATCACTTCCATTAGCTGTGAATCCTAAACACTGCACTTTACTTCCAGCTGTGACATTTACTGTCAAGGAAGACACTATTGTTATAGGCATGGTTGACACATCTAGAGTAATTAGGTCTGCCAAAATAACTCCATCCATTGATTCTCTGTGAACTTGAACATTAGTGATATCCAGGTTAGTGTAGTTAATGTTAGGAGTAAAGACTCTCCATTCTATAGGAATACCATATGAAGTGCAGTTAAACATGACTGTTTGTCCAGGACATGTGGTAATAGAAGGAGGAACTAGAGTCACTGCAGCTATAATAATACAAGTATGAACATTAGAAAGATGTGCTGAGTGTAGCTAGCTATTCCTAGTAATGCAGTAGCTGGTGTGAATGTACATTGTTCCTCTAAACAACAGTATCTCTTCTATATCTGGGTGGCCTTGGAACATATGAATCATAATAATCATTGTGTGTATTTAGTTAGATACAAGTATGAACAGGGACACAATTATTATAGTTATTGTTGACAGTAGTCTAGTGAGGTAGCCTATAGTTGCTGTGAAGTAAAATCTAAACTGACCATCCAGAAAAGCTGGAAGGACAGTATTGGAGTATAACCTAAGTTGGAAGAAGTATTTAGTGTGTGTTCATTGCATGTGACCTAATAGTAGCTGTTTTGGTTTGTGTTGTACTAACCACAATGTGAGTATAACTATACATAATAGGAAGCTTGCTATTATGAATTCTGATGTCTATTCTATTATTACTTACAAGCTACGCATGTAAGTGATCATTGTAATAATATTTGCTAAGATTAGGATATTGTGCTATTGGGTAGTGGATAAATCTGTAGGACTGCAATACTTCACATTGAATAAGTTCTCTTTACTTTATTGATAATTAATCAGGAGTGAGATAACACAAAAGCAATATCAATTTTCACTCTACACAGGAAACTTGGAAGTTTAATCTAGTTCTACAGCAGCTATTATAGTGGAACCTAACAATATTACAAGATAAAAGGACCCTAATAATATGTAAGTTTTGGACCATAAATAACATCATAGGAGAGCCACACCCAAGCCCACACCCACTTTCACCCACCTATATTATAGGAATTGCCTGTACACTTTATTATCACTATTGATGCTAGGGTTAGGACATCTAGGGCCAGATACCTACCTATAGTTAGCTAGCATCAAAGATCCACGAATTGGAATGGTTAGCGGTTGTAGTAAGCTAGTGTCAGCTTAAAGTTTCAGTAAGCTCTAGTAGCTATATACTCACCAGCAGTATTAACAAACACCGAGTGAACTAGTAACAGTAATAAACCAGGTCGTCTTCCCAATCTCATCCTCTATTCTTTTTTTCGTCACACTCTAGACTGAAATTCAAGGGCGGATCCACAGGACCACACCCACTCAAACTCACTCAGTGGTAGGACAATTTTAATATACAATAACTATTAGAGATTAGCTATTATAAATATTCTCTACTATGTTATAGCTAATAATTAGCTACACAGATAATAATGATGTGTTGCAGAGAGACTCTACAACAATCTTAAAATTATTAGCTACTGCATACTATTCGATAAAAAATGTTTAAAGGTGGATGCTGACATTGTTCATGAAGTAGAGGACACCATCACTGTACCTAATGGAACGTAGGCTGTACACTATTACATAAATGTAGACTGAAAACTAAATCGCTATGTTATCAAAATGCATGCAATCTTTAAGCATTTGTTTACATAGCTAATAGCTATACAAGAATGCAGTATTACGTAATAATTATTAGTGTTAGGCAGATCTTATCACATGAACCTTTTGTTATTACATTACAATTTACTATGTATTGAACTAACAATACAACAAAATGTTGACTTATAACATAGCTAATTCTGATATAGTGGAGCAGGTTGATTGGGTGGAGTAAATCCACCTATAACAGTAACAAGCTAATATACCACTAATGAGTTTACTGTTGAATAGGCATGACATTATTGAGCGAAAAATGATAAAGATAGAGATAGAAACTATTTGTAGCTTAAATAGCTAACTAAAGAACTATCTAATTACATATGTAGCTTATCCATATGCCACATTGTCCCTAGTTGTTGGCTGTTAGTGTACTAGCGATGTAAAAATGTAAAAGATATAAAGACTGCACTCAGCACTGAGGCGTGGTGCTGAGAATAGTGTTGGCATGTTGAACTACAAATGTTGATGAGCTATATAATGGACACCCACATATTTGCTACCTGATTTTTATCATGGCTTCAACTGTGTAATACAAGCATACCAAATTAAGGGACACATTAGTTTTGGGATATTACTGTTTGGCAATTTTTGGACTTAAGACTGTCATTAGAAAGCTCTTTGAGAGACCTGCAATTTAACTATATTTCTAGGAGTAAGTGTGGCCATAACAGTCACAGAATATTCATACATAAAAATTCTAATAGCACAAACCTTATGTATATAGCAGACAGCCACCAATTGCTCCTATGAGTTAGTGGAACACTTTCTTTTTTAAATTAGCTAGATGCTAATATTTATTTAGTAGCTGATGATTGTTTTATCTCTATATAGCTATACTTCAGCTAGATGACATTACCAGGCCCATACACAGAATTTATAAAGAGGAAGATATGAAATTGTGCCTTTTCACACCCACATTCAAAGTCTGCTTTCTTTTGTGTGTCATAACTATGCCTCAGTTGTCAGTATTATACTTGTCAATCTCGTATTTATATTGCTGACATTCAATTGCACTGTAAATGTTGATGCTGTGAGATGGAATGTGTTACTCCTAGCTGTTTATACTTATCAGGACAGATATTACTTCACTAAGGACAAACACTGCCACCAGTTCTAATACTGAGAGATGAGGGGGAAATTTTTGATGGGAATGTGAGGATGGATGAAGTCACAGTTCAAAAATGTAGCAAGAGAAAGGAACTAAGTGAAAGGAAACTTATCATTACACAGCATTCCCTCCATTACATATCCTGCTTTAGTGAGATAGACCTCAATGAACTTTCAGTTGCTATAGATGGTAAGTAAAGTTCTTGTACTCCAAGACAAAACCCTCCTCTCTCTCTACTTATCTGAGGTATTTAGCTAGTGTTAATATTTTCTGGCAGAATGATTGAGTTAGTGTAACAGCCTGATTACATGATGAATGTACATGGAGCATAGTGACACCTCAGAATGTCTGAACAGGATGATGTAGGGTGAAGATTTCATTATATATGTATGTAATACAGTATTCAATACTCTTTGTGCTTGCCATTAGCTAAAGAAAGTTCATCGAAGTCCATCTCACTGAATAAGATGTCAGAAAGGAAAGTTTCTTTTATGTGAATAAAAGTTCCTTTTCTTTCCCTTGTGTACTTTATTTCATTGTGACTTTATTCATTCCTACATTTCAAGAAATGCTTCCCACCAAGACTTAAGATTTAATTACTGAGTAAAATAAACAAGGTTGGAAGTTCTCTCTTGCTACTTATGAAGAACAAAGAGGAAGTTTGAAAGGTCTTTTTTGATTGACGTTTGTTGGAGCAACATCCATGGTTACATAGGATGCAACATTTTGTTATTGTGCATGAGGGCTAATATTGTAATGTCATACACATGATCATTAGATAGCCATTATTGGCAGGAAATTGCCTTGGGCTGCCCCCCACTCCCAACCCCGTTCCTCAACCCTGCATTATGACAGTTACGTATCACTTGACAGAATGTCACAATGACAATTCAATGGACTGTGTGCCAGACTCTTTCTTGATTCTCAAGTTAATAGAAAGAGATAGAGATGAGGCTGAACTAGTTAGATGTAACTTATAGCTAGAGACCTGCTTGAGGGTACAGTGTAAAATACTGCTAATAGATGAAAAGTAGCTAAGATGAGAAGAATGCTCTCCATCATGTACTATAGCTTGGTTCCTTTATTAGGAGGGGCAATCACATTCAGTTCCCACCCACAATTCTAGGACACAAAAAAATAAGCTAGTCTTGTCTGGTTAAAATCAATGGTACAAGCAATATTGGACATGATCAAGTGTCCTACATATTTATAAGAGGGGGATTAGTCAGATTAGATAGCAACACTATTATGATAAAGGTTAAAAATTATTGTCAAAAAAATTTTTATATGTATAATATAAAACTCATGCTTTTGTATGACAGATACAAATAGTAAACTTTTTAGCTATCCACTACATTCATCTGATGATACATGTATTTATTATAGTAGCCACTATGACGAACAACAATAAACAAAGGAATACTACATTTTTATTTGTCCATATGCTACATTCTCCCTGAGCTGTAGCTTCACTTCACTTTTACAAGTAGAGGTGACTATATCATCATAGAGTGGACTGAGTGGAGGGTTGTGCTTACTCTGCCACTTGACATAGCAATACACAACTAGAACACCACCAGCAAACCCACCAACTAATCCAACAATGAAGAACAGGACACCAATGATCACTGTCACTGTTGAACCTAAATAACAATACAAAGTATAGCATTAATGGCACCACAATTATGTAACTGAACCCATGAATACATGTAGTAAAAATGATGTTAATATACATAATTAGCTATAAAATATAGCAAAAGCTATTTATTGTAAAGTGGAGAAATCTATTTGAGCATTTCATACCGTTTTCTGAATTAGGACAAGTGGTATGTATAATGGTAGGGAAAGTGGCAGTGGTACTAGTGGTGTTGATACAAATATATGTAGCAGGGTCTGTAGTCCAGTGTCCTTCTCCAGTACAAGTAGCTGTGATGGTGACATTGGGAAACAAACCATCCTCACAAGTGAAAGTGATGGATGACCCCTCAAATGTTGTGGTGTAGTCATGAATCACTACACCATCAGCAGCCACTGGAGGTCCACACTCACCTGTAATAAATAATTTATTAAAGCATAGAAAATAGCAACACTGATAGTAATAATTCTCAATAACCTGAATTAGCTACGTACCTGTTTTACCTTTCAAAGTGAGAACTAGATAATTGACATGCTAAGACTACACTACATTTAGTTGTTCTGTCTGTAGATAATTTTATCTAAATTAATATAATTCTTGGCGAGAACAACAAAAACATCATCTAGTATGAAACTAGTAGGTGTGGCTAGAATCAAATCTGAACACTAGTAGGTGACATACATAGAATCACAAATGAAACTCACTGTATTTAATGGAGATAGTGTCCATGGAAGAGCCAGCACAGTTGGAGGCCACTACAGTGATGGTGTACTGGGTATTGTAGGGAACATTGGAAATGACTATGCTAGTGTTTGAAGCTGTTTGGAATGGAATAGTTGGAGTGATGGAAGTGTTGTAGTCCACACCCTCCAGTTCCAATGGTGTCCAGGATATAGTAATGGATGTAATAGTAGTCCTGCCAAATACCACATCTGAGACATTAGGAGCTCTCAATTCAATGGGACCTGGAGGAACTGTGTGATAAGTTAGCTAATAGCTATATTTATCATAGTCATTATGTACCCAATTAATACTACTAGGGTGTAATGTTACTGTCTCAGCAAGCATAATGTTTGACTGTGGTTTAAAATTACCATAGACTTTGAACCTGTTGCTGGAGTCTATCTAGCCATGCTGAACAGTAAACTTTAGTTAGAGTATTAATGTGACACTTATAATGAAACAAAAGACAAACACTGAATTAAGACAGATGCCTTATATATGTACGATACTGTTACAAGTATTTTAGTGTATAGTATAATATTATCAACATTTTGTGCTACGAAGAAGAATGTGGAGTTATAATTTTGTTTCATTGACATATCAAGTTGAGATCTGTACTACTCTGGTCACATGCATTTAAGCTGTCTAATATCCAGGGCTGCCAAAATTGTGTAGTCAATTTTCTAAATTTACACACAAATTAATCTTAAAACCCAAATGAATAGTTAAAGCCCTGGGCTATGTTGCAAATATTGGGAAAGCTAATTTGACAACACTGATTCAGATTTCTGGCACAAACACTATCAGTTAGTAAATCAAACACAAAACCATAATCTCTGATGTGATACTGTAGAAGAAGTAGCTATGTAGCTAAAGAGATTGACAGGCAGATAACCGACAACTGAGGCAAAGTTAGCACAAGATAAAGCACCCAATTATGAGCAGGCTCACCTGGATGAAGTAACCTACTAGGAGCAATGTGTGGTTAGGCTTCTGGTAATTATGTAAGATTCTTTAATGAGTAGCTAAAGATAATTATTATACTTTGATCTAATGGTCTATTCTACGTATAGGTACACTAGGTCCAAGATAGCAAAAATTTTTAAAACACAAAATATGTACGCTCTATTTCCCAAATTTCTCTAATTTGGCATGTTTATATTACATCCTTAAAGCCATGATGGAAAGTAAAAATTTAATGTGACTGTACATCAGCTCATAAACACTTGTGGTTTTTACCATTACGTTTCAAGAATAGCTCTAGGGATAAAGATAGACACATATAGTACCAAAATTAAGAAGGTAGGATGTACATTATACTTTGACCTGTAATATCTTTGTTATTTCTGTACTTAAACTTACTCTATGTAAACTTTATCGTATTAATATCTATGTATTTGTGCATGGGATTTTAAGAGAGACAAATAAAAATTCTTTGGGAGAACTACAGTATATTTTTGTAGTAGGACCATTAAGTTTCTAGGCACAAGTGTAGACAAACTAGTGAAGGTAAATATATATTTTTTGTGCTATTAATTTTTGTGCCCATCATCATTATTCTTATAAGTAAAAAATGAATATTCATTTCTGCAAAGAGTATTGTCTTGATGTGGAATAAAGGCAATAATACTTCACAGTCTGAAGTATAGGTATAGTTTCTCTATGTGTCTATCACCTGTAATATGGATGAATCCTGATTCAATCTCTCTATCTCTTCTAGTAGCTGTGAATCCTAAACACTGCACTTTACTTCCCTCAAGTTCAGCTGTGACATTTACTGTCAAGGAAGACACTACTGTTATAGGTATGGTTGACACATCTAGAGAAATTAGGTCTGCCATAATAACTCCATCCATAGATTCTAAGTGAACTTGAATATCAGTTATCTCCAGGTTAGTGTATTCAATGTTAGGAGTAAAGACACTCCATCTCACAGGAATACCATATGAAGTGCAGTTAAAAATGACTGTTTGTCCAGGACATGTAGTAATAGAAGGAAGAACTAGACTCACTGCATCTAAAATGAACATTAACATACATAATAGTTCCTGGCAGATTAGAGGATGGAACAATATCACCAGCTGTGGCTTAATGAATTATGCATATCTGTTTATAAAAAGCTAAACCTCAAGCAAAAGATAAAGAAATTCCTATGATACCATCCCAATAAACATGCATATCAATCTTTAGCAAATCAGTACTTACTTGTAGCTCAAACTGGGATATTAGAATGCTATTGCATATACATAGCTGCCTAGTCCAGTTAATGCATGATTCAGAATGCAGCACTCTACTAGGTCTATGAGAGCAGTCAACCAAAACCCACAACCTGTGCCAATATGTCCGTCATTTATAAGCCACAGAGAGCCTTAGGCAAAATTAGAGTATTCAGTATGCATAGTGCTTTGAAATTTCAACCTAATCATCACATGATTGAATTGTACATGCAAACATATCAAGGTTACAGGACTCATTGCTAATTTAATGAAATTCATAGTGGGTGTGGTCATGATTAATTGGAGGGTGCAGTTTGTCTCTGATTTTGATTTTGAAAACTTGGAGGGTACTTATTGAAAACCTTCTACTCAAGGAAAAAAGTGTTTTGTAATAATATGGCAGAAAAATATTAATAATGACTACTATAGTATATAAATTTTATGAAATATTCATCATCTGCATCATTATCCTTGTCCTAACACTCAGAGAGCTTTAATGGCTTTTTAACACAATGTTGA
This sequence comes from Diacarnus erythraeanus, assembly GCA_964016965.1. NCBI lineage: Eukaryota > Metazoa > Porifera > Demospongiae > Poecilosclerida > Podospongiidae > Diacarnus > Diacarnus erythraeanus. Next base: position 7,034,502 of record OZ024669.1, on the reverse strand, counting down.
CAGGTAAGTTTATAGCTAATGCTCACACACAGACATCAAACACATGTTCATTAATGTCTCTATTCTTAAGACCTTTGGAAGGATAGTATTAGCTAAGGGACTTTATCTTCTCTGTTTTAGGAAGAAAACATTTTCATAGAATAATTGTAGAATATTGTGTGAAATGCTCCAAAGATCTTTGCTTTAAATTTACCTGGTTTGTTGTGAATTTCAATAGTTAGAGGTGGAGAAAAGTCAGAAACATTATAATTAGCAGTAGCAACAGCAAATGATGCATTAACCGTCCTACAAGCAAATTCACTCAGATCCACTTCATTACTGTTATCCTAAAAATGCAAAATTTATACATGAAATAACCATAATAGCTATAATATTATCTATAACAGACACTTTCTAAGGCTTTGCTAACTCATAGAACCTACATTAAACACTAAAGTGCATGCTAATAGCATTATAATAATGGCTTTCACAAGATGAGCAGTGCTATGGCTCAGATAATAATAGGTACATAGTGATAAGTGTTTTGTATACAAGTCCATTATTAAAGTTTCTGTACATGAATTATCATGGTCTTAGCATACCGGCAAAAGTGACAATAGCTATCCAAAATAATTCCCAAAGAAGTCGTAATTATGATAGAAAGCATGAAAATATTATTATAATTACTTTATAGCAGCCCAACTAAGACAGAGAATAATGGTTACAACTACGTACATATGCTGATAGAGCTACAAATACACCAGGGCAATACTTACTAATACATAGTATCTTGTTTTATTTTCACTAGCCACCATTAACACTACTGTTGAATAGCCAATAATTCCTGATAAATTGACTTGTAGATTTGGCACAGCATTGGAGATATCAACCCTGTATCTTGCATCAACAATGTGAGTAACATTAGGTGGATAAGAAGGTCCACGTGATAATCCAAAAATGCCGAGAGAGCTATAGGCTGTAAGATACATAAAATGAATCCTTATATTAATGACACACTATAAGTATTCTAACAGAGTGCCCATAATTTAATTTGTCTAAATTAATAATTTTAAGCAGGCCAAATAAACTGCTTCTATAGACAGGCTTTACTCCATAAACGGTCTTATAATTAACAGAGAGAAGTGACCAGTTAGTATAATTGTCTCTAAAGTGGTTTAAGCAGACCAAATGAACTTATAGAAATGCTTTTATAGACAGGGTTTACTCCATAGTCTTAATATTATATTTTTAATAGAGAGAGGTGAGGTGACCAGTTAGTATAGTTGTTTCTATAGTGGGTTTAATGGGAAGTGGTCTACTTACAGAGTGGTCTCTGGTTGCACTGTAATAGAGAAGAGCCATACATTAATTTATAACTTACAGTTTTGATTGTTTAAGTAACTGTCTCCTTGAGAACATCCTGTACGACAATTCCTCCGAATCTGCAGTTAGTGTCATCAATGTTATAAAACTAGCTATATAGTTTAACTTACACATGCTGCCCTACATGGTGAAGGTAAATATTTTACTTTACATCCGTAACCAAGAGTATAACCATCAATGCATTGTGATCTACACTTGACCACCTGTATAATACAGAAACAGCCTAGTCATCATTCTTATTGATTGGCCAGTATTATAATACTTGTTTCCTGTCACACACAAAAGAGCACTTCAATTGAAAACTGTGTATCTAATTAAAATTGCTGCACATGCTCAGTAGAGTAACACATGGTAAGATTTTTGTTTTCCTGCTGCCTTTTTGTGAATTGCTGTTGAAAGCTTGTACATTTGAAAGTAGTATGTATCAGTGAATAGATAGGAAACTTGTATTATTTATAATGGTCTTATGATCATCAATCTTACACACTTCCTGTCACAGTTGACCACACCCTCTAGACGTTTCACACATCCCTTCTTACAGTCATGCAACTGAAAAATAAAAAAAAAGTCATTGAACTAAGAATAATGTGCAGCTTTTTGGGTTATAACTACTGTGTTACTATCTTCTATCTCTGCAAATAATTACATTATTATGGTCACACTTTGGTAGAACTATGGACAATAATAATACAATATTCACAACAACTAGCAGGCTATATAACATTAATATCTCAAGTATTACCAGATTGAAGATTTGAGGACAAGACTGTGGAATGTTGCAACCATTTGGATTGTTGGGTAGTAAACAATCTTTTCCTGTTATTCCATCTTCACTGAGGAAGTAAGATTGATAAGCCAATGTCCATACAGGATAGCCAACAAGGAGCTTAAAAACAAAGTAACAAAAACAACAATATAACCATGTATGTCACACATCTCTCAGAGAGTAACTAGATTCTGGAATAAACAGCTGCTTTTACTATCTATATCAAGTCTCTTTTAGACACTTTGATAACAAACTAAAAATGTTTCTACATTACATCAGATTACATGCACCATAACACATTTCTGAATAGAAAAGTATGCATATTATTATACTTCTTTTGTTGATGAATCAATAACAGAAGCTGTGGCTAATTCTTCTACACACAGAGAGTGGCAGATTCCTTGATTCAAGGCTGTTGTCAGTGAGTCAATACCAAAAGTCACTTCATCTGGTGGATGACAACATGTTTCATTGGATAGCGGCACACAGGGTATAGGATTAGTACCTACGTAAGAAATTAAAAATGGTTTTAGTATTGGTAATTAGCCATCATTTTATTTTCATGTTAAGAAAACAATGGTCTTGACAATAATAGTATCCAATAACATTTTTAGAAATCTGGCTTTTGTTACCTTGCACTATGAAAGAGCCATGGTAACTTCATTTTTATCCTCACAATTGAGTAGTCTTGTGGATCATGTGGGTGTGAGTACACAATTCCTCATTAGGAAGATGCCCATATTTCAGTTATATAGCTAAAAATATATTATGTATACCTAGTGTCCTATTTTAAGGTGGTATTTTTAATTCAGGAGTGCCTACACAACATTATTTCCAACTTAGGAACTACAGACTGTGAAGTAACTAGCTACATCACAAAGATATGCTTAATTATAAGTTAGGTAAATGCCAATTTCACATTCAGTTATTAACTTACATACTTAGCATAACTACATAAGTAATCCTATGGATAAAAATAGTCTCATGATCCAGCCTCCATTTTGCCATTATGATTAAGTGAAGGAAGGATTAAGTGATGCTGGTTTACAGTTTTTGGACTCTCATGAAATGTGAAAGATCCAATAGCCTTACAGCTGTCATGTTATGTGATAGTTCTAATTTCTAGTATGCGAGTAAGCATTTTATTCCTTAGCTACAAAAATAGGGAACCACTATTTCCCACCTTATATTGGTGAAGGGAGCTGGTCAGTGAGATCACTAGATATAATAACATCTTGGTATAAAATCATCATATTACTTTGACAGGGTTTCAGACTTTGTTCTTCCAGGTTGCAATTCCATATGAAGAAAAAGATTTTGTCACCAGGAAGTGAATTTTGATTGGTTTGGCATTAAAGCAAAAATGTTACTATATCAGCTACGTAGGAGTGTGTTTATGCAATACCCTTCCTACGTAGGAGTGTGTTTATGCAATACCCTTCCTACGTAGGTAGATATAGTACATTGATGTGGGAGTAGGAAGCCAATCTACTTTAGCTAGTTGTTCTTTTTTTGCTTACATGAATGATAACATCCTTTTATCTATTGTATCCTAAACCAAAAAATCATTATCGATGCTTCCAGTTGAGGGTAAATATTGGTCAGGTCAAACCAGACAAGCTAGTTCCCATACCTTTGTATCACTTTAAGTCTATCGCCCTTGAATACAATACTTGGCACTTGACCTACTTCAGCTAAATATTTCTCACCAGTGGTTAGTATACTGTCTAGTCTGTGGTATATTAAGGTCTTTGAGATTTGTACACTTGAAGCATGTCAATAGATCTTAATGAAACACAGACCAGATAAAATGCACCTAGCTCTAATCACTAGTGGTGAAGAGATAACATGCACTTAGCTTAAATCACTGGCAGTGAGGGGATAAGATGCACTTACGTAGTTCTAATCAATGGTGGTGAGGGGATAACATGCACTTAGCCAGTGGTAATTTTAAGGGAGAGGGAGGGGGCCTAGGAGGCACAGGCCACCCCCTGCACCCCTGTTACAAATGTTTACATTGAACTGACCTCCATCCTGAGGAAACTACACACAATTCAAGTGCAATGTGTGAATGATCATTTTCAAAACTCAGTCTACTCAAATCTAAGCTCAGGACTAATACGACACAGGAAAGGTTGGTTGGCTTAATGCTGGTGTTTATCCAATACGATTTTTTGGTGAGAGTAAGTCTTGAAGATATTCTTAAGGAGTTTGCAAAATCTGGAAACAGAGGGCTGGATTTTGGTTTTTAATATTAGCTACAAAGACTTATGGTATAATAATAATTAATAGTTAAAAATGGTCACATTATTGTCTAGCTATAGCTAGCTAGCTAGCTATGATGAGGGGACAAAATAGTTAAAGTGGGTCAAGTGGATTTGATGACACAAGAGATAAGTCAATGGTGAAATGAGAATGTATTTAACATCTAGTTTATCACTAAGTCACTGTAAATACCATAGCCAGCTCAGTTCAGTTTGAATTAAGGGAAATAGAGTTGGTTAGACTTGCAGTAACTCAGTTCTAAGAACTAAGTGTGTAGCTACTGGACTACCTGCAATAAGCATGACTCTCTGATGAAGTCTGTAACCTTATTGGATCATCTGCCAAAGGATTTTATTTGGCTCTGGCAAATTTCTATATTTGTATGTAGTAAATTGCATTAATAAATTAAAGTACAAAAGGTCAAGGAGATAGTCAATAAAACCTTATCACTGTAAAGAACATGCCATAGTTACCTCATTAGCTATAGTTCCTCTTAATTCATTACACTGTTGAAAATTCCCTTCCAGTAGTAGCTATGAAACTATTTTCTAGGGAATACTTGTTTTGTCTGATCCACTTACATATGCTACAATTTAAATACATGTACAACTTAGAAAGCCCTACATTTTTATGCCAAGAGCTGCCTACATAATAATAATGACATCTCAAAACTATATCTCTTCACAGTTACTTGGACATGCATAAAAAACACATCTATCTATCTAGTACCTTTACCAAATAGCTCAGATATCCCACTAAAATAGTCACATCATTATTTATGAGGAACCACAGTTGTACATAGCTAGCTACTAAGCTCTCTGCATCTACAGATTTATAATAAGGAGGCAGTTAAAAAGCTACTTATCTATATCTACCTCCTACCTGTTAGGGTTATATCTGTGGTAGTAGTTGTACAATCAATAGATCCACTCCCCAATTCAGTTCCTAATGGAGTAAAACAAGGTTGGTTTCCAGTGGTTGATTGATTTTCTTCTCCAGCAGTGAACGTTATATTCTCATTATATATTACAGTGTCATTGGTCTCAGACTCTATCATCTCCCCTGTAGTTGGCTGGGAGATAATTTGTAACGAATAGAGAAACAATATCACAATTCTAAGCATTGTTTTGTCTCTGAATTTTCATACAAAGTTGTGCTTGCAACTGTTCGAGAAGTTGCTTTTTATAGAGCTGTCTTTACTCTTATAATTATAATATCTAGCACGTGTGAAGGAATCCTTGACTGCACTTCCAGAGTTCTCTACTGTCAGTCTACTGCGCATGCGCATCTGCTAGAAAACTAAACTCTGAAAAATAATTTAACTTTCAATTTAGGCATATTTTACATATTAATTAGCTGTGTACATCTTTTCTCCTAAAACTATATAGCTATACTACATACAATAAAACAAATGCCACAGATTGTTTTAGCTAATAGCTAACCATAATGCTTTTTGTTATTGGCTACTGTTTTGATTACTATATAGATTGTTATTAATTTTTTATTTAGCTAACACTATATATGTATACTGTACACTCTTCTTTTCAGATAACATCTCAAATCTCAAAACACTGTACACAATAAAGTTGTGAAATAATGTTTGTGCGATATTAATTTTAAGACAGCAACTGTTTTAGGTATGTATGCATAACACAATGAATAGTAAACTTCTATATGCTTATAGTTAATGTACTTCTTCACACAACCAAAATTCACTATCAGTCACTGATATTTAAAGTTAATAATAAAGTAAGTTCAAATCATTTTCTTGTTTAATGATAGCTAATGTAGTTTGTAGTGGTGATGAGTGGTAGATTCCTATAATTAAGGTGCCATTTTTTAATTTTTATTACAAAATTTATTATGTATTCCAGTGGAGATGTATTATACCTGTAGAGATTTGACAGACATTATGAAACATAATCATCCTACTTGATGGATGATCATGTATTAATACCATTATTGTTACATTTGCTGGTAGGTTCTACAGTAACCGTAATCAGTAGTGTCATATTCTTCATTGTTGGATTGGTTGGTGTGTTTGCTGGTGGTGTTCTAGTTATGGTAAGTGGCAGAGTAAACGCTACTCTCCACCCAGCCAACCTACCTTACTCTATGAGGACATAGTCACCTAGCTATGGTAAGTGGCAGAGTAAACGCTACTCTCCACCCAGCCAACCTACCTTACTCTATGAGGACATAGTCACCTAGCTATGTTAAGGGTGAAATAGAACTACGAGTTATAGTAGTAGTATTCCTTTATTATTTGTTCTGGCTAGTAAATATAAATTATGACTATATATCATCCTGTTTTTTGAATGTTAGTGAGTCTAATATAGTGAGTTTGTGTAGTTACTCTTTTGTCATCTGTTTTTGTATTTCCTAAATAAACTCATGAAGTAAGAATAACTGATAACTTTTTAAAACAAGTAGGTATAAGTGGAACCTCAGACACATTGGGACAAGACTGATGATGTCATTTCAACGGTTAAAGTTCTATCACTGACATATCCAACTATCCCTCTAATAGAGAGGTATCCTCATTTCAGGTGGTACGTACACTGAAGTGTTCTCATTTCAAGAGAGTTTTAATTGTGCAAGGATATCAAATTTCAATGTTACTGCATTTATAGTTAGCATGTGCAAACTACCTTATCTAGTGTATAAAATATGGTATGAATTTTAGTGACTTTGAACTTTACACTAAATCTACTACCTGAAAATTTAAGTTGTCGAAGATATTGATGTTGATTCTCAATTAATTGTGATAAAGTCCTTACCATGCTGTTGAATATGTACAATTACATTTCAAGACCTAGTAGCTGAGAAGTGATCTTTAAGGTGTGGAAGAAGGCTGGCATTCAAGGAGTAGTTGATTGTTCTACACTGAAGACCCATATCAAACCATAATATAGCCATCAAAATCAATATTATTATAACTTGTTGTATTTGCTGCTATTAATGTGATACTGAGTTTTGACGACCCAAAAATTACAAAGAACCAAAATCGCTAATTTTATTATACCCGCAAATAATAGTCACACTAGGGTAGCAATTATTATAAAATCTATTATTAGTGGGTGAGTGGGTGTGGTCCTTTGGATCCGCCCCGTCCAGAGTGCAAAGAATAAGAATTGACTATGAAATTCGGAAGATCTGGTTTATTACTGCTACTAGTTCACTTGGTGTTTGCTAACACTGCTAGTAAGTTACTAAAGAATCCGTAAGCAGTATTTTATCAGCTGATACCAGTTACCTGCATTATTTTACTGTAACAATCTAGCTAGCTACGTAGCTACCCATTTTAATTTTGTTATTTTAACACAAGCTAGCTGTAGATAACTAGCCTAGCTGTAGTTAAGTGTACAGACAGCTCATAATTATGACATTAGTGGGTGCTATAATTCCAACCAACTAAGTCATAGTAACTTTGGTCGTACCTTATAATTTGTCATCCTAATGGCTACTTACACACACTATATTATTGAACTTCCATCATATTACTAGCTACTATAGAACTAGATCACTCCATGAGCATGAAAGGTTCAGAGTTTCGTGTATTAGATTGAATGTAAATCAGTACTTACATGTTCAGTGTGAGGTTATCAAATATTTATCCCATTCACAGCTACATAATAATCTAATATCTGGCTCAAGATAATAAATCATCATGATTACGATGAGATCACTTGGCTACAAAGCTTATTTGAGAATGTATTTATTGCTGACACTTTCATAATAAGCTGAATATAGCCATAATAATATTGAGAGGCTCTAATAATACACAATGAAGGCTAAATGTTTCTTCTAGTAAAAGAAAAGTCAACTCAACCACATTATCTAGTACAATAATATTGAGTTTTTATATTTTTACTAATTAGGAGAACTAGTAGTACATGTGGTGGTTATTTTAGTGGTAGTGAGTAGTATAGTAATAGTAGTAGAACTGGTGACAATACCAGTTGAATCTGTCCATATTTACCTCACCCAAAACACCTACGTAGGTGCCACACCTATTTTTACTTTTGATGATTTACAAAAAAATGTCATCTGCTATAGGGTGATAGGAAGCAAATTTTAAGTAGATGGGCCACTTTAGCCATATCCTCACCCCCAAATTTAGCTTAAGGTTATGGTATAGGGCTTCAGCCCACACATTTCAACTTGCAATAATAAATGGTGTAGCTAATAATCACGCATGTGGTCTGCACTTGTACATTGGTGGTAAGCTTACTGTAGTACTCTCTAGCCCTAGCTATCTATGATGGTAGTGGTTCACCAAAAAAGGAGCCAAGCTACTGCATCGAGATCTCCCTGACAGAGAGAAGCTTTGAAGGACCTATTATCTGGTAGAGGTAAGGAATTTCCTAAGCTAGTTCATATATCTAGCCACTATACTGCTCTAGCACTGTAAATCTTTGCTTTCATGATAATGCATGATACTGTTTTGTATACCTTGCATGCATGTGGATGCTTCCCTAATGACAACCTACTTCAAGCAATTAAGTTGTAGTATTGTTTATAGAAGCTCTTCAATTTGGGTTACTTTTCATCCTAGATAAAGATAAATATCTTTATAAATATATATTTATCTTTGGTCATATGTTTCATTATAATTATTATATTCTCTTTTCTCTCCAAACAGATAATGGAGGTAGTGGATGTGGTTTTCACACATTATTCCTGAACAATATTTGTTCTGAACACCAAGCTTTCCAGTTGCTCTGCCAATGATAATGCTAATACCGGAGTTGACAATTAGGAATGCCAGTATGCTTGCTCCATTCTCCATCCATTATTACTGTAATAGCAAGAACTCTCTTATGGTAGTCATCTCTGCTCATTGCCAGCTGTTTCTTTTCCTTCCATTCTTTTGCCATCGATTTTTGAAGTTCCTGCTCCCACCATTCACCAATATCTTTCTCTGTATTGGCAAAGCTGGCCTTTATCATCACCAGCACCCCTACTACCTCAAGTCTGCTGTGGCCTCCCCCTCTCACCATAATCTGCTCCCACACTACTACTCCCACCTGCTGTACTTGTGGGGATTCTTCACCTCTCAAGGATTATCTTATGATCACAGCTAGAGTACTGGCTAGTTAGTGTATATGCCAAAATCATTCACTCAGAAAATTGGAGACCATGCCATTGAATGTTTTGTCAAGTTGTCTGTGTACTCCTACAGTCTTTCCATGGTAATTATGCTTCACCCACAATATTCACTGTAGCACTTACAATCTGTGTTGTAGCCTTTATAAATGTAGCTTCTTCTATACACATGCCTGTGGTTGTATTTGTATAACATTTCTTCTTTTTTGTTATTTCCTATCCTGCTGCATGCACTGGCTAAAAAATTATAGGAGTATCAATTATAGAAAAGTGCAAAGAAAAAAGTGACTTTTTTCAGTTTTTGGCAATAGTTTGTTTTACATAACTCACACTGGGGACAGTTGTAGTCTGTGTACATTAATACATACTTGGCAGTGTATGTAGTTGAGAATCATAATAGCCTCTAAAGTAATCTCCTTCCTAAATCATTATTAGAGGTTATCTACAAAGGTATTACTAATAATTATTGTGGCTCTGCCAGACATGGCAGTAATGGCAATACCCTGCTATTATTATTATTATTATTATTATTATTATTATTATTATTATTATTATTATTATTATTATTATTATTATTATTATTATTATTATTATTATTATTATTATTATTATTATTATTATTATTATTATTATTATTATTATTATTATTATTATTATTATTATTATTATTATTATTATTATTATTATTATTATTATTATTATTATTATTATTATTATTATTATTATTATTATTATTATTATTATTATTATTATTATTATTATTATTATTATTATGTTGTTGTTGTTGTTGTTGTTGTTGTTGTTGTTGTTGTTGTTGTTGTTGTTGTTGTTGTTGTTGTTGTTAATTGATAGTAGCTATGTAGCTAGCTGTAGCTTTGGCTATAACCTATAGATGACATCCCTGGACTCTCAAGCAGCTACCTGTAGAGTAGACAGCACAATTCCCCCTCTCCCCCCTCAAAACTTAAGTAGTGTATTATTCAGATTAAGGAAAACATAATATGACCATAAAAAAGTGGGCATAACTTTAAAATATAGCTAAAAGCCCTCTCTCAAGTCCTAGTTCTGCCACTGCATCATGTTATAATATCTGTCTGGTGAAATAGTATATATCTGTCCTAGTAAGTATCTGTTCTGGTGAAGTAATATGTAGATTGTACTGATAAAAGGCTGACAACTCTCTTTGAATGTTCATTTACAATACGTAATAATGTCACAATGATAATGCATGAAAAAATATGTATTAGTGCTGTTGTATCATAGCATTAGTGATTAAACTTCTACTGATGACACGTATAAATATAGGACAGATACACATGTCCAGTGGCATAGCTACATAGAGTCCTTTAGGGCATATCCCCTACCAAACTCTCTTAGTGCCCTACTAGCTACTAGTTATCTGTACATTTTAGCTGAATAAAAAATTGAGTGAGCAGTTTAGTCTATAGGTCAGTGCCCTACTGGTGCCCTACTGGTGCCCTAGTACATGTTTAATCGCTGCACATGTCAGCTCAGACATAGTTACTAATTAGCTAATATCCCAGCCTAATTAAACCACACCTGCATCTTTGTCATTAGCTGTGTTACTCAGCCTTGGCTGTTGTTTTGATGATTAATGTCATTGTAATTGTTTCATAGATGCAGTGACTGTAACTCCTCCTTCTATTACTGTTTGTCCTGGACAAACAGTGCTGACATTCAATTGCACTGTAAATGCTGATGTTGTGAGATGGAATGTGTTTACTCCTGTTGGTAATTACACAAACCTTCGTGTGCCTGTGGTGGATGGTGATGTGGTGACTTCTGAAGTTACTCGAACTCTAAACCCATTAGAAGTTGTGTCTTCCTTGACAATCAATGTAACAGCTGAACTTAATGGGAGTGAGGTACAATGCCTTACAGTAATAAATGGAAGACTTATAATGGATTCTGGATTCATTCATATTGCAGGTAATGTTAGTATAGAGGGAAAGTGTGAGACCATGACCAATGTTCATAGGAGTAATACATTTCCTACAGATTATAATTATAATTCCAGTTCCTCCAGGTCCCATTGAATTGAGAGCTCCTAATGTCTCAGATGTAGTGTTTGGCAGGACTACTATTATATCCATTACTATATCCTGGACACCATTGGAACTGGAGGGTGTGGACTATATCTCTTTCATCACTCCAACTATTCCATTCCAAAGAGCTTCAAACACTAGCATAGTCATCTCCAATGTCCCCTACAATACCCAGTATACCATCATTGTAGTAGCCTCCAACTGTGCTGGCACTTCCATAGATACTATCTCCATTAACTATAGTGAGTCATGACTCATAGCTATAAATGCTCTACGTGTCAAATCCCCCAACCCCATCCCTCTGTACTATTCCAATGTTGTAATCACAGGTAGCAAAATGATCACTATTTCATATTAAAATCATTCTTTAAACTATTTACGTAAGACAAAGAATACAGTATTCTTGAAAGTATCAATTAATCCATGAATAATAAACAAATAGAACTACTCATCAGCTAGTAATCAGGAGTAACTGAAGTTTTGCTCTAATTTTCATGATATAGCAAAATATTAGTACCAATAATATTATTAGCTACTAATATTGATCTGAACATACATTAGAGCTGCCTCATACATGCACAACTCCATTACCACTTTCATTAGCAACAGCTCTCCAGAAGAGTATTAAGAAGGAGAATAAATTCTGTATCCTGAATCTCTACATTAACTATTAATGATGTGATAACATACATATGTATAGTCTCATAATGTATATAGTACTAGAAGTTCTCATGCTTCAGATCTGTAGAAATTATACAATCATCAAATAGAAGAAATGGTACTTACTATTTCAATTATTATGTAGTCATTATTCAGGCCTGTGTTACTGTTACTATTGCATATGACTACATTTGGTGAGAAATGGGTATGACATGTGAAATCGAATACTAGCTGGTCATATTTTATAGAAGTAGCTATTTGATTAATAATATGGAATTGCTCTATTAGGTGAGTGTGGACCTCCAGTGGCTGCTGAAGGTGTGGTGATATATAACTACACTACAACATTTGAGGGGTCATCCATCACTTTCACTTGTGAAGATGGTTTGTTTCCCAATATCACCATCATAGCTACTTGTACCAGAGAAAGACACTGGAATCCAGACCCTGCTACATACATGTGTGCCAATACTACTGGTGCTATCACTAGTTCTACTACTACTACAAATATCTTTGATAGTACCACTTTCCCTAATTCAGATAAAGGTAATGATTTCACCATTAATAAAGTTGTTGGATTACACCCTTTCATGAAAATACAAAATTAATTTCAGCATAAAATCAATTATAGTAATAGCAACAGCAAGTTATATTTTATATCAACTAGCTAGCATATATCTATGAATATCATTATCACTAGCAATTCACAGGTAACCTGCCACTTTTTCTTTATAGCAATAAACTTAATGCTGAAATCACACTAAATTTTCCATGGAAGTATAATAGCAGAATCATTGATACTGCTGAACTTTGTATATATTGCTATGTAGGTTCAACAGTGACAGTGATCATTGGTATTCTGATCTTCATTGTTGGATTGGTAGGTGGATTTGCTGGTGGTGCTCTAGTTGTGTATTGCTATGGCAAGTGGCAGAGTAAACACCACCCTCCACCCAGTCAACCTGCTCCACTCTATGAGGACATAGTCACCTCTACTGTTAAGGGTGAAGTAGAACTCCAACTCAGGGACAATGTAGCATATGGACAAGTCAAATAGTTATGTATTTGTTCTGGCTTATTATTCTTGTTCCCAACAGAGGCTATTATAATAGATACATGTATTAGATGAATGTGGTAAATAGCTTGACCATGAATTTTGATACATCTGTCATTATGTAAAAACAAGATTTTATTTATGATGACAATAATCTAAACAGGCTAACTTTCATTGGCTATAGAGGTTATTCGATGACACCTTTTTTTGCTAGCAACTCGCCCGTGCGATAACCAGGCGGCCATATTGAGTGGCAAAACGCATTCGAGTGGCATGGGAGTTTACTGTTTAAAGAGGGGTAGTTTGTTGTTTGGAGGAGAAAAACATCTGAAGGAAGTATTATGAAGGGCTAGAGAGGAGTGAAACTTGACTTAGTTGGAGAAACTGTGGATGACCCATATAGCTAGCTACCTTTGTACCTGATTGAAGTACCACAGATGCGGATGCCACTATGCAGGAGGTTGAGTTCCCAATAAATACACTTAGTCCTTATACTACAAAGGAAGAACTTGAAGCTTACAAGAGCTTAGATGGTTGGTTGCATGGTTAGTAGGCAATGTGTAATGTTGCCAGGTTTCTGTCTAAAAAAATCCACAGAGTAAACAAGGACTCACTGATTTTGTAGCCAAAGGCCACTGCAAGGGGGAGGTGCAGGAGGGGAATGTGCTCCCTTCTGCATGAAGCTATGGAAACCAACCTTTTCTAATCAAAACATTGACGCTGAAAACCATTTGAGTGTTAGCTATTTGCATGAGATAGAGGGACACTATTTTGAAATAAAAGATAGCAAAAAGCACAGAGCTCTACTTGATCCATCTACAGACAATTTTCTGCCCCCAAAATCCAGATTGTGGATAAATCTATGAACCTTGCAACACAGAATATGCTTGTTCATGCAGTCACATCAGACAATTCCAAGGCAATCTTCATTGCAACTGTGAGGCTGTGACTATTGAAGCCATGGGTTGCAGCTGAGAAGATGTGTCCACTGTACAAGCATGTTCCCATCGGGGCCTTACTTTTTTCTGCTGAGGCCCACATCAGATATATAGCTAGCTACATGAAGAGTATCATCATTACTTCTGTACCCTGCCAGTACTAAGCTTGCAGAATGTCACTTATGAATTTCTGGCATCATTTGTGCACCTGATATATTATTGAACAGAAGAAAATGCTAAGTGATAACCCCAGAGATTCAAAGTCACCCAAGACACTTCCCCTACAGAAGAAGCAATCTACTATATAGCTATCAGGCTAAAATTAAACCAGTTATAATAATTGTCTATCACCCCTGGCTACAGTGGTGATTACATGCAGGATTATAGTCCTATGTCATTCTTCAATGATTCTCATAACTCTTCATTATGTTGTTTGCTGTTTCTTTTTGCCACTCAAGATGGCACCTACTGCGAATTGGCAATTAATGCCCGTAATCGAATAACCTCTATAGCTATTATATATTGTTCACTTCAGATAATGGTATGGAAATAGAAACATGTCTAATCAGGCCATCAAGCACCTTTAGTTCTAACTATCATGAGTTTAAAAGCACTATAATTATAAACTCTATAGATATTATATAAACATCCACCTCATATAATAGAGAACTACTTAAACTGTTAATTGCTACACACATTAAAAACTCATTTCCATAAACACATGAAGTTTCAGCTACTATGCACATTGTTGTTATGGTTACTAAACATAGACAATAATAGCTATAGCTAGATAGCTACATGTGTTCCTACATAGCTAAGAACAGTCATTGAATCACAATGGAATGTAGCTAGTAACTAATGTTAACGCTGAACACCGTACATAAATTGTAAACTGAAAGCTACGGTAGCTATTCTACTACATACAGAGCTAACTTATAAAAATTAATTTTGTTTGCATTAATTTTACCACTAAATTATTTTTCTGTTTATTATGGCCAGTTAGCTACTAATGATGGGACTCTACAATAGCTTTCACAATCACAACAACTATCTAGATCTATGTACATAAGTAGCTACATATTTCTGAGGTTACAATCTACATGGTGAAAGTAGCTCCTGCAGAACTAATGTAGCTATAATATTATTGCATGAGTGGGAGAGTGGGTGTGGTCCTACCTCGATCTGTATCACTTTGATAGCGAATTGAGAATGAAGGTCGGAGGACCTGGTTTAGTACTGTTCCTACTTCACTTGGTGTCTGTTCATGCTGCCAGTGAGTACCTTAATGAAGAACCTGTAAGCAGTAGCTAGTTAGCTGTGTGTACACCAGCAGCTTAACACACTAGCTTCGGAGCTAGCTATAAATTTTATACTTGTGGATGAAAGAAAGTTTAACATAATAATGCATAAGTGATGTGTGTGATATTGTTGAAATAGCTAAGGAGTTTGCCATTGTAGGTAATGATAAATTTTGATGTAAGCCCCCACAAATTTAAAGTGCCTCAGCATCTATGCTCAAACTAAAGCAGTTGCTATTATGTCACTGAATACTTCTTTCAACTTACGTATATAGCTAACTAGTAAATATCTAAGACAAGTCAACTCAACCACATTATCACTGATATAGGACAGCTGTTAGTGTAATTGTAGTGGTGGATATGTGGTAGGTGGTGGTGAGTGGTATAGTATAATGTTATAGTAGAAGTACTAGTGGAAGTACAGTTGTAATTTTTTTGTAGAGAGTCTAACAAGTTCATCATGAGTCAACGTTTCTGTTTATAACATTTACATAATAATTCTCATAATTAAATTTTATAAACTGCTTTATCAAAACTTATGATGTTATTTTTTGAAGGTGTAAATTGTATAACACGTTAGCCAAAAATTATGTACCTTAAAAATTGATAGCAGCAGCAGTATTATTCAGTCATATCTTAGCACACTAGTGTAAGAAGATGTGTGGGGCTTGACTCTGTTAAAGGTATGGGCATGGGCTGTAATGTGTAAAGCATGGAAGTTTAGCCTCTATGATGAGAACTATTTGGAGGTATTAAAACTAAATATTATACCCCGAGTACATTCACTCCCATACGAGTGTATTATTAGTCATAATGCACTCCCCAAGGCAAACAGTGCATTATGATTCGAGTTATAATTGCACTTTCAACTGTAGGCTATATACTTGTAGTTTTTGACAGTCATCTTTCATTCTTAATAGCCATAACTTAGCCAGCTATACCCGAAAACTTTAGATAATAAGTCAATCTGGGATGTAATATAATAGTTATTGCTCTTCACCATGGATATTATGGCAGTAAATGGTCCTTGTCCTCTGGCTGCGCCACCCTCAGACAAGGACCTTTTACTGACCATAATATCCTCGGCGCCGTGCAATAACTATTACATAATGCATGTCATTCAATAGACTAAATAATATCATAGAAGGCACACACATTAAAGAGAAGCTATGTAAGAACTAATATTTTTGCCAACATCAACAATTGACACAGCTATAGTTAGTTTTCTAAAAAGTCTAAAATCGATATGAGTTTGACTACAGAAGGGTAGGTACCATTGGGGACTTGAGGGGGTGAAACCATGATACCTTACAGTGAACAAGCTATAAGGTCATGTTGCATGTGATACAGAGGTCCCTGGATTATAGGACCCCTTCATTTAAAGAACACCCTTAACTTGACTGTGATTGCAAGGATTTTGTGTCAGTTAACTCCGTAGAGTGTCTTACCAATTTTTGTACAACACAAACCAAAACAGCTGCTATTAGGTCACATACCATAAACACACACTAAACGCTTCTTCCAACTTAGCTAATAACATATGCCCCTCCACTCTCTCTCTTAACTTGCAGGTAACATTAGCTATATTAGCTATATACTGATATCAGATATTTGCTATTATTATAATAATTATATCTATTAATAATCAAATGACTAATACAATGTTACTGCAGTAATAATATTATTTGTTATTGATTGATAATAAGGAAAAAAAATTGTACCTGTGTAGAAAGTATTATCCAGTCATAATTGTCCTGTGTGTGTCCTGGTACGTATGTCCTGGCAAAAATAGTATTTTTGTGATGAAGTAGTAGCTAGATAGAATCACTTAAGTGAAT
This sequence comes from Diacarnus erythraeanus, assembly GCA_964016965.1. Taxonomy (NCBI): domain Eukaryota; kingdom Metazoa; phylum Porifera; class Demospongiae; order Poecilosclerida; family Podospongiidae; genus Diacarnus; species Diacarnus erythraeanus. The sequence continues at coordinate 7,017,146 of OZ024669.1, read as the reverse complement.
CCCTGTAGTTTATTCTGTAATAATGATAATATTGTATTTAGCTATAGCTAACTATTATAATGGCTATTATGTGTATGTTAAATCAGACAAAATGGTATTGCATTAGCTATAAATTAATTTTATGAAAAAGTATATTAGTATCATGGTTTTTAAGCATCAATTTTGTATTGTCTGTTGTTAAGATATACTCCAATGCTGAACTTGAGCCTTAACAGCCTTTCTGGATAGTCAATTGAAATTATACCTTACAAAAACAATTATACTGGTCTGCCTTGCTAGATTATCTCTGTATTAGATAAAGAGCTATAATAATTATGTCCCAGTTCATGCTTGCATCTAAATGCACACTATGATTGTTATAATTCACATGTACCAAGGCCAGCCATTACTAATAATTACTATAGTACTATGTACATGAAGTATCAATTAAAATTATATACATTATTATATAGAGGAAACATTACACTGGATCTAAAAGGTGTAATACTGAAAACCATGAAATCCACACCTGATTGCTAGGAATAGATTCTCTAATGTTCATATTTAGAATTATTTCTTGTAGATGCAGTGACTCTAGTTCCTCCTTCTATTACCACATGTCCTGGACAAACAGTCATGTTTAACTGTACTGCAAGAAGTGTTCCTATTAGATGGAGTGTCTTTACTCCTAACATGAACTACACTAATCTGGATATCTCTAATATTCAAGTTCACAGAGAATCTATGGATGGAGTTATTATGGCAGACCGAATTTCTCTAGATGTGTCAACCATACCTATAACAGTAGGGTCTTCGTTGACAGTAAATGTCACAGCTGAACATGAGGGAAGTAAAGTGCAGTGTTTAGGATTCACAGCTAATGGACAAGATAGAGAGATTAAATCAGGATTCATTCATATTACAGGTAATTCATTAGACACATCAATCCCTCAGGTGTATGCTACGTATATACATTATTTTCTTTATTTAACATTATGTGATGTTTTCACACACACCTTTTTTGTATTATGTAATAAATGAACGAAAATTATTAGTTCCTCCAGATGCCATTGAATTGAGAGCTCCTAATGTCTCAGATGTGGTGTTTGGCAGGACTACTATTACATCCATTACTATATCCTGGACACCATTGGAACTGGAGGGTGTGGACTACAACACCTCCATCACTCCAACTATTCCTTTTCAAACAGCTTCCACCACTAGCATAGTCATCTCCAATATCCCCTACAATACCCAGTACACCATCACTGTAGTGGCCATCAACTGTGCTGGCTCTTCCATGGACACTATCTCCATTAACTACAGTAAGTTATAATTCAACTCTAATGCTGTTTGTACACAAATTGGCTTAGCACTTCCTACATACGTACATCTACGTAGCTACCCATAGTTGTCATCACCTTGCTTTCTCCAATGATTATTATTATTCATACTTGCTATAGTCCTAAAAGAACATTAACAAATATGGTATAGTCTTTTCCATGCAATTCATAAACCTTATATGATATCCCTGGACAAGCAATAGTGTGTGTGTGTGCGTGTGTTCATACATATGTGTGTACGGGGATGTGTGTCCTGATGATGCTATATAACCTTAGAACCTATGCCTACTAAGAATAGGTAAACACCCCAGATTCCTCTTCACTCAAATACGTAAGTAGTAGCTATTGGTCTTGTTGCTACTACAAATGACTATTCATTGCTAGGAAGTGGGTGGGGTCAGATATTATAGTCATGCAATCTTATAGTAATGCACTTTTCTGTAGGTAATTATAGTCATACTTATAAAGGGTAATGACATATGAAGCTAACATGGTTTGGGTTTCCTCTATTAGGTGAGTGTAGACCACCAGTGGCTGGTGATGGTGTGGTGATACATAACCACACTACAACATTTGAGTGGTCATCCATTACTTTTACTTGTGAAGATGGTTTGTTTCCCAATGACATCATCACAGCTACTTGTACTGGAGGACACTGGAGTACAGACCCTGCTACATATATGTGTACTGGCACTATCACTAGTAGTAGTACTACTAGTACCACTAACACTTGCCCCGTCAATATTCCTGCCATTTGCCTTAAAACATCTGATCAAAGAAAAGGTATCAATAACTAAATTTTCCATGTCAGAAATTGACTTATTGATTAATGATGACTGTCTATAATAAACTGAGGATAATTAGCTATTATGTTGTTATTTATAGTAATAATTATGTTTGCTGAAGTGGTGTCATTAATAATTGTGATGTATAATTAGGTTCAACAGTTATAGTGATCATTGGTGTTTTGTTCTTCATTGTTGGATTGGTTGGTGGGTTTGCTGGTGGTGTTCTAGTTGTGTATTGCTATGGCAAGTGGCAGAGTAAACACCACCCTCCACCCAGTCAATCTGCTCCACTCTATGAGGAGATAGTCACCTCTACTGTTAAAGGTGAAGTAAAACTCCAAATCAAGGACAATGTGGCATATGGACAAGTCAAATAGTTTATTTATTCTGGCTTATTATTATTATTGTTCACAACAGATACTCATACATAGTGGCTACTAGCTATAATAGAATCATGTAGCTATAACTATATAATGTAGCATTTTTCATATTGTGTTATAACAATGAACAAGATTTTGTCTATGATAGCAACTTCCCAACAAGTTCACCTACATTGACTATAATTAAAGTATTTTCACTTTGGATGGTGGCAGTGTCTGATATCCACAATAGTTTGTTTATTTCCTTCCTTATAGACTTTTATAACGTTAATGAAATTTTATGGTGCTTGAAAGTACCCAAGTGTTTATTGTACATGTGGTAAAATTTAGCATTTTTTCTGTATGGGCAGGCTTCCTAACTATTATGAACTATAAATAAAAAGTGGATGTGTTTCACAATAGGTGTATGAAGATCAGAACCACCACTTTAAATATTTGGATCCATTCAAGTGGTATGGTAACAGATACATTGAAACCTGTCAAACCACCTCTAACAAGCCACTTTATCATGTCCCAATAGTGCTGTACCATTGATTATAGATGTTGATATTATATCTAGAACAGACCAATAATTATTTATAAAGGCCAAATTTTAGCATCAGATTGTTATTGCTATGGTTGTTTTCATTGTACGCAAAAGTACTGCCTGCTTGAGTGTGTAGGTCATAAATCTCATAAATTCTTCTCACATAAACATACGTAAGAAAGTGTTTGCAGCAGCTCTATAGCTATATTATAGTTCTTGCTATGTCTGTGTATAATAGCACTATTACAATAGTACTACCAAACTATAGCTTTATGAACTGTATTGAATTCACTAAAGCTCAATTCATAAACTCACGAACTAGTTGTATAAACTGTAGCTACATTGTTATTATAGCTAGCTACGTACATACTAAACATAGAAACCAAACAATAACTAGCTAGTTAGCTGACTCATGCAGCTACTTACTATAACTACGTAGCTACATGCATAATAATTTGTGTTCCTATAGCTAGGTAAGAACAATAATCATTCTTAGCATTTGAAACTCAATTGAATGTCAATAGTTACACTGAAAACTAATTAGATAAATATAATTTTTGTGTCTTGTTATAGCACTCTGTATATATGTTTGTGTGTGTACTACTGTACTCTGTACTTTCTGACCATTGTCATGCATGTTTAGCCAGCCAGCCTAATCTGTAGTCATCTGGGGAGCAGTATAATTCACCTAGAATAGCTAATCATAAAATCCCCATATAGCTATGTACACTTTTATTGCTGATGATTTTAATGTTTTAATTATTTTTGTCACTACCATAAAGTACTTTGAACCCATAAACTATTATCTTTACTCCTAACATTAACTACACTAACCTGGATATCAGTCGCACACAGAGAATCTATGGATGGAGTTATTATGACAGAACTATTAATTCAATGATGCCTATAACAGTAGTGTCTTCCTTGACAGTAATGTCACAGCTGAACTTGATGGAAGTAAAGTGCAGTGTTTAGGATTCGCAGCTAATGGACAAGATAGAGAGATTCAATCAGGATTCATTCATATTATTACAGGTGATTAGCTATATATCATTAGACACATCAAAGATGCTCTCCCTCTGTTGAAGAAAGGTCACTGATAGATTTCTTACTTAGTTAAGGACAAAAGAACAAATGAGAAAAAATGCACAGTTTGAAGCCTTATAACTTCAACACAAATTCAAATATATGAGACAAGCTTCCATTGAGCAGTACATATACAATAAGAACTTGAAACTTTTATATTCCTTTTGCACTATGTAGATAACTCCAAAGCAGAGGAAATTTTTAGATAATGGCATTTCTACCTCACATCTTCAGATTACCAGTGAAGAAATCAACCCAAAATCTAAAATGTGTATTAGCACATTAAGCATGCTGAAATCTAAAACTGCAGTGGCTGATCCAGAAAATTCTTAAAGGGGGTGACATTTAATTTTTTCAAGTGAAAAATGCATGAATTTGTGGTTACCATGTCCACTTATTTCCAATACTCAATAGATATTCAAGAAGTTTAACTTAAACAACTTCACACTAGAAAATGACTATTAGTAGTTTTCTTGTTGTTGATACCACATGTGAAAATCATTAAAATTAATAGGAGGGGGGGTGACATGTCACCCTATTCACCCCCCTGGATCAGCCCCTGAACTATACCATGGTTAAATCAGAGCATATCCTCACAAGCTAAGAACATCAATTTAATAGTTATGATAATATTGTAGATTCTGTTCTATAATAGTAGCTACTATATTTCAGAACATACCTGGCAACACTCCATTAACTATACTAACTAGCTATTACTTCTGTCATGATAACTGTATAGGTGAGTGTGATGGACATCCAGTGGCTGTTGATGGTGTAGTGATACATAACTACACTACAACATTTGAGGGGTCATCCATCACTTTCACTTTTAAGGATGGTTTGTTTCCAGATATCATCATCACAGCTACTTGTACTGGAGAAGGACACTGGACTACAGATCCTGCTACATACAATACCACTGGTATTATCACTGGAACTACCACTAGTACTACAAATACCATGGATACTAGTTCTACTACTACCGGTACTACAGTGTTCACTGTCAATTGCACTGCCAATTCAGAAAAGGTATTATTATATAATCATAATAGCTACAACCTACTTTAAGTGTAGAGTGTAACCTCTCTATATTGGAATTTTTCCTTTATTATAGAAGTTTTCCTTTATTCAGAGTATTAGTTTAAGACAGGACTAATAATGTATGTTTGTATGGAGGTTGTCCTTATTTCAGAGTGTCCAAGTACTTGATGAATTATACTATAGCCAATTGTAGATTCTCCATGATTGTGACAGTGGCATAGTTAGAGTATGGCTGAGTGTGGCTTTCGCCACACCAAAGCAACTATAGTTACTTGTACGGAGTATTGAAAAAGAACTCACAGACAAAGTTGACTTCAACAGTGTCATTGATGCATTTGCTTCTTTACAACTGCGGCCATATGCAATTATAGCTACTTATCATCATAATTAATATCATAATTATTCTAATGAGAAATTTGCTAGTGTTACATCTAGCTAAAGTGCATTCAGCTGTGTTCACAGCCACACCAATTCCAAGAGTGACAATATTTGTACTGTTTAGGCTCAACAGTGACAGTGATCATTGGTGTTCTGTTCTTCATTGTTGTTCTTCATTGTTGGATTAGTTGGTGGGTTTACTGGCGGTGTTCTAGTTGTGTATTGCTATGGTAAGTGGCAGAGTAAACACCACCCTCCACCCAGTCAACCTTGTGGCTATAATCCCTATGAACTAAGTCAATAATAGTAACTTTGGTCATACATCCTAATAGCAGCTACATTAAAACTACGTAGATCACTTCATGAGCATGAAAGTTTCCGAGTTTCATGTATAGAAAATGTTAGATTCATGAATGTAATATTAGTAATGATAAAGGAAATTTGTTCAGTGCCAATCTTACAGATTTATCATGAGAGAGTTCCCACTATTACTGTGATAGTGGATGGAGGATGGAGCAAGCACACTGGCATTCCTATATTGCCAACTCTGTCTGGTATTTACATTATCATTGGCAGTGCAACTGGAAAGCTCCTGTTCCTTGATGTTCAGAACAAATATTGTTCAGGAATAATGTGTGAAAACAACATCCACTGCTTCCATTATCTGTTTGGAGAGAAAAGAGAATACATAGCTAATACATCAATTGAAATGACCTTAAAAATGGTGGAATCAAAAAGTAACCCAAATTAAAGAGCTTCTAACAATACTACAACTAAATTGCTTGTCACTTGAAGAAGGTTGTCATTAGGAAAGCATCCAAATGCAAGTATACAAAAATTAATGTTCAGTATCATACATTATCATGAAAGCGAAGGTTTTAGTGGGTGAGCCATTTTAGCCATATCCTTGTCCCTAAATTTATGGTAAGGGCTTCAGCCCACACATTTCAACTTGCAATAAGGTTTTCATGAAAATGAAAGGTCTACAGTACTAGAGCAGTATAGCTAGTGGCTAGATATTAACTAGCTACAAAAATCCCTTACCTCCACCAGATAATGGCATTGTGCATCTTCCAAAGCTTTTCTCTATGGTGGAGATCTTGATCCAGCAGATTGGCTCATTTTTTGGTGAACCACTACCATCATAGCTAGGGCTAGAGAGTACTACAGTAAGCTTACCACCGTCTATACAAGTGTAGACCACATGTGTGATTATTAGCTACACCACATTATTACAAGTTGAAATGTGTGGGCTGAAGCCCTATACCATAAATTTAGGGACTAGGATATGGCTAAAATGGCTCACCCACTAAAAATTTGCTTCCTATCACCCTATAGCAAATGACATTTTTTCATTCTTAAAAAAGGTGTGGCACCTAGGTGTTTAGGGTGTGGTCTACTAATTAATATGGACAGATACCACTGGTATTGCCACCAGTTCTACTACTGTACTAATCACTACAACTAAAATAACCACCACATGTACTACTAGTTCTCCTGATTAGTAAAAACTATTATATTATTATTATTGTACTAGATAATGTGACTTGTCTTTTACTAGAAGAAACATTTAGCCTTCATTGTGTATTATTAGAACCTCTTGTTCAATATTATAATGGCTATATTCAGCTTATTATGAATATCCATTGCTTCGTAGCTAAGTGATCCCATTGTAATCATAATGTGTGACAGTACTTGAGAAAAGGGGACATGTCGTGCAAAAATGAGTTATTAGCACAGTTTAGCTCTAGTGGCATTGATTAATACTCTGCTTGGGACCAGATCTCTAGCAACTCCTTAGTTACAAGCGTTACAATTCTCACCTCTTAATAAGAGGGTACATGGTCATTATTGAGAAAAAGGCACTAAAAGATTACTAATTAGGTAGTGGTAAGTAAGAGGCAGCTGTGCTTGAACTGAGTGCTTGGCTACTTACAAGGGCTTTTGACTCTTCAAACTTAGCATGAAGGTAGCCCTAGGGCTGAAGATTCATCTCAAGTAATATAAATTAGTTTTCAGCCTTTAAGTGGTCATTCTGGAAAATAACTTTTTGTGCTTGATGTCCCCTTTTCCAAAGTATTATTATTCTCAAGCCACATATTTTGAGATGCTAGATTAATATTAGGATAAATCTGTAAGATTGGCACTGAACAAATTTTCTTTATAATTACTAATAATATTACATAACATTTTCTATACATGAAGCTCTGAAACTTTTATGCTCATGGAGTGATCTACGTAGCTCTATAGTAGCTAGTAATAATGATGTTCAACAAATATATAGTAGCTATTAGAATTATAAGGTATAACCAAAGTTACTATGACTCAGTTCATAGGGATTATAGCCACACCTACAACCACTAATGTTATAATTATGAGCTGCCTGTACACTTGGCTACAGCTAGGAATAAGGCTAGTTACCTACGTAACAGCTAGCTAGTGTTAAAGATAACAAAACTAGCTAAAAAGGGTAGCTAGCTAGATCAAAATAATGCAGCTAACTGGTATCAGCTGATAAAATACTGTTCTTCAGTAACTTACTGGCAGTGTTAACAAACACCAAGTGAACTAGTAACAGTAACAAACCAGGTCTTCCCAATCTATCCTCTATTCTTATTCGTCACACTCTGGGTGGAAATTCATGGGCGGACCCACAGAACCACACCCACTCACCCACTAATAGTAGATTTGATAATAATAATATAATTACTAGTTAGTACATACTATGATTATGTAGCTACCTATAATAATGTAGAGATACAGCATTGAAATTTGATATCCTTGCACTACTAAAACTAAGAGATTATGTTTACATTGCTATGAAGTAGTACAGCAATTATTAGGTAGATCTACATCTATTTCAACATCCTGAAACAGTGGAACTTCTCTATCCAAACCACCTGAAATGAGGATACCTCTGTATTAGGGATAGTTAGCTATATAAGTCCCAAATAACTGTGTAAATTAGTAGAACTTTAACCCCTAAAATGACACTGAATCACTCTAATCTTACATAATTTGTGTCAAGGTGTCTGGAATAGAGGTTCTTTAAAATAATAGCTAGCTATATAGCCAGTAACTATCTAAAAACAGAATTCTGCTACAGTTATTCTTAGCTTAGTAAACTTCATGAGTTTATTATTTGTAGTGGAATTTAGTGTCAAAATTCAGTCACATAGTAAATTAGAAGGTAGATTACACTAGAATTTCTAATATTGCTATAATTATTATTATTATTTAGCTATATGGACAATTTTTGTAACATGAAAAAATTTTTTTGTATAATACATACATGGAAGTGAGCCTGCTAAAGAAATACAAAAACAGATGTCAGAGAGTACACAAACTCATTACATGTGTGGCTCAACATTATAATATTATAGTAGCATTATTATGTATTTTGCTTATTAATACAATTTCTAATAGTACAACTCTGTATTGGCAAAGCTGGCCTTTGTCATCACCAGCACCCCTACAACTCAAGTCTGCAGCGGCATTCCCCTGTCACCATCAAGTTACACTCTCACCTGCTGTACTTGTGGGGGCCTTCACCTTCTTTGATGTCTCAAGGATGATCTTATGATCACAGCTAGAGTACTGGCTAGTTAGTGTAGATGCCAAAATCATTCACTCAGAAATTTGGAGACCATGCCATTGAATGTTTTATCAAGTTGTCTGTGTACTCTTGCAGTCTTTTCATGATAATTATGCTTCACCCACAATATTCACTGTAGCACTTACAGTCTGTGTTGTAACCTTCATAAATGTAGCTTCTTTTTTTCTGTACACATGCCTATGGTTGTGTAACATTTCTTCTTTTTGTTTTTTTTCCTTATCCTGCTGCATGCACTGGTTGAAATAATATAGAAAAGTGATAATATTATAATTGTAATCTCCCCCATCCAAATTTAAAGTAGTGTATTATTCAGCTTTAGGAAAACATGATATGACCACAAAAAAGTGGGCATAACTTGTAAATATTTTTACTAATTCTCAATTAAAAGCTCTCTCCTCATTTGTTACTTCATTACGTACTTCATCATATCTGTCTGGTAAAATAGTATTTGTTCTAGTAAGTATCTGTTCTGGTGAAGTAATAGCTACATTGATAATATGTAGGTTGACAACTCTCTTTGAATGTAATGCATTTAAAATATCATGCATGAAAAAAATATGTATTAGTGCTGTTGTATCATAGCATTAGTGATTAGATTACTACTGATGACTATAACCAGTCACTATTATAATAGGACAGTTACACATGTTAGCTCAGACATAGATACTATTAAATATCATAGCCTAATTAAACCACACCTACATGATAGGTATGTTACTATCAAAACTCAACTTTATGTAGCTGCTGTTTTTATGATTAATGTCAATAATAATAATAATAATTGTATCATAGATGCAATAACTGTAGTTCCTTCCTCCATTACTGCTTGTCCTGGACAAACAGTGCTGACATTCAATTGCACTGCAAATGTTGATATTGTGAGATGGAATATGTTTACTCCTGTTCGTAATTACACAAACCTTCTGTGGTGGATGGTGATGTGACTACTTCTGAAGTTACTCGAACTCTAAACCCATTAGAATTTGTGTCTTCCTTGACAATCATTGTAACAGCTGAACTTAAGGTACAATGCCTTACAGTAATAAATGAAAGAATTATAATGGATTCTGGGTTCATTTATATTGCAGGTAATGTTAGAATAGAGGTAAAGGGTGAGACCAGGACCAATGTCCTCAGGAGTATTACATTCCTAAAGATTATTGTAGTTCCTCCAAGTCCCATTGAATTGAGAGCTCCTGATGTCTCAGATGTGGTGTTTGGAAGGACTACTATTATGTCCAATTACTATATCCTGGACACCATTGGAACTGGAGGGTTTGGACTATGACACCTCCATCACTCCAACTTTTCCATTCCAAAGAGCATCAAACACTATCATAGTCATCTCCAATGTCCCCTACAATACCCAGTACACCATCATTGTAGTGGCCTCCAACTGTGCTGGCACTTCCATAGACACTATCTCCATTAACTATAAAGTAAGTCATAGCTACATAAATGTTTTATGTGTCAAATCCCCCATCCCATCCCTAGTACTATTCCAATGTTCTGGCATAATGATCACTATTTCATATTAAAACCAGACTAAATGTTATTCACAATATTTAAGACAAAGAATACAGTATTCTTGAGAGTATCAATTAGTCCATGAATAAAAAATATCTGTATCCTGAATCTCTATATTAACTATTAATGATGTGATAACATACATATGTATAGTCTCATAATTTACTCAGTAAATAGAAGTTCTCATGTTTCAGATCTGTAGAAATTATACAATCATCAAATAGAAGAAATGGTACTTATTAATATGTAGCATTATTCACAGGATATTGGTCTGTGTTACTGTCATTATCTTTCATTTGTGAAGATGGTTTGTTTCCCAATATCACCATCACAGCTACTTGTACCAGAGAAGGACACTGGAATCCAGACCCTGATACATACATGTGTGCCAACACTACTGGTGCTATCACTAGTTCTACTACTACTACAGATATCTTTGATACTACCACTTTCCCGAATTCAGATAAAGGTATAAATAATGATTTCACTGTTATCATTAATAAAGGTGTTGGATTACACTCTTTCGTGAAAAACAAATTTCAATTTTAGTTTTCAAAATGAAGAGCTGTCAGTTCATTTAGCTATACCTTGAAGCAGGTAGAGTAGAACTATCACTTTCAGTAAATATGTCAACACCTATAACTCACTTCATTTTAAATTAAAACCAGCAAACTTGAAACTTCCTGCTTTGACCAAAATACTTGTTGACATAGTTCTAGTTACCCTCATATGCTTTAAACACTGGCACTATTTAAAGTTACACTTGCTGATACCCTATACTTTTAAGACTTGGCATAAAAAAGTAATCAGGGATGTTGACACTTTTTATACTCTATTGGATAGACTATTGTTTACACACTATTTAGTATAACAATGTTATTTTAACTATATTAGCATATCTAATATCATTATCACTAGCACAGGTCTCGCATTAAATTTTCGCATTAAATTTTCCATGGATATTCTGGAAATACAGAACCATTGATACTACTGAACTTTGTATTGCTAGGTTCAACAACGACAGTGATCATTCGTGTCCTGTTCTTCATTGTTGGATTGGTTGGTGGGTTTGCTGGTGGTGTTCTAGTTGTGTATTGCTATGGCAAGTGGCAAAGTAAACACCACCCTCCACCCAGTCAACCTGCTCCACTCTATGAACATAGTCACCTCTACTGTTAAGGGTGAAGTGGAACTCCAACTCAGGGACAATGTAGCATATGGACAAGTTAAATAGTAGCTAGTATTCCTCTGGCTTATTATTCTTGTTCACAGCAGATACCCATAGTGGCTACTATAATAGATACATGTATTAATGTGGTAAATAGCTTGCACATGAATTTTGATACATCTGTCATTGTGTAAAAACAAGATTTTGTTTTGATGACAATATCTAAACAGGCTAACTTTCATTGGCTATTATTATGTACATGTATTGTTCACTTCAGATAATGGTATGGAAATAGAAACATGTCTAATCAGACCATCTCTTTTAATAAGCACCTCTAGCTCTAACTATGGCTGAGTTTAAAAGCACTATAATTACATAGGTGTAGGAATGAGATTTTGATTGGGGGGGCACTCGTATGAAAAGCAATGGCTAAGTGTGTGTTGGCGAAAATTTTGGGTGACCACACCCACTAGCCACACATTTTTAATACAATCCAAAAATGCTTATTTTCACCTATAAACTTCTCAACAATAGTACCTAGCTCTAGCTAATGCTGAGCAGCTGCTATATGCATCAAGAGAGACACCATAGGCCACAAATGTTGATACATAGGTATAGGGAATCAATAAAGACTGCCTATTCATCAGCTAACTTTAAGTGGTTACTTGAATAGGACCTTGATTCCTCAACCAACCTGCAATCTACGTATTTTGTCAGATTGGGGGGGCACTGGAATAATATTTGTATTAGTGACCCAAAATATTGGGGGAGCACATGCCCCCAGTGACCCCCCAGTTCCTACACCTATGAATTATGTATATAAACTCTATACTGTCATATAAACATCCACCTCATATAATTATTATAGTACTAGCTACTTAATCTGTTAATTGCTAGCTACGTACATTAAAAACTCATTTCCATAAACACATGAAGTTTCAGCTACTATGCACATTGTTGTTATGGTTACTAAACATAGACAATAATAGCTATAATAGCTATAATGTGTTCCTACAGCTAAGAACAGTCATTGAATCACAATGGAATGTAGTAACTAATGTCAACGCTGAACACCGTACATAAATTGTAAACTGAAAGCTACGGTAGCTATTCTACTACATACAGAGCTAACTTATAAAAATTAATTTTGTTTGCATTAATTTTACCACTAAATTATTTTTCTGTTTATTATGGCCAGTTAGCTACTAATGATGTGACTCTACAATAGCTTTCACAATCACAACAACTATCTAGATCTATGTATAGACCCCTTGCCTCTAGAGGGTGTGGCTAACCAATGATCACGTGATTTATTTCGTGTAGGGCAAAAAGAAGCTTGGTCTTTATGGAGATCTGATAATGCCATCAAGTTGCTATGCTATTGGCTACACTGAGCATTGCAGCAAAGCGAAAGGAGTGAAGATTTTATTGATCCTGACAGAAAAAAGGCCTAGGTCGATACTATTTAACGGGTAGGATGGCAGCCTAACTTTTCACTGCAGAGTTTGTATTGCTCATTTCATTTGTTCAATGTAGCTATCTATCTAACTAGCTGTTGGTTTGTATCTAAGTATGTTTTAGCTACAGTTTCTATATAATTATATGCAGGGAAACCTTCATGTTAGATTATTGATATTTGCATTCACAAAGAGTACACGGGCTAGTAGTGATCAAAGACTGGGAAGATATGAAAGGTTAATGAGAAGACAAGAACAGAGTGATCAAGTTGAAGCAAGCATTGGTCACACTGAATATCCAGTTGCTAATTATATTGCTCAGAGGACAAAGCAGTAGCTACTAGCTAACTACCCAAGTGATGGACTTTGGTAGAGATGCTTAGAGAAACAGTTCAGACCCCTGAAGAAACTCTTGATGAATTTAAGGAAGAAGTGATTGTGCAGCATCAACTTGATTGGCTGAGGAAAAATAAGAGTCCTGCAGCCATGCTGGATGGTAGCTGTGACAAGACCTGATTTTACACAGGACTTCCATCCTATGAAGCTTTAGCTGCTTTATCACAACTTTAGTTTTACAATTTACAGTAATAAAATTTTATCTACAATACTGTCCCGACATATATCCATTAAAGAAATAGTTATAGGCTTTAGTTTTAACTTCCATATAGAGTCTAAGGGCTAGTTTTTAACTTCCATATAGAATCTAAGTTAGGTCATCTGCTACCATCATCCAAGTACTGGTTTTCTGCTATAATATATGGGTCAGGTAGCTAATTCCTACTAATCTATTTTCAACTTCTGTAAATACTGCTTTAAGTCCAGCAATAGGAAATACTCAGAAGTCTTTACTAACAGCCTAAAATCTTTTGCCCTACACGCGCGAGTTAAGGGTGTGTCACTGCATGTGACATTCATTGCCGCACCCACTGAGGCAAGGGGTCTATATAAGTAGCTATACATATTTCCGAGGCTACAATCTACATGGTGAAAGTAGCTCATGTAGAACTAATGTAACCTATAGCAGCTATTATTGCATGAGTGGGAGAGTGGGTGTGGTCCTACCTCTGGATCCGCCCTTCACTTTGATAGCTAAGCGAATTAAGAATGAAGAAGGTCGGTGGACCTGGTTTAGTACTATTCCTACTTCACTTGGTGTCTGTTCATGGTACCCTGTAAGCAGTAGCTAGTTAGCTGTGTGAACACCAGCAGCTTAACACACTAGCTAGCTATAGCTAAATTTTATTCTTGTGGATGAAACGGCAAGTTTTAACATGCATAAGTGATGTGTGTGATCTTGTTGAAATAGCTAATGAGTTTGCCATTGTAGGTAAATGATAAATATTGATGTAAGCCCCCACAAATTTAAAGTGCCTCAGCAGCTATGGTCAAACTAATTTAAAGCAGTTGCTATTATGTCACTGAATACTTCTTTCAACTTATACATGTATAACTAGTAAATATCTAAGACAAATCAACTTAACCACATTATCTAGCTATTTGGAGGTATTAAAAATAAATTTCCTAAATAATGCATGTCATTCAATAATTTAAAATAGACTAAAATTAATATCATAGAAGGCACACACATTAAAGAGAAGCTATGTAAGAACTAATATAATTTTGCCAACATTAACAATTGACACAACTATACATAGTTAGTTTTCTAAAAAGTCTAAAATCTATAAAATGAGTTTGACTACAGAGGGGTAGGTCAATTCGGGACTTAAGGGGGTAAAACACCCATGATACATTACAGTAAACAAGCTATAAGGTCATGTTGCATGAGGTACAGAGGTCCCTGGATTATAAGACCCCTGATGCCCTGCATTCAAAGAACACCCTTAACATTGCCTAAGATTTTGTGTCAGTTAACTCTCGTAGAGTGTCTTACCAATTTTAGTCCCTACTTTATGTCATCATTTGAAGTATTTTAGGGAGCCAATTATTCATAATTAGCTAATTTGGAATCTTTATGCCAATTATTCTCATTTTTGCTTATACCCAAAATCTTATAATATTTTCCTACAAAGCCAAAAAATGCATGAAAAATTATGTATCATTTTATATTGTAGCATTAGTGATTAAACTTCTACTGATTACAAAATATAACCAGTTACTAATGCTTTAGTCACGCAATAAACACTAAACTTCTTCCAACAATCTATGTATCTCACCATCCAATATTAAAATAAGTACTAATACATACATAATATTATACATCTTGTAAGTATAATAATATAATGTATCCTAGTGAAATAGTATTAGTTCCAGTGAAGTACATTATAGATTGCTGAATTCCTGTAAATATTTTGATGCAACACATTTTGATAGCAGAAATTTATATGTATGTTTATAGAAGTTTGCAGGCTCCATATTGTCATAGATGAGGAGCCATTTCTGTCAATCTCTTCCTCATACCAGAAAGAGAATCATATTCAGGAGTAACATTACATATCTGCAACAATATCAAAGTGAACAACAAATAAATAGTGCATTCTGGTGCCAGGGGATGTAACTAGGATTATTGAATGGAGATAAGAAGTGGGTGGTAAGAGTATGTGATACATAAATAAATAAGTAAACAAACAAACAAATAAAATAGAACCCTCAAAACCACTAACTCTTTATAATCTAGACCTAAAAAGGCACATAAAAGTGGCTACTAATACATGCACTACCATAATAATGCTGTGGCTACTAATACATGTACTACCATATGCTGTGGCTACTAATACGTGTACTACCATATGCTGTGTGTACTCCAATATGGAAAAAAAACAACTGTTCTAGCAGATTTACTAGAAAATGCTAATGAAGTTAGCACATGATGAGTATAGTGGTATGGTCTCCTCTTCCATTTCCCTCAATACTTCAGGAGTAAAATAGCATAACTCAACACAAGTCACACATGTACTTCTTATATACACAGTACTCCTGTTATACTTACAGCACCAAGCAGGTAGAGAATATTCAATGATTTGAGTTCTTTGACAGTGATCCATGGTCGATAGCCAATGTCCAGAGCTCCAACTTGACTGGCTGACTGCATGGATTATGATAATCACATGATTTGAATATTAGAAGTCCATTCAGACTTAGTTTAGCTCCAATACTTACGTAGTATTCATGTAATAATATTAATATATGCTCTCCATCTCCTGATATCTAGGACCCAGAAGTAAAACACCACTAATCACATCACATTACATAAATGGTTCCCACAAATAGGGGTGGGGAGGTCCCCTGGTCCCCTCTCCCTAGGAATAAAATATGTACAGGGCATGTGTGCTCCCTGTGTTGATGATAGTGAGTGCTGGGAACCACTCAGGAGGAATGCGAAGAAACTGTCACTGATTAGTTTCCAACACAGATGCATCCACACAGTTTTAGGCATCAAAAACCAGAGGCAGTGAGAGGAGTACATCTTTTAAAGATTGGTTAGAGAAAAGTGGGAAGATGTGTAGACCGTTGAGACTAAGCTGATAAGGAGATATTTGGAGTGTCTTGAATACTTGGCAAAGATGTGTCTCCCTAAGATGCTGATTACCCCAAGAATGTCTACATATGTGGAGGATCAAAAAAGAGGTGGAGAGATGTAGTGAAGAGAGACTTGAAGGCAGTTGGAATAAGTGATTACAATTGGTATAGTGAGGCCCAAGATTGGAGTACGTAAGTAGCCTGGAGCCAGAGCCTGATTGAGAACCAGCTAGTACAGGAAATAAGGTCAAAACCGGAGAAAAATGTAGCCATGTGTTGAATGTGGAATGTACTTCAGGAGGGAGAATGACAAAGCATGTCACAAAATGTGTGGCTGAGAGGAAGAAGCTGTGAGTAAACAAGTTGGTGCTATGCAGTGTGAGAATTGTGGAAGATGGTTTAGGAGTAGAAGATGAAAATGCACAGTTGCAGAAGCAGAGCACAAAAGTACAGAGATGGTAGCTACCTCTCAAGAAAGGTGGTGTGCAAGGAATATGGGAGAACCTTCAAAAGACAAGGAGATGTCGAGAGACATAGTGCCAACAGGAGAGAAGCAAGCCAGTTGAAAAACAGAGTGGTTCTATCCTATGCACAGGATGTCTGCAATGGTTTATGAGTGCTGATGGCCTTAGTTTGCACAGAAAACAAAGCCAAAACTTGACTCTTTCAATAGGAAAGACATATGACCCTGAATTGGTAGGATAAAGGGTGTTTGTTTGCTTGCTTGTGTGTGATATGGAAATAAAAAAACTGGTCAGGGAACTGAAAAATTATGGTGGCACTTGACTGACATCTCGTCTTTTAATTAAAGAGTAATAATTACTGAGTGTGTGTCCACACAAAAATGTTTCCCAAGGTCTTTCTAGTTACTTCTCTGCTCTACTACAACAGTATGTTGTATTAGTTAAACATAGATGCTAATAATTATTAGTACATCGGTCTCCAGATAAAGTTTACTGTGTTTACATGCACTAACTAGTTCTGACCATTTTTGTTGCTTCTAAACAAAGTAAACTTATTTGCTATTACTTTGACAATGAACGAAACCCTCGCCTCCTTATATAACCTGTTAAAATTGAAGTGGTGTACCCTGATCCCAAAATAATAATATTTTTTGAGATATAATAACTGAATCAGAAATAAAAAGGCTAAAAGAATTGAGTGGATCAGACACATTGGCTTATTATAAGGTGAGTGTATTGACTAGCCAAGTTTCGCAACTAATTCAAAAGTGCAATGTGAAAGTGTCTAAAGACACACAATGGCTGTCTACCACATTATTATTAGACTGCACTTACCACATTCTAATGGAGGGTTATATAGGCTTCTCTGTATTTAGTGTTGCTGTTTCAGTACCAGTTAATTCCTATGCATGAGATATATAATACAAGTTGTAAAGTCATAATGTTACTATCTTAGTTAACTTACAGAGATTCCCATCAGTTGATTTAGTATACTTCAATAGTTCTTAACTGTCTGTAGGTGAACACTCTAAGTCCCTTCTTGTGTTTGTTTAGATAAAGAACACTTATATAGCAATCAAAGAGTCAAATTTACTTAATTATTCTTGAAAGATAGAGTCTTCAGGCACACAAAAGAATAGAAAATTCCTCTTGTCCAAGTTAACTAGCTATCTTCACCAATGATGAATAAAGGATTATTTTCAGAAAAAGCTGTCATTCATCTTTTGCTGATAATGGTAGAGTAAGAGAATAAAACAAGAGCTCCTTCTGTTCCAGATTTGAAGTCTCAACATAAAATAGGGGTCATTGTTCACTCTTCTACAAAAACGACAACCCAATCCTTTGTAAATTGTATAGAAAGACATTTGACCTAGTCTGTTACCTCTGTAATATATCTGGTAGTATGCATCAAATACCTTAGCATGTCATTACTTGAATTAATAAGGTGTGAAGAACTGATGAGTATGTGTAGTACCACAAGCAAGATGTGTATTCAAAGGACCATGTGTACACACAAGTTATGTTCATTTTGCCTTTTCCAGTGACTCATAAGCAAAAACGTATATTAACACAGACCAAATAAAACTGTTACTCCTTTGATGAAAGCATGAACATTTGGAAAAACTGTTTTACTAAACGGAACCGTCAGTCTCATGGACATAAAAAAGTAGTTTCTAACTTTGAAGAAGTGTACTCACCTCACTGGAGAGAGAGTATATAGACAATCACAGTGGGTGAGATAATTGATAGCCATTTTCCTCATTATTGACTTTATCATCATGGTTGCCAATGATTATTATCTTCAACTATAATCCTCAAAAGAAAAAAGCTAATACTACATCAGTTGTTTGTCAGGTTAAAACTCAGGTAGTGAAAAATTAACTATGTAGCTATTAGGACAAGGAATTGAGAGATGTAATAAAGCCACGATTTGTGTTCTTTAATGTAGACTAGATGAAAGGAAATGTAATTGGTACAATAATAACAGTATGACTGTACACACTTCATTTGCACATGTCCTGTTCCTACTAGAGAACTAGTATTGACATCCTCTATCTTGAATTTCCTATATTAAATACTATGATGGTAAGAATTTTCTTCTATTAGCCAAAATTTCTTTAAAATATGCAACAATATGGAAGTGGTAATTGGAAGAGGCTACGTACATTGGAGTTATCTGGTCTGTAGCTGGACACAGTGGATCACAGTGATGTGTCTCCACAAGGTACCGCACAACATCAAGATGTCCATTTTGACTGGCATGATGAAGAGGAATCATTCCAAACGGACCCCTAACATCTGCTTCACAATTTAGATCCTCTATAAAGAACTTCACAACATCTAGTTTACCTTCTAATGCTGCAAGGTGAAGAGGTATGTCATTTTTAGTATTCTTCACCAGTGGATTACAGTGGTGGACAGTGGTGAAGTACCTCACTACATTTAAATGACCACTTTGAGAGGCTAAATGCAATGAAGTCTGGTTTTCTTCATCTTGACAAAGTGGATCACAATGATGTACATCAACAAGGTATTGCACAACACCAAGATGCCCATTTTCACTGGCAGAATGAAGAGGAATCCTTCCCCACTGACCCCTAATATCAGCTTCACAATTTAGCTCCTCTATAAAGAACTTCACTACATTTAGTTTACCTTTAAGTGCTGCAAGGTGAAGAGGTGTGTCATTATAAGTATCCTTCACTAGTGGATTACAGTGGTGGACAGTGTTGAAGTACCTCACTACATCTAAATGACCATTTTGAGAGGCTAAATGCAATGGAGTTACCTGTTCTTCATCTTGACAAAGTGGACCACAGTGATGTGTATCCACAAGGTACTGCACAACACCAACATGTCCATTTTCACTGGCATTATGAAGAGGAAACCTTCCCCACTGACCCCTAATATCAGCTTCACAATTTAGCTCCTCTATAAAGAACTTCACTACATCTAGTTTACCTTCCGATGCTGCAAGGTGAAGAGGTGTGTCATTATAAGTATCCTTCACTAGTGGATTACAGTGGTGGACAGTGGTAAAGTACCTCACTACATCTAAATGACCATTTTGAGAGGCTAAATGCAATGGAGTTGTCTGATCTTCATCTTGGCAAAGTGGATCACAGTGATGTGTATCCACAAGGTATTCAACAACATCAAGATGTCCTTTAAAACTGGCATGATGAAGAGGAATTTTACCAAACTGACCCCTAATATCTGCTTCACAATTTAGATCCTCTATAAAGAACTTTACCACACCTAGTTTACCTTCTAATGCTGCAAGGTGAAGTGGTGTGTCATTTAAAAAATTCTTAGCTAGTGGATTACAGTGGCGGACAATAGTAAAGTATGCCAAGTACCGAACTACATCTAAATGACCATTTTGTGAGGCTAAATGCAATGTAGTTGTCTGGTTTTCTTTTTCTTGACTAAGCGGATCACAGTGATGTGCATCCACAAGGTATTGCACAACATCAAGATGTCCATTTTCACTGGCATGATGAAGAGGAATCCTTCCAAACTCACCCCTAATATCAGCTTCACAATTTAGATTCTCTATAAAGAACTTCACTACATCTAGTTTACCTTTAAATGCTGCAAGGTGAAGAGGTGTGCTGTTGTAAGTATTCTTCACTAGTGGATTACAGTGGTGGACAGTGGTGAAGTACCTCACTACAGCTAAATGACCATTTTGAGATGCTAAATGCAATGGAGTTGTCTGGTTTTCTTTATCTTGACAAAGTGGATCACAGTGATGTGTATCTACAAGGTATTGCACAACATCAAGATCTCCATTTTCACTGGCATGATGAAGAGGAATCCTTCCCAACTGATCCCTAATATCAGCTTCGCAATTTAGATCCTCTATAAAGAACTTCACCACATCTAGTTTACCATTTAATGCTGCAAAGTGAAGTGGTGTGTCATTGTTAGTACTCTTCACTAGTGGATCACAATGGTGGTCAATGGTATAAAACCTAGCTATTTTAAGGTGTCCAAAAAATGAAGCAATATGGAGGGGAGTAGTACCATTTCTCTCTTTGCACATTGGATCGCATTCTTTGTCCTGAATAAGATACTTTATGACAGAAAAATGTCCTCTAGCTGTTGCTAAATGTAGTGGAGTACGGTTTTCTTCATTACCACAAGAAGAGTTACATTCCTCGTTCTCGCTCAAGTATTGTCCAATATTATCTGCTAGTTGTTGGACTACTCCAATGTGACCTTCTCTACAGGCATAATGTAATGGAGTATGATTATATTTATCATGACATAATGCTTCAACTTGTTGGTCCTCTAATAGATATTGTACAATGGGTTGATGACCTTGATAAGCTGCATAGTGAAGTGGTGTGATGCCATCATGACTTGGTATTGTACAGTTGAATCCTAGTTCTTCGACAAAGTACTTGACTATATGTAAATGGCCATATCCAGCTGCACAGTGTAGAGCTGTGTTACCTTCTTCATCTTGGTTCAATGGATTATAGCCAGTTGTCTCATTCTCAATCATTTCTATAATACTTTGCAAGTCTCCTTCAGTAGCCTTCACGTGCATTACACTCATAGTAGATAACTGGATTGCCTCATCAAACATTTGCAAGAATTCCTCATTCAGATTCTATTGTAATTAAAATTAATAGTATTGAAATATCAGCTAACTACCATTTTTTATTAATTTCACTACATAACATTATAATATTAAGGTTTTGTAAAGTCATTACTGCCATGATAAAGTATCTACAGGGAATTGCTGGGAGGAATCTTTAATACATACATAGCTGCAATATAATTATCATGCTAATAATTTGGTCATGATTATATGCAGTAGCACTCTTTGTAGGAATGACTTCCACTGTTTTTTCTTATAATTATATGTGACCTTACCCGGGAAAACTTGTCATATCATGGACCAAAAATTTTTTAACCTTTTGAATTTATTGAAGTTGCTGTCTTCCAAATTTGTCAATACTTGCGTTGTGTTTTGAAGATGCACACACCTCTTTATCACTTATAAACCTTACAACTGAAAAAATTGAGCAATAAAAGGGGTGCTAAGATGCTCCATTTACATGTGCATTAGTCCTATGTCTAGCCAACCTTTATTTAAACCATGAGTAGAAGATTCGAGAAACACCCAATCTTGGTTAGACTAACAAGCATGAAGAGGATCTCGACATGCTGACCCAAAAACCTGCCATGCAGGATAGAGCGATTCTTGTTCTGCCCTGGGCAATTGTCAGTGTGCAGATTGATGTTCTTCTCTATAAAATTGTGGTTGGTCAGAAAGTGATAAAGCAAACTGATTGTAATGTTCTCCCCTTTCCTATGCTGACTCCTGGTAATTGGCTTGCTAATAATCTGGAATAATGCATTCTCAATACAATTAAGGCCTGGCACAGAAATGCACACAGCAGTGCTATACGTTTCGCTATGAATTATTTATTAAATGACGTAAAACAATTATTCACGATATGTAAACAAGGGGTGTGTTTTATAGTACACATGTAGCTAGTTCAATATAGAGATGTTCTGCTGAAGCCATTGCTGTCCACAGCAATTAAAAACATAGATAATGAGAAAAGGAATGTTTCTGTCAAGCTTATTTGGGACTTCCACATTTATTGCAGCTGCATCATCGTTACACAATATTTCATCCTTAATTGTATGACTGATGAGGAGCCGTGTAGGGTTGATGCCATTGCTGTCAGTTTCTGTCCAGGGTTTTTGCTGCAAAGCTAACTTCCCATCTAAGGCGAGTAGTGGTAGCATATATGTTGACACAGTTAAGATTTGGCTGGGGTCCTTGTTGGTGGCCTTGCAATCATGGATGATGCTGTGGTCTAGTGATGTTGACTTGTTCTTGCTTCAGTAGTTATAGGCTATTGTGAGTGTGGCAAAGGAAAGAGGTTTTCTAAGCTGGAGAAGAAAGATGGGATGTATCTTCATCAGAGTCTTCATCTAAATCCAAAGTCATGGTTGTTGTTATTCTATGCACATGCACTTTACCTGTAGAGTCCCTTGGGAGAATGTGCCTACCAAAGCTTTCGTTAAAGGAAATTAATTATTCATTATAAGTTGAAGGAAGTCTCATCTTAACGACTTACTCTCTGGAAATGAACTGTCTTCAGCTGTAAAGTAGCTGGTGATAAGCTTGCCATCCAGCTCAATGTTGTCTTGCTGCCAGGAGTTCAAGGAGTTAGCTATGGCTCTTACACATCTCATCTTCCAACATAAACTGAACAGACATTTTGGAGACAGCACCTGAAAGGCTGCGTACGTGTGCCTTTAGTAACCGGCTCCATATACGAAGCCTAGCAGCAAGCCTAAAGCCTTTTCTCGCACATCATGATGATTGCCTGGGCTTATGACTGCCATAGGTAAATAGCAAAAGAGTAGCAGTAGGGTTATATGCAATAAAAAATTATTTTGAAAAAATGATATAACTAGTATCACCCAAGTTATGATGCGTTTTTGCAAATCCGGTCACATATACACCTACATATATATTCATGTTTAGTAGTTTTATGCTAACTATGCAGAATCCAATCCAATAGTTAGGAGCCATGAACACAAACAGTTGCAATTATCATCTTTCCTTCTTCATTCCTTATATTTGCCTGTCTGTCTCAGGCACATACACATACCTTTGAAAAGATGGATGCATTATTACAGGCTCAAGAAAGAGTTTTTTATTTTATTTATTTTTTTTTTTGGGGGGGGGGGGGGGGGGGGGGTGGGAAGGGGGAGTTATTATGTAATGAATTTTTCATTATCTGGGTTTCATCTAAGAAGGTTTCATCTAAGAAGTTTTCATCTAGGAATTTTTGCTTAGGTGGGGAGGGGGGGTGTCATGAATTGTTGTACTTTTAGCTTCTATAAGCTAAAGTGCACACTTCTAGAAGCTTCAGTGAAATGAAACTAGTGAAAACAAGGCCCAGAAATAGATTGCATGATGAATCATTAAATGAAGCCATGAGAGTGAGCATTGAGGAGTCAGAGACGTTAATGGATAAAGATTTTAGATACTATTATAACGTCTAACTTTCTAGCTTTGAATGCATTGTGTGATGTTTTAGGGGATAAGTTGAGCCATCTGAGGGGGGGGCTATATCCCCCTTAGATGAAACAGTGATTTTCTATGGGACCCTGCTCCAAGTATAATGACATTTAATCTGGTACCTGCTACTGAAATAATAAACTTGCTTTCTTTAGTTTACAAGGATGTTGTTGAAAGTACAGTGGAACCTCCCAATAAGGGATAACTTGGGACAAGGCACTTTGTCCCTTGTTCGGAGGTTGTCCTCTCTTAGAGGTTAACCCATTTTTCACTTTTATTGTGTTTAATAGACCATGGTGAAGTGTAAAATGATTATTAAATTTTTTGATAGATGATGTCTGGTGAAACTGCATCAGATTTAGGAGTGGTGGAAATTCATTCCTATGTGAGGGGCTACCATATTTATATTGGACATTTGGGATGCACAAGTAGGACAAGAGCTACTGTTGAAGCATGAACCAGACAACAGTGAAGACAGCCATGCAGTTGCTGTGCTGAATGAAGATGTGATTGTTGGCCATGTTTCCTACAATTTAGCTCCTGTTGTAGTCTTTGCTGAAGTAACTGGCAGCAGGATGAATTGAGGAGCTGGCTATGGTCTAGAAATTCATGTATTTTTATTGGTTTTATGGACCAAAAATATACTAAAAGAACTTATCAAACATAAGGCTTGAGCTAGAACCTGAAACAGCTAGCTCTAGCTGTGCTGCATTAATTTTGTGGGTGTGGTGCTGGTGGGTGTGGTTTCTCCGCTCATAGAGGTCTTATTAAAATACAAGTGAGTCAGCAAACTGGCTGCTGTTCAGAGCTCAGAGGTGGTCGCTTTCAGAGGTGGTCGCTTTCAGAGGTAAGCTTCTATTAGCAGTGTGTGGAAGTCATTCTGGGGCATCTAGATTGTCTGCTGTCTGGAGGTTGTCTGCTTTTTGGAGGTCCGTTATGGGAGGTTCCACTGTATATCTTGCAAACATTATCCACATCAAGTTTAGTTTTTTGTAATTCATGTGTATTAAGGTTGGGCACTTGATCATTCTTCTGATTGTGCACACAATACCGTAGATCCGGTTAATTTCACTGTCACTTTAATTTCGCTATTTTCGCGGTAGGTAAGGGAAGTAAAAATAAAAAACTTCAATAATTATATGTACAGGTTCCCTAATTGAAATCTCTCCCCGACAGTGAAAATAAAAAAATGTGAATTACTTCATAATACAAGATTTTACGAGTTCAGTGAAAATACAGTGTCTTGAAAATAACCAGATCTACGGTAGTTATTCAAGTGCTTGAGGGCAGACACAGATCTTTCACATGAGCTAAAAGGGACTGTGGAAAAAGGCTTGAGTGGTGTAAAAATTGGTTAGTGTGTCAGCTGCTATGTGACAATAAAAATTAAGTCACCTCTGCATTGTATTACTATGAATATCTTTTATTATTTGAAAGGGAGGTGTAACTGCACTCCACTGTGTACAGGCCAGTGTTTATCGCTTTCTCTGTTTCCATTATTCTCTTTCCAAGGCTAGCTCAATGATAGCTGAAGTGATGCTGTTCTTTAATGATCACTCACTAATTGGAACAGATCTGTGTATTATCATCATCACTCAACAAAATATGAAGAGACATTCACCAATGGTTTGCCATTAAGTTAGGGCTCTTAGCCTCTGTGCACAAACAGGACATGATCTGTTATCAGTGATGCTAGATACCCAGAGAGGAAAGAATTGAACTTATCCTTTGTTATTGACTGAGTTACACTTTGTATATTACTGGTTATGTATAAAATAACCCAAGTGAATATTAATACTAGCTATAATATGTGACTAGACCTAGGAAAAAGTAAAATTTTTCACAAATAATTATTTTACAATACATCATTTTTTGTTTGAATCAACCATTTCTTTTTTATTATCACAGAAGCAACTACCATCCTTCTACTATTACCATGGTAAATAGGGAGTGGAAGGCTTTGAAGTGGGCAAGAATGCAGTTCAAAGACAAGTACCTAAAAGAGCTAAATAAACTTTACCTACTTTAATTACGGTGGAAGTTTTCAAATTAATGTTAAATATTCGATTAAACTATGATGTAATTCTTGTAACATAAGGATTACAAACAACCAGAAGTTTATTATTAAAGGAGTTTTTTTTTGGAACCTTACTTTAAGAGGTGCCGTAGTTACATCAATCCATAACTACACTAACATAAGCACTAGAGCTTCAAGTCAGGTAATACTCTACAGTGAAATACAAAATAAATACGAGAAACTATTTCATGGTAACTGACCAATGGGATTGCTTCATTTCAAGTACAAATAAAATGATTTACTACGTACTATATGTGACTGTGTCTAAGAAAAGGTACACTTTCTTGCAATAAATAAAAATTGAGTTATTGCCATAGCACATAATTTTAGCTGCAATATTCCACTCATATACTCTAGTGCATTTGCAGAATTGTTAGCATTGCTATATTTATGATATTAATGACACTCTGTGCTGCTAAGACACTGTCTACTACATGAATACTAAGATTTATGTAGTGTTGCTAGGTTCATGGATTTATCCACAATCTGTGGATTTTTGAACCAGAAAATTGTTTATGGATGGATCAAGGCCAAAAGTAGCTAGATTTCTGTGGATTTTTCTGCTTATTGCTGATTTTGTCCAAAATTTCTTTCTAAATAGCGCCCCTCTCTCTAGTTGATTAGCAATGCTCAATGCAAGTTAGTAGTAGTAGTGGTGAGTCTTCCAGCTCTTTGTCTGGGGGCAAAAGTGGGGATATGAATCTTCGACCACATTCATCAGGTCCTTGTTTACTCTGTGGATTTTTTAGAGAGTAACCTGGCAACACTGTTTATGGCACCCTTGGTGGTAAAATACTGACCTCAACCTCTAGAAATATTTCCACATTGGGTGCAATAAATCTTAGTATTCAATAGTAGAGGGTGCAACAATTAGTGTTTAATATTCTAGCTGACTAGTGTAGCCAGTAGACTTGTCATATCCAGAGCATATCAATCAGAGAAGGACATGTCCATAGATTACTTTTTGTGGAAGATAAGATTACTATAATAATTATACACATTTTTGCTCTATAGTTATTATTCTATGAAGAATTGAATGCCTTCTTACCACATTTCAGTGATTTTATATGCCAAATTGTACTCAGTTGACTGAGTCTGTAGCAAGTGGTTTACCAATAGCTAGTAGCTATCCCCTATTGAAGTCAAAAAGGGTTTATTTTTCTACTTGTTATCTATGCAATGACTTGCCAAACTCATAGAAAACTTGCAGATCAATTGGCTCTAAAAGGATTCACAAGAGTTCTGCAATTGTTTGGAAAGTTTCTATAAGGCTTCTACAAGTGATCAAGAAGTCTTTGAAAGGCCTCCACAAGTTTTGTTGGTTCTTAGGGTTTTCCACTTGTTCTGCAAGTCACTGCTTAATGAGAAAAATGTGCCCTTCTTAGCTTCCAAAATTCTAAATATAATTTTTAGTGGTGTAATATGCACTAAAAACATGGCATAGCTATTAAGACCCAAAAGGTTTCTGATAAACTGATACTTGAAACAAAAGGTTAGGTCTAAAGAACTAATTATATTTAGGACATTTAGTTGTTATGTTGTAGTAGTACCATCATAAGTGAAGTGTAATTATTATTATTATTGTATTATACTGTACCTTGGTGTGCTCTATTTCCATGGTTTTAGCAATGGAAATCGATCTTCTTGCATCAGGATCAGACACCATCTTACTATCAGTATGTGTTGTGGAGTAAGTACCAGTTGTATAACCAGAATCTGAACCTGTAGAATAATCATTATTATTAACATGGAAATGAGTCATCATTCCTTAGAAATAAGAGAAAGATCAAAACATGTCATTATTCATTACACAAAATAACAACCAAACACCCATTCATGTTCTAGTAAGAACTTACCTGCACAATTCTTTAATAGAAGAGTAACAGGGAAACACACAAGAACACTTGAAATTAATCAATTAAATTTAGCTAAGGATAGCTTTTTGTCTTCATTGCAGGCAACTATTTCCTACCATTGAGTCCTCCTTATTTCTACTGAGAATGCTCCATATCATCTATCTACAATAATGATTTTGACCATGACTATTGCTGAATGAATGAGAATTTTTTTTTCAATTTAACAGTGACTGCTAACTAGCTAACTGTTAGACGCTGAAAACTAGAGCTACTATGATCACAGTAACTATTAGTAACTTCATCTCATAAAAGACCCCTACCTCTGTGGTTACAACCCATAAATCCATAGGTGTTATGCTGTTTGCACTGGCTTACCCATTAAGGTAGGTAGAGATTGAATTAATAACCTTTCTTATCTATTATAATGTTGTATAGTACTATAATATGTACTAGCTACAGGCTTACTAAGAGAATTAAAAAGAGAAGATGATCTCTACTATTGTACAGTATTGCAGTGATCTATCATTAGGTATACTAGTGTTGTCATACATCAAGCAATCCTCTATGAAGTATAACAGGGATTAGAACAGGGGACTACATGTTAAAGATGGTAGCTAAGTACACTACACACAGCTTTGACTTTTTATAAACAACTTAAAAGAATGCTCCTACTCGTATATCAATGTGTTTAGCCAACTTTTCTAACTCAGACAGCTAGTATTCACCATAAGATAGACATAATATCGTATTAGTAAATTCATTTCAAAAGTAGAAGACCTTTCTTTACAAATTATTCTACAATATGAACTAACCTTTGTAGCTGTCACTCACTGTAGATCCAGCTTTGACAGAGTAACTTTCACTCTTCAATGGTAGCGAAAGTCCTAGTATCTCTATAATTTATAGTAATAATTATTATTAATTTTTAATAATAACGTTGATTAATACCTGATGGAGGAACATCAGATCCTCCAGTAGTTAGCATATTTAATGACAACTGGTTTGTTGAAGGTAGTTGTGATTGTTGTGATGATGGAGATGATGATCGTACTTGTGTTGGTGCACAGTAATATTCATAATTATCATCGTACAGTCTCAATACTCCCATTTCTGATAATTCCTCTTCTTGCTGGCTATTTAATGGCAATGTAAACTTTATCTTACCAAGATAGTTAAAAACAAGTTCTATGCAGCCATCTTCCACTTTCAGGAGATATAAACATTTGCCTAGCAAATTGGATAACCTAGCCTCAATTCTTTTCACCTTACACAATTTAATTTTGAAGTCTTCATCTATTTTAAGATGTAAATTAGATGTTTTTAAAGGTATGTCAGCTTTTAGACTGTCCACAGGGACATCACAAAGTCTTCTCTCACAGTAGGTCTTGAAATCTGATTCATATGATTCCACTTTTTGCTGTAAATCATCACAATAAGTATTAATAATGTTTTTCACTATTTCATAATCAAAGAAGGACCAAAATTGACTTGCTTTTGATATGGCCTTACTCATGTCAGTTTCATCGTGTAACTTCTCAACCAGGTCATCCAAGTCTAAATTTATAAATGTTACTTCCAGCTCTTTAACGGAGATTGCATTATCTTTCAGCGACATATTCATTAGACTAACAAGAGTTGCAAATTTAAATTTCATATTTTCAGTCTCTACTGTTAATTTTCCTATTAATTCTTCTCTTTGTTCTGTAGTCAAGTTCTTTATGTTCAGATATGGAAACCTTTGCTCTTTAACAGGTGAGATAGCATTAGCTACATTGATACAATAATAATTATAAAAAGAATAAGTGACCTTTTCACTCAGAGAATGATGTAAACAATAATGTTCTAAATCCTATCTGAGTTTGAATCCACTATAGATAGGTCCTTGACCACGATTATGGAACTTGAAATAGCCCTTACTATAGAAAGGCCTTGGTAGAGGTATATAGAGAAGGATCATGGTACATACAAACATATAGACAGACATACAGACAGACAGATAAATAGATAGATAGGACTTGTATAGGTGCAGCTATAGAATAGAGTGAAAGTAGCTAGACAGTTAACCATGTGCTGAAAAACTTTAAAAGTTTTATGATGCTCAAAAAGGGCTTTCTGTCCCTATTACGTATTTTTTCTATATAGCTATGGGATAAATGTCTATCTAATGGTATGATTTTCCTTTTTGTGTGTGACTGTTCCAAGGCAGTGTAACAATAATTATTATTAGAGAAATTTTATCAGTAGCAAGTATACTTGAACCTTTTAAATAATACAGCATACATAAATTTTACAGGTGGGACAGGTGGGTAAACCTTACTATTTGCATTATCTTCAGTAAATAATTTAGACTTCACTTCTTCTTCAGCAGATGTATTGACTTGAGAACTATGAACTAAGAGGAAAAAAGGGCAACATTACAGATGATTATGTGTTACAGAATCCAGATTAAATCATAGTTAATGTACACTAGTCTGAGTAGCACAAGTAGTCTGGGTATAACAATGCATTAGAGTTAGGGATAGGGCTAGGGCTACTCAGACTATTGTACATAGACAATGATGTAATCTGGATTCTGTTACATGCAGAAAGAGCCAACAGATGTGCATGGAGATAATAATTGTTATACTCATAATACAAGCCTAGACCTAGGACCTAAGGAAATTAGGGTACCATTACATAATCTTCTAATACATAGTAAAGTGATTTCAGAAGCATGAATTGGTCAAAAAATGTATCATGTTATGTAGTGGCATGTAGCTACAATAAGATCTAAATCCTTGGCATTATAATTTTATGTAAATAACACTAATCTCCTAATCCACATCCTAATCCACATTCTAATCCACGTCATAATTCACATCTTAATCGACGTCCTAATTCACATCCTAATTCACATCCTAATCCACATCCTAATTCATATCCTAATCCTTAATAAACACAGGTATATATTCTTATGAAGAAAACTACCTGTGAGGAGTGCATGTATTAGGTAAAGGGTCACTACACAAAACAGAGAATGTGGTATGTCATCTACAGGGTGCTATGATTTAGCATAATGATGTTACACTTATAAGTTAGTAGCCACTTAGATTTATCCATCTTGAGTAATATAAATTAGCTAACTGGTCTATAAGTTTACTCTAGTTAGCGATTTATTTCTTGAATTGTGGATAGATGTCACGATATTATACTTACTGAATAAGTTCTCTCTTCCTAGATAGCTAAACCAGTCAGTAACTAACTACAAGTATTGTGAGAGAAATAGGCTGCTGATGTAATGAAGGAAGAACATCAGGCCAAAAGATGGTAGCCACACTCTATTAAAAATACAGGCCTATAGCCAGGGGTCAAGTTGAATTCCCCTTTATGATCTGGATACTTATTTACCAGTGTCCAAGTTGGTTTCTTGTCAGTTTCAATCTTTTTCCTATTACTAACAGTCATCGAGTGAATTGTAACAGTCATTTGTCAGTTCCCTTTGTTGTTAGAACACAAGAAAATAACTATTGCCTGAACTCCCAGCATAGAAACTTCTTAGCTAATTTTTTTCCCACTTACTAGCTAGCTATCTATAGACTACAGTTGGAAATGAAGAGAGTTGGTCCAGATAATGAAATTTCTGGAGCTGGTGCACTGATTCAAGAGTGATCCTGAGGCTGAGGTTGTGAGAAGGTACAGATTATATTTAACATGGATGTTGATCTAACAATGTTTGTGAACTGGATCGAGTAGCTACCATAGTACCATTTCTGAACTCTTAGAATATGCTACATCTGTAAACATATCTACTGTGTCCATACTTAATAAATTTAATATCACAATGAGTTTGGTTATAGCTGGGTGTGGCTAGACAAAAATTTTAAATCAGATCCTTTTTTATATGTAGGCTATGGGTCTGAAATCCAGATATTATATCTACTTCTTGCCACTGTCATTTATCATGCTCCAGAAAGGTCTTCCTAGATAGACCAGCCTCTCTATGAGGTCAGGTTTAAATTCTGTCATGGACTTGTTGAATGGAACAAAGTTAGAGGAAGAAGATTCTTGGAAATGAAGAGAATGTATGGGTGAATGAGGTCACAATGCAAAAAGTATTACAAATAAGAGATGGATAATGATAGTCAAGAGTTACTAACATCTGATAATGATTGAGTGATAGTAACTGTACAATACAACCTTCCTTCTCCCTACATATCCTGTTGAGTATGACAAGAAGTTGATGATAATGATAATAGTAAAATTAAACAAACAAATATCCTTGTACTAATCACAATCATAATTATTCAGTCATCACAATCTTCACTGTCTACTTATACTTAGTTCCGAGTGTCTATGCCTCTCTAGTTTGTATACTGTGATCTGATCCATATGGAACATTGATTAGGAGCTAATAATAGCCACCAACTGCCCAGCACTATGAATAAACTAACCTGATACTCTGTGATTATTGGCTATGTCTCTTGCACATGCTTCATTAGCTCCTCCAGACCTCTTAGCTACAGCAATAACGAGAGATTTCCATGTGGGATCCCCGAATCTCTTGGTGTTGTAATTCTTGCTCAGCCACTCAATGATCATCTCACTCATTCCCTTTGAGGAAGACTCTGGGTTTCGACGAAAAATTTCTTTCAAAACATCAGGTTTCAAATGTAGCATAAGGCCAATTTCAAAGTAACATGATTGTACAGGTTCCAGCTCAGTTAGCACATCTGCAAGATCATCTATATCTGGAATAAGATTAATAATGAATATCAAATTATAGGAAATAATGATTTAGCTAAAGTAGTTATTTTTATACTAGTAGTGGTCTATAGTTTTAGCTAGGCAATTATACATGATTCCATCGAGGAATTTTTTTCCTGGGAAGAATTTAAGTGGGATATGCCCAGGATCAGATGTGTGTGACTTGTGACCACACAGGTTGCCATCTAAGAGTGTCTAGAGGCATGCTTCCCCAGCATATTTTTTTGAATTCTGAGAGTGTCAGAGATGAAATTTAAGTGTAATTTAAACACCAGTGATTTTGTCTCTGCACTCCTTCCTCCATATCACATATATAATCTGAGAAATTATTATGTCCGCTAAGGACTATTGGAGAGAAGCTTCTCCTTTTCACCACCCTCTTGTTAAAACACTAATATTGAGAGCGGTACACAAATTCTGGCCAACCACTCACTTCTACAAGCTTACAGCAACAAGGCAATGTAGTGTTTTTATGAATTTTTAAGGATGACCAACAAATCAATATGGCTGAATACATAAGACCAGTAGTTATTTTTATATCACCCACACAAAAAGGAATCCAAACCAAGAAGCACCTAGAATATGTGTCCTGAATATGTTAGACAGTTTGAAGTGAAAAGGAGATAAGTGGAGTGGTGTAGCTGCAGTAGACAAAGATCAAAAGAACTCTAGACAAGCAGATTCTTTCTATTTTGCACTTGGCATGTAATTTTAGCTGTCTCATTTTTATTATTATTAGTTGGCCAAAGGTTCATGGATTAGTAATGCACATTGCATTGATACACATTCAGACTGGAGATTTCTAAATCAAGATGGTTTGAAGTTCCACATTCTTGCATTAAGTAGCTAGGTAAAGGTTGGTAATAACAAACTAAAGATTGATTCATACATAACCAGTTAATCTAAACAGCTATAAGGCTAATAAAATTATTATTATATTTCATCAGCTTACCTAAGGGAGAAGTGTCCACATCAGCACCTGTAAAACATTGCATCAATAAATTATTCAGCAAACATTCCACACTAGGGGACAATAAATATAATCTCTCCCCCTATGCCACTATTATATGGTTATACTTCTCTATCAGGAGCTAACCACTTAACCTGCTTCAGGTAGAACAGTGTAAAGGTATATAGCATATAACCGAAAAACACTATTAAACACACGAGTGTCAGTTCCTCTAGATTTAAGGGAAAAAAGATTGGTAGCTGGGTCTGTTACACAAAAGGTTTGGCTAAAGACACTACTCACCAATATCTTCATCCCTATTCAATGGTCCAGGATTTAATTCCACATCTCCTGATAATACCAGCAGTAACTGAGATAACTTTCCTCCATATCCATTATAACTAGATGCAGAAGAAATAGGGTATCGAATCCAGCTAAAACAATCACCTATAGTTTCCAACACCCTGTTAATGGAACGATTTGCCACATATGATTTTACATCAGTGCTCTTGTGAGTAGATTTTGAACTATAAAACTTTGCTCTGTGGCAGAGGGAGGGTTTCTTTCTCTTCCAGAAGGAGTGGATGGCACAGAGAATGACCACCATCCCAAAGAAGGCCAGCCCAGTAAGGGGGAGTGATGTGTCCTCCTCTAACTCCAGGCTGGTAGTAAGGGAACATCTAATCTCCCTGTGAGTGTGTTTGTAGGGATAGCAGCTAATGAGGGTAACACGGGAAATTGAAGAACGAGATTTACGAGTCATTTCCTACATATGACAACATTTAGTCACATAGGTTAAGGAGTTATCAGAGAAAAGGATGCGAACATTTGGATATAGTTAACACCTTTTCATTATAGCTGCCAGAACTAGATGTAGAGTGAATTTTGTTCTTATGAGAATCAGACTCTAAAATTAACTGTAATGGATGCTATTAAATTTTGATTATATCAGAATATTCACTGTTGTAACTGTTGTGTGAAGATAGATGGTAATTAGGCAACAAGTAACACAAATGTACATTGGTTAGCTGGCAGAAACAGCTATTCACTACTAAATCATTGTACTGCTATAGCTATATTTTTTGAATTGTCCACTGTGGACATGTAAGTTGAGGGGAATATGTTAAATTAATGGTAACATGACGGTACAATATTATATCCAAAATGGATCACATGACATTTGTTGACTGTACTATCTGTCATTAGCCAAATTGGCTTGTACAGTGCTGGAGCAAGCAAATTTGAGGGGGTAGAGCTCAATGAATGTGTGTATGAGGTTATGTATGGGTAGGAAATATTTTAAACAACCACTGTCATTTTACTTTACTAAAGCAGTTTTATATACATCTCTATGTAGCTAACTAAGAAGGTACTAGGTATTCTTATGTCAGGGTCTTCATAAAGAGCTGTTATTTTAGTTGTAGTTCATATTTCAGGGGTATTCATTTCTATGTAACTGTGAGCTATTAGTGTCAATTAACCAATTTACTGAAGTTTGAAACCATAGCTCTAGCTAAGCAGTGTATAAGATAAGAAAGCAAACAAGTATATTTATTTTGTCTTTTTAGCTAGCTGAATGTGGCCATGCTGGCCACACCATTTACTAATTATAACTAGAGTATTGATGCTATAGACACTGCTCAGTTATGAGATACTTAGAGTACTATTTAGAATAATAATGGATTATTTTGAAGTTGCTATAAAATTATAATAAGCTTATCATGGGAAATAGGGCACAGTGTGAAACATTGGAACAGGAAGCTTTATTGTCCACTATTTCAGCATTCATAGTTCAGTCACCTGACCACCCACAACATAATTCATTAAAGTAGATCATGTGCTGTAATTACATGCATACCTGAACTATGAAGTATGTAGAGGATTTTTGTGTGCTCTTTTTCTTGGACAAAAATTTTAATAGACACGATTTCTACTGGCTATTAATGAGTATATATAATGTATAATAATGATGAATAGTATAACTATCTCATCAGAAGTATATATGTAGCTTAATTTTGAAAAGCAATGGTACCAGGCCAGTTAAAATGACCAAGTTTTCAATCAAATGAGTATATTATTATGCTTGGTTTAATAATAAAGAATTTTATTTCCCATGTTTAGATAGCTCCTGGTTATGTAGCTATATTATTAGCAGATATTCATTTTTAGCTGCTATATTTATACCAGATACTTCAAAGAGGAATTGAAAGTGAGAAATAAAACTAAGGCTTCTTTTTGTATTGTTGCTATGGGAGCCTCTAGCCATCTTTAAAATAAAATTGGTAGAATGGTTAGTGATGCTCCTTAATATAGGGTCAGCACAGGGTGTCCTTTCCACTAAAACTATCACTAAAGGATAGCAGTAAAAGGTAGAATAGCAGAGTAGCTAGCTGTGTAGCTAGCTACACTATCTATACAAAAGCAGATACACAAAGAACATGTATAGCTACATTACGTAATTGCATGTCCAAGAATATCTGGTCGGCATAGTAGGCCATCAAAATAGCAATATAATAACTAGCTATACTGGATACCACATCTATACTAAACTTATGAAGAACCATTATGCACTGTTAAGTTATCTAGCTATAGTAACTTACTATTTCCGAAGACAGATATCAATCTTCTTCTCCAAAAGTTTAAAAAAGGGGGTGTGTCAACTAGTACTATTCATGCACTAGACCACCACTAGGAGAAAAACAAGTCTTCAAAATTATTGAAAACTTGCATACAATATTCATGAAGTGCTTAGCCATCAATGATTAAGTATACTATTGAGGCTTGCTAACTGGCTACAGTAACTCAGACCTCTTTCTATGTTACCTGCATCAATAGACCTCAAGGTCCAAGTTTGAATATGTATTGCAAAGATGGCTTCATTTTAGAGATGAGTAAACTGGAATTAAAGCCTGCAACCTGTAAGGTAATCAGTCGTCTATCCCCCATCAATAGCTAAAAGGTAAGTATTGGCACATCAACAAAGCTCCTTTTACTTGACCAGTGTAAAAAATATTATTGAAAAGTTTCCCTTTTAGGATAAAATAATCAAATAACTGGCATTTCTCGATCCCCAAAATCGTGATTTATCTTCAATCAGAGGTATCATTGATCTTGCTTGGCGATTTACTTCCTTCACAATGGATGAACTTGATACACTCACTGCTGAATTTCAAGACTATAGCTACATACGTAGAGCTTGCTCTGATAGCCAACTTCCCAAATATGACCCTTAAGAAAATACTGTTGGTTAGCATTGGGTAAAGTAAAATGTGTTACTGATCATGAAAGCCTCAGGTTCAGTGTGCTTTCACAGCTTTCTAAAAGGCTATTGATACTTCCTAATTCCAATGCAGACCCTGAAAGGCTATTCAGTATGGTGAGAAATATTGTGATTGATCATCGAAAAAGGCTTGATTCATCTACTACTATATGTGACTTATTAAGTGCTAAAGTCAACAACAGCAAGCCTTGTTTTGACAACAGCCATCTTCTCTCTGATTATTTCTTGAAATTACTGTGACAAAGAGAACTCTAGCTCAGAATGTTGATTAAAATCACTAGTGAGTGATTCAGAAGAAACTTTTTTGTTATAGCTACATATTAAATTGGTGTTTCTAAAGTTGGGAAGGGGGTGGGGGGAGGGGGTGTCCAGGGAAATTGACTATTATCCAGGGAAATTTGTCCATTTGTCCTTAGATTTGATGCTTGTAGGTTGGCAGGAATTTTTGCTTGGGGTGGAAGTTGAGAAGGAGGAATCATGCAGTGTTATACTTTTATCTTCCATAAGCTACAGTCCAGAGGAGTAGCCAGGAATTTAATTTATAGTAGGAGATAGGTTGAGATTTGTGACCACATAGTACAAAGTACACCATTTAGAGGGTTCTGGGGGCTTGTCCACCCCACCCCACCCCCAGAAAATTTTTTTTTTTAGACCTCTGTTCATTTTTATAGATACCCACATGCACTATGTTAAGAACTTTAAGACCTTATAACTTTAGCTTTCTTGCTAGGTGGGTAGTCTATCAGACTGATCTCCCTCTGACATGATTTAGGGTCCTAATATACCTGCAGCTGCTGTGGCATCATGTCGTGTCATGTGTTCTCAGCTATTATGACATCATGTGTTTATTAGGTACTCAGTAATAGACTATGTGCTAAAACATTAGATGAAGCCATGAGGGTGAGCACTGAAGGACCAGAGACTTTAAATGGATAAAGATTTTGACTAAGTTCAATTATGTCTAACTTTCTGACTTTGAATGACAATTTAATGCATTGTCAAATGTTTTAGGGGGGAAGTTGAGCCTGAGACATCTGGGGGTAAGCTTCCCTTGAGCACCCCCCTCCCCCCCCCCCACCCCTAGGTGAAACCCCGTATCTAGAACTTCTAAACGAGCCCGTTTTTCTCACTCTTGAGCTGAATGCTCACAAACAATTTCTCTAAGGAAGCTGGAGCAACAGTTTTATTAATTATTAAATTTAGAAACTAGCTAGCTATACCCTTCAGACGGAGAGCACATGTAAAGATCCTGGGCTCATAACCTGTTGTAACAAAGTCTATACATTTAGTTAGATAAAAATGATCATTCTATAACATACATGATAAGTGATGATGTAATTAATGTGCAATCAATGTAATCCACATAAGCTAAATATTATGAGTTAACAAGTAGTTAACTACAACTAGCTATGTGCTCATTCTTTCTTTCTTAGCTTACAGCAGAACGTACCTGCCTAATCCCGTACCTGAAAACAATAACACAATATGATATCAAAACAACATTAGTAATGCACTTTTAAGTACCAGCTGATAGTACCAGCTGATAGTACCAGCTGATAGTACCAGCTGACATTAGTAATGCACTGTACAATAGTACCAGTTGATTACTGAGATTTCTTGAGGTAGATAGCTGTCAAGTACACACTGTTACTCTATGGGAGCTAGGTTCAGTAGATCCAGCAAATGCAACACACACACACACACACACACACACACACACACACACACACACACACACACACACACACACACACACACACACACACAAGTACTCCTACATAATAAATTACTACAATAAACATATCTACGTACTAAGAATAAAGACCACACAGTTCAGTAATGACACAGGAATCATTATGCTACAATAAAAGTAACCTATAAACCTGTAACATGCATCAAGCACCAACACTGATTAGTATACTAATAAAAATTATAAAAACAATATTTTTATTATTGTAATCATGGTCACAATACATATTGCAAGTGCCAAGAAAAATGTCAAGTAACTTGGATAGCTAGATAATTCACTTGGTCAGTTAAAATTACTCAAGATAATTTTTATAAGTCATAGGGACCACTTGTATGAAATAGATGTCATATCATCCATGCACCAGAATCTTGTAGTTGTCAACATGCGTAGATGTGTAAGTAATGATTTAACATGTCAGCCATTAGATTTACTGTTTTTTCTCATACTCTCTTGCATGGAAATAATAATTAGCTAGTAATCTAATTTTCATAGCTATAGTCTTCCTGAGTCCTTACCACACAAATATAACACATTCAGAAGGTTTCTGTAAATATTGTATTCAGTACAACCACAAAAATATTGTTTTTCTGTTATAGATTAACTTTCTTGCACATAATTCATAATAATAATATGTTGACCTCCTCATTATATTCTTAAGATTTTCTTTCAGTAGCTATAATTTATTTATTTATTTATTTATTTATTTTATTTATTTTTTTTTAATTTTTTTTTTTGATGCTTAGAAATGATAAAATATCTAGCCAATTCTTCATCTCTGCTATTAAGTGGTAGCGACACTGGTCTAAAGATTAGTTACAAAAATGACAGAATTCTAGGTGAGTACTAAAGAAGATAGTGTAATATACGAGTGTGTCATCTATCATAACAGTGTCTGTACTGGCAGAAGAAATTAATGTACCTAGTGGCTCAATATTTGTATCTCTAATTACTTGTATCACTTATACCTTCTTTTATTCTTTTCGAGAGAGCTATTAATGGATAGAATAACAGTGTGAATAGTAACAATACATATTATATTATAAAGGTGAACTTACGTTTTGTGTCTCATGATGATACATGCTATAACAATGATACGTAATGTCTCAGATGTGGCGTTTGGCAGGACTAATATTATATCCATTACTATATCCTGGACACCATTGGAACTGGAGGGTGTGGAGTACAACACTTCCATCACTCCAACTATTCCATTCCAAACATCTTCCATCACTAGCATAGTCATCCCCAATGTCCCCTACAATGCCCAGTACACCATCACTGTAGTGGCCTCCAACTGTGCTGGCTCTTCCATGGACACTATCTCCATTAACTATAGTGAGTCATGGCTATTTATTATAATAGTTCATACATCTCCAATTCTGTCTTCAAATCTAATAATAATCTCTGCTAATCCTACCATACTGCTACGTGTATTAAAGGGGAGCCTGCATGCTGCCATTTTGTGGTTAGTTCTAAACTGTATTCATTTTAAATAATAGGATACTAAATGTTAGCAAATGACTCTATGAAACCTTATAACTATGTGCAGATGTTATCATGTAGCATTACTTTTGCGTAATAGATTATTATTACTGTATAGGTGAGTGTGGGCCACCAGTGGCTGGTGATGGTGTAGTGATTCATGACTACACTACAACATTTGAGGGGTCATCCATCATTTTCACTTGTGAGGATGGTTTGTTTCCAGATGTCACCATCACAGCTACTTGTACTGGAGAAGGACACTGGAGTCCAGACCCTGCTACATACATGTGTATCAATATCACTGGTACTACCACTATTACTACAAATACCATGGATACTAATTCTAGTACTACCGGTACTACAGTGTTCCCTGTCAATTGCCCTGCCAACACAGAAAATGGTATATTCATAATCAAACCTGCTTTTAAGTTAATATTAATGTACGTAGAGTGGAACCTCTCAATAGTAGAGATATTGGAACTTTTTTCTTTTATGTAATTAATGTGGCCCTTTATTCAGAAGAAATTTGATACAATAAAAATGACAGGACTAGTGTATGTTTGTATGGAGTATGTATTTCAGAGTGTCTTTTAGTACTTAACTATATTCATGAAAAAATGTCAAAGTTGAAATATAGCACTATATGGTAGTAGCTAATAGATTCAATTTAATTTCTCTTGTATTATTTGTGCTGTTAGGTTCAACAGTGACAGTAATCAGTAGTGTCCTATTATTCATTGTTGGATTGGTGGGTGGGTTTGCTGGTGGTGCTCTAGTTGTGTATTGCTATGGCAAGTGGCAGAGTAAACACCACCCTCCACCCAGTCAACCTGCTCCACTCTATGAAGACATAGTCACCTCTACTGTTAAGGGTGAAGTGGAACTCCAACTCAGGGACAATGTAGCATATGGACAAGTCAAATAGTAGCACTGCTTTATTTGTTATAATATTGCTTTTATTGTTGTTCACAATAGTGATATGAAATAGATAACTATTATAAAACATGTCTAATCAGACCATCTCTTTTATAAGCCACATAATCATGCCTCAACAACAAATTAATAGCTATAAAGGCCTTATTTTAGAAGGTAGCTAGTCACTATATTATAGACAGGTTCCACTGTATATACACAGAGTGCTGCCTGCTTGAGTGTGTATACGTATCTCATAAAGATTTCTCACATATATAAAGTGCTCACAGCACCTCTAGCTCTAGCTATGTCTGTGTATAAAAGCACTAAAGTATATAAACTCTATACTGTAATTATATAAGCATCCACCTCATATATAGTACTACTACCTATATGCTTCATGAACTGTATTGTGTACATTAAAAACTCATTTCCATAAACACATGAAGTTTCAGCTACTAGTTGTTTAAACTACACATTGTTGTTATAGTTACTAAACATAGACTATAATAATAGCTAGTTAGATAGCTAGATGTGTTCTATAGCTAAGAACAGTCATTTTTAGTAATTGTGTACATGAATCACAATGGAATGTAGTAACTAATGTCAACACTGAACACTGTACGTAAACTGAAAAGTACATAGCTATTCTACTACATACAGAGTTTATTATAAAAATTGGATTAATTTTATAAAAAATTATTTTATGACCAGTTAGCTAGCTACACAACCCATGATGTGTTGTAAGGAGACTCTACAATAACTTTCACCATCAAAACAGAATAAGTGGCTAGATCTAGCTATGTATAGCTAAGTAGCTACATACATACGTATTTCTGAAGTTACAATGTAAGTAGCTCATGTAGGACTAATGTTACCTATAGCAGCTGCTATTAATATTGCATGAGTGGGAGAGTGGGTGTGGTCCTACCTCTGGATCCGCCCTTCACTTTGATATTATGACGAATTGAGAATGAAGGTCGGAGGACCTGGTTTAGAACTGTTCCTACTTCGCTTGGTGTTTGTTCACGCTGCCAGTGAGTACCTTAATGAAGAACCTTTAAGCAGTAGCTAGTTAGCTGTATGAACACCAGCTTAACACACTATATATCTTACACTTGTTGATAAAAAATACTTTTGAACCACAATGACTGAAAAGCATCGTCTGATCCTTAAATGCATAAAATTAATGATGTATGTAATCTTGTTGAAATAGCTTGCCATGATAGGTAAGATAAGTGATAAACTAAGAAAAATTGATGTAAGCCCCCACAAAATTAGCTATGCTCAAACTAAAGCAGTTGCTATTGTCACTAAACAACTCAACCACATTATCTAGTACAATAACTGATGTTTGTACCTTTACCTAATTAGGACAGCTGTTAGTGTAATTGTAGTGGTGGACATGTGGTAGGTGGTGGTGAGTGGCAGAATAATTATTATAATAGAAGTACCTACTAGTGGAAGTACAGTTGTAATTAAATTTTATAATTCTGTAGAGAGTCTAACAAGTTTATCAAGAGTCAACGTTTCTGTCAATAATATTTACATAATAATTCTCACAATTATTAAGCCTTATAAACTGTTTTATCAAAGCTTATCATGATATTTAATATCTGTAAATTTTTGAAGGTGTTAAGAGATATAACACATTAGCCAAAAAAAATTGATAGCAGCAGCAGCAGTATATAGCAAATATTATTATCTTAGCACACTAGTGTAAGAAGATGTTTTGAGTATGTAGGGCTCGGCTCTGTTAAAGTTATGGGCATGGGCTGGAATGTGTAAAGCACAAATGTTTAGCCTCTATATTTGGAGGTATTAAAAATATATTTCAATAAAGCATGTCATTCAATAATTTAAAATAGACAAAAATTAATATAATAGATGGCACACACATTATGTAAAAGATAACCAACATCAACAGCAAAAATCAATTACACAGCTATCATTAGTTTTCTAAAAAAAAGTTTAAAATCAATAAAATGAGTACAGGGGGGTAGGTACCATTGGGGACTCAAGGGGGGGGGGGGGGGGGGGGGGAATACCCATTAAAAATTGTGAACTATATATAAGATCATGTTGCATGTGGTACAGAGGTCTCTGGATTATAATAAGACCCCTGCATTCAAAGACCATCCTTGACTTGACTGTGATTGCCAAGGACTTTGTGTCAGTTAACTCCCGTAGAGGCAGAGTGTCTTTTCTTACCAATTTTAGTGCCTACTTTATGTCAGTGTTTTAGGGAGCCACTTATGCTCTTAATTAATTTGGAATCTTTATGCCAATATTATTCTCATTTTTGCTTATTCCTACGTAAAATCTTGTATTTTCCTACAAAATGCTTGAAAAAATTATGTATCACTTGTATTGTAGCATTAGTGATTAAACTTCTACTGATTACAACATATGCAAAACTAGTTACTAATGCTTTAGTCACATATAACTAGTAATCTATCTTACCATCCAATATTCAGCACATCAAAATAAGTACTAATGCATACATAATTTTATACTATCTTGTAAGTATAATAATTATGTATCCTGGTAATATAGTATTAGTTCCAGTGAAGAATATGATAGATTGCTTAACTTAGTGAATTCTTTGATGCAACACATTTTCATAGGAGAAATTTGTAAATCACAGAATTAATTAGTACTATTAATGTTTTATCAGCGTTTACTCCAATACTGACTTTGTGCCTTGTTTTAACTTTACTGGATTGTAAGTACTATATACCTAACAGTTAAACTAGTAGTTTACCTCACTAAATAGTTAGACAGTTAGACAAAATTATAACTATCATTATTATAAATTGTGTGCCTGTTCATACTTATTCAGTGTATAATCATAATATCTATAATGTTATGTTCCAAGGCCAGTCAGATATAATTAGATAAATACATACAAGTAAAGAAAAATAATTATTATAATAATATATTGTACATTATATTACTGTGTACACAAAATTTAGAAGAAGCAATGATATATAGATGACTTGTTCTAAAAAGTTACAATGCTGAAGACCATGAAATTCACACCTGCTACTGTATTGCTAGATACCTTCAGCAAGTATGTCTCACGTTCATACTT
Source organism: Diacarnus erythraeanus (assembly GCA_964016965.1). Taxonomy (NCBI): domain Eukaryota; kingdom Metazoa; phylum Porifera; class Demospongiae; order Poecilosclerida; family Podospongiidae; genus Diacarnus; species Diacarnus erythraeanus. Next base: position 6,972,710 of record OZ024669.1, on the reverse strand, counting down.
GATTTTGTAGATGCAGTGACTCTAGTTCCTCCTTCTATTAACACATGTCCTGGACAAACAGTCATGTTTAACTGCACTTCATATGGTATTCCTATTGAATGGAGAGTCTTTACACCTAACATGAACTACACTAACCTGGATATCACTAATGTTCAAGTTCACAGAGAATCTATGGATGGAGTTATTATGGCAGACCTAATTTCTCTAGATGTGTCAACCATACCTATATCAATAGTGTCTTCCTTGACAGTAAATGTCAGAGTTGAACTTGAGGGAAGTAAAGTGCAGTGTTTAGGATTCACAGCTAATGGAAGTGATGAGATTAAATCAGGATTCATTCATATTACAGGTAATTATTTTCTTCTTGTTAGACATATCAAATATGTTCTCCTGTTGAAGTGAAGAGTTTAATGGTCACTGGCAGATTTCTCACTTAGTTAAGAACATTAATGGGAGAATCCCACAGTTTGAAGTCTTATTCAGATGTATGAGTCAAGAGCTTCCATTGGGTAGTAGATAAAACTAAATTCTTTCTGCACTGATGTAGTCAACTCAAATGTATAGGAAATTTTTAGGGAATGGCATTTCTGTTTCACAGTTTTAATATTAATCTGTTTTTGTTTTTTTGTTCCATTATTATCAAACTTATTTACATTCACCATAAACATTGTAATTAAAATGTCAAATTCCAAGTGAAGCATGACAGATGAAAATACACATTACTATGATAATAACTAACCCAACAGTTAAATGTGTACATAGTTATTATCACTTTGAATACATGTTGAACTCTATAATACATAGTTAGCCATTAAAACTGGACCATAATAAGCAGACTTTAAATTAGGGCATCCTCACAAACCAACAACTCCTATTTGAATAGAGAACATCAAAAAACACAAACTGAGATAAATTTACCTATTGTAAAATCTGTTCTAGCACTAGAACATAGCTATGTACCAGGCAAGATTTCATTAACTACTAGCTATATAAGATTATAGTTATTATAAATCATCATGTGAGGGAAGATGATGCATTAGTAACAGGCTATCAAAAATGATTAGTTCCTCCAGGTCCCATAGAATTGAGAGATCCTGATGTCTCAGATGTTGTGTTTGGCAAGACTACTATTACATCCATTACTATATCCTGGACACCATTGGAGCTGGAGGGTGTGGACTACAACACTTCCATCACTCCAACTATTCCATTCCAAACAGCTTCCACCACTAGCATAGTCATCTCCAATGTCCCCTACAATACCCAGTACACCATCACTGTAGTGGCCTCCAACTGTGCTGGCTCTTCCATGGACACTATCTCCATTAACTATAGTGAGTCATCATGTACATGATTCTTCTAAGTTTGTATGAAACATGATAGTACTTAGTGGTGGAATTTAAAGTTACTCATCTCACCAACCTCAGACTTATCCTCTATAATCATATTTATCTTTTTTTTGTAGTCTCACCACAGTCTTTACTATTTTTCTTTACTATTTTTCATTACCTACTATAGTCACTTTATCTTTTGTTGCTGGGAATAAAATAAATCTTTCACCTACGTACTTCAAACATCTTGTACTCTAGGCACAAAACAGTAAAATGTTTTCTAGTAGTACACACAAAAGTTAATCAATCTTCTGATCTTTCTTTCTAAAATATCAGTTAGATTATTTAAAGTCTTTATTTTGTTGTTTTTCATGATGAATGTGTAGAAGCACACTGGAGTGTGAATATTTATAAGCATTTTGTATGTCAATATCATTTTTGTAGTAGTTCTGTATATCAGTCAGAAAATATTGTCATTAGCAAGTAAGAAAGTAACAAAGAGCTTATAGCCACATTCATTAATTACCAAATTTATAAGGGCGCAGGTTTCCTTGTATAGAGTTACCTGTACCCCCTGGTTACTACTCCACTGTACTAAATATCAAATTTGTTGGATTATACTGTCCTATAGTTTTAGGGAAAAAATACTTAAGTCTACAGTTCAAACTCGATTCTGTCATCTATTGGCCATACCTATTAGTGTCAGGTGAGATAAAGTTCTCTCATTAAACTATCTTTAATCTACAGACAGTACAGTATTGTAGTCTTAGCATGTCAATTATCTAGTTTTCACTTCTAAAGGTAAAACAAGTAGCTAATCCAGATAAACTTTGTTAGTACTGCAATTTTTGTTTAGTAGGTGGGTGTGGATTACCAGTGGCTGCTGATGGTGTGGTGTTTCATAACTACACTACAACATTTGAGGGGTCATCCATCATTTTCACTTGTAAAGATGGTTTGTTTCCCAATGTCAACATCACAGCTACTTGTACTGGAGAAGGACACTGGACTCCAGACCCTGCTACATACATGTGTATCAATATCACTGGTACCACCACTTTTCCTGCCACTTGCTCTACCATTATCCCTACCACTTGCCCTAATCAAGAAAAAGGTATAAAAATTTATGTTCAAATAGATTTCTAAGTCTTCTCTACATTATTTTTTGGCAATAAAATGTACATGTAGCTATAGCTATATGCTCTTTCAGGCAGTGTCTTCAATTTGATACTTACCCATGCTAGGTTCAACATTAACTGTGATCATTGGTGTCCTGTTCTTCATTGTTGGATTGGTTGGTGGGTTTGCTGGTGGTGTTCTAGTTGTGTATTGCTATGTCAAGTGGCAGAGTAAACACCACCCTCCACCCAGTCAACCTGCTCCGCTCTATGAGGACATAGTCACCTCTACTGTTAAGGGTGAAGTGGAACTCCAACTCAGGGACAATGTGGCATATGGACAAGTTAAATAGTTTATTTGTTCTGGCTTATTGTTCACAACAGATACTCATAGTGGCTACTATAATAGATATGTTCATGTATTATCAGATGTATGTAGTGAATAGCTATATAGCAAGTTTTGTTATGAAAATATTATATGTAAGCTATTTAATTTTTATTATACATCTGTTATTAAAGCAGGACCAAATTTTTGACATTTTCAAAACAGGCTAACTTTTGGCTATTAGCTATAATAACAATGGTTCATTTCACAATAGTGGTATGGTAGTAGCTAGATACATGTATAGTAAAACCTGTCTAATCAGACCACTTCCTTTAAACCCCCCAAAGGTACTTTAACCTCACACAGAGAACAAACAAAACAACTTATAAAACCACTTCTTTCATCCCAGAGGGTGGACAGGTTTAGTTTTACACAGATGATGATGTGTTGCAGAGAGACTTTACAATATTTTTCACAATCTCAACAACAAAATTTTCTATGTACTCCTTACAATTCACAATGAATTCGATATTTCCGAGTGGGTGTGGTCCTGTGGATCCGCCCATTAACCGTCCAGAGTGTGATGACGAGAGGATGAGATTGAGAAGACCAGGTTTATTAGTTCACTCGGTGTTCGTTAACACTGCTAGTAAGTAACTTAGTGTAGAACCTGTAAGTTGACGCCAGTTTGCTACATTATTTACTACATACTAGCTACATAGATCTAATTGAAGTTTCGTAACTATCTAGTCCTAGCCCTAATAATACTAGCCTATAGGTAACCAACCCTAGTCCTAGCTATACCCCCAATAAAATATGTCCTGGCAGTTCATATAATGTGAGTGGGTGTGGTTGTCATCCCTAGGACTGTCAGTTAAGGATGTCATAATTATGACCCTATCTTGTTATTTGTTCTCCTAATACTTAGTTATTTAGTATACTCCTGCCTTGTACTATTATTGTTGATTATGAGGACCTTGTTACTAAACTTGATAAAAGTTCTTAAGTCTCATGTGTAGATAGAAGATATTAATAATATTCCAGTGATGTGTGATATTACTTTGTGTTAGTACATTCAATTAATTCATTAGTAATATAGTGTGAAGTATTCCAGTCCTACAGTTACATAATAATAATAATCTTAATTGATAGATTGTGACAATACAATCATCATTATGATCACTTACATAAGTCGTCAGATATTCATAATAGCAAGCTTCCTATTATGTATAGTTATACTCACTTTGTGGTTAGTACAACATAAACCAAAACAGCTGCAATTAGGTCATATACAATAAACACACACTAAAATACTGCTTCCAGCTTAGCTAGTAACCTAATAACATATGTCCCCATTCTCTCTCTTAACTACGTATTTATTGTGCAGGTAGCAATAGATATTATTATTAGCTACTGATATCAGATATTCATAAATAATATTATTATTAATAGAATTTTTTGACAAAAATGACTAATACAATGCTATTACAGTAACTTAAGTACATATTTGTTATTATAACTGGTGATGATACTATTGTACCTATTGTTGTTTAGTTAGTAGTTTTGGACTATTAGTTAGTTTTCAGTTAGTTATTGGAATCTTACAACATTTTAGTATAGTTTTAGTTAGTTACAAGAGCCTGGTATTTCTTTTAGTTTAGTTTTAGTTAGTTACAAGAGCCTGGTATTTCTTTTAGTTTAGTTTTAGTTAGTTACAAGAGCCTAGCATTAGTTTAGTTCTAGTTAGTTACAAGACCATGGTAGCTATTTTGGGGCAATCAACTTATACAATCATAGTTTAAGTTAGTTGGAAATGTAATTTTTTGCTTCCATGGGATGAATGCTGTTTGTTAACTACAAACATTAATACAATAATTATCAGCTGGAGGTGTGCTCAACTAATATTAGATTCAACCTCTGCTCTCATTAGTTTTAGTTTAGTTTTTGGTGCAATATGATGTAAATAGTTTAGTTATAGTTTTGGCAAGTAAGTGAACTACAGTTTAGTTTAGTTTTAGTAGTGAAGAAATTAGTGAACTATTATCCATTTTAGTTTTAGTTTTAGTTAACGAATACAACAGTGATTGTACCTATGTAGAAAGTATTATCAAGTAGTGATTGTCCTGGTGAAATAATATTATATGTCCTAGTATATGTCCTAGTGAAGTAAAGTAATATATGTCCTGGTGAAGTGTGTCTTGGTAAAAATGTGTTGACAAAATAGTATTAATTTTTTGTGATGAAGTAATAGAATCACTTAAGTGAATTCCCTGGTATTAATTATTAAAACTACGTATTTATAGGAAATATGAACTGGTTCTAAAATACGGAATACTGAAGACCATGAAATTCACACCTGCTACTGTAATACATTTGTAAATTCTTCTAATGTTCATTATTCTTATAGATGCAGTGACTCTAGTTCCTCCATCTATTACCACATGTCCTGGTCAGACAGTCATGTTTAACTGCACTGCAAGAGGTCTTCCTATTAGATGGAGTGTCTTTACTCCTAACATTAACTACACTAACCTGGATATCACTAATATTCAAGTTCACAGAGAATCTATGGATGGAGTTATTATGGCAGACCGAATTTCTCTAGATAGGTCAACCATACCTATAACAGTAGTGTCTTCCTTGACAGTAAATGTCACAGCTGAACTTGAGGGAAGTAAAGTGCAGTGTTTAGGATTCATAGCCAATGGACAAGATAGAGAGATTCAATCAGGATTCATTTATATTACAGGTGATTATTATCTTCACATCAAAGATGTTCACCATCTGTTGAAGTGAAGAGTTTTAAGGAGGTTCTGTGCCACTGGCATATTTCTTACATGCTCAAGGACAAAATGGCAAACTTATAACTTCAACACTAATTCAGACGTATATTATGAGTCAAGCTACAGCATCTATATACGTACATACACCACTTTGAATGCATGCTAAAAGAGTTAGCCAATAAAACTGGATCATGATCCAGTGGACTTTAAATCAGGACATCTTCACAAACCAACATTATCTTTATTTAAAATACATCAAAGAACACTAATAGAGCTAGCACTAACAATAATTTTTCAGAACATACCAGACAAGATTCATAGCTATGTATAGCGTGAATCAAGAGGTGTATACTATGAATTCATTTATTATTTTCTTCTACTTTATTTGACATTTTAGGGATGCTTTCACATACACCCTATTTGGTATTACATATGTAATATGTATGAAATTAACATCTGAACATTATTAGTTCCTCCAGGTCCCATTGAATTGAGAGCTCCTAATGTCTCAGATGTGGTGTTTGGCAGGACTACTATTACATCCATTACTATATCCTGGACACCATTGGAACTGGAGGGTGTGGACTACAACACTTCCATCACTCCAACTATTCCTTTTCAAACAGCTTCCACCACTAGCATAGTCATCTCCAATATCCCCTACAATACCCAGTACACCATCACTGTAGTGGCCATCAACTGTGCTGGTTCTTCCATGGACTTTATCTCTATTAACTACAGTAAGTTATAATTCAACTCTAATGCTGTCTGTAGACAAATTGTCTTAGCACCTACTGCATCTACCCATAGGTGTAATTGCCTTGCTTACTCCAATTATTATTCATGCTTGCTATAGTCCTAAGCATTAACAAAATACTAATAATTATGGTATAGTCTTTTCCAATTCATAAACCCTATGAAACCCTATGAAACCCTATGAAACCCTATGAAACCCTATGAAACCCTATGAAAATTCATAGCTAAGCTTACTCCCTGGACAAGCAATAGTGCGCGTGCGTGTGTGCACGTGTGTGTGCGTGCATGTGTGTGCGTGCGTATGCCCTGATGAAAAGCCGGGGAATGGTGCACTTGCAAGGGCGTACGCAGGATTTTTAAAAGGGGGGTTACATGTGTGACCAGACTCAAACCACACCCAGAAAATGCCCAAACCACACACATTTTAATTAGCAAAATCTTTACTGAAACAGCAAGCTAGCACACTCAATTCTACGTGGATATTTTCCTAGGTATAGTTTACAAACAGTATCTAAATTGATCTCAGTCTCATAGGCAATGTGAATGAGAGCTAATGCACTTAGCCTCTCAGCAGTTTGTGTGGATCTAAGGTAATTGTTCAGTCTGCAAAGTGCGGATGCTGACCTTTCACATGAACAGGAGCTTAGAGGTAGTGTAGCAAAAAGTTTCAACAGTGTGTTAATATTTGGTAGGTGTTCAGGAGAGCATTGCTTGAGTGCATCACTGAGTGTCTCTGGTCTTCCCTGTTGAGATACTTCTAGCCATCTTAACTTCCAGCGATGTAATTCTTCATCAAGAATCAATGGATTGGGAAGGTCATCAGAATACAGAGCAATAGCTGGCTCAATATCACTAAATGTTGTACTACTTGTGATATTGATTGGCAAAAGGCCTTGCAAAGTAGCAACTCGCTTGGAATGCTCACTAAATCTTGAACCAATATCACTTATGAGGTGATCAAGAAAGGGAATGGCTACAGAGAGTTTGAAATATTCTTCTACTGAAGTAGTGTTTGGATTAGAACGGTGCTGTTGTCGTTGATTTGTGCGTGGCTGCATAATCTGTATATTTGATTGCTGTGCTAGTCTAGAAGAATGTCTAAAAATTCTTTGACTATAATTGTCAATATCTTCCCTCTCTCTTATTAACTCTTTGCTGCACCGCTCAATAATACCCATGCCTGAAACTAGGTCTTGACTTTTCCCTTGAAGTTTGACTATAGCTTCTTTTATGTAAGAAAGAGACCGAAAAAGAGTAACTAGGGAGTAGACAAATTCAAAAGATTCTAGAGCTTTTAGATGTGCAAGAGCATTCTTCTTATCTTCTGCAGACCAGCCATCATTAAATTTACAAAATTCACTATTACCATATATAACCACTTCACAAAGTTCAATAAGAAAGGGGTGATACTGTGAGAATCTTTCCCAACCATCAATATTCTCCACCCATCGAGTAACACAAACATTAAGTATTGAAGCCCTGTTTGTGCCAACTTGGGATCTCTTACCAATAATTGCTTTAAGGAGACCTTCTCTCTTTGCAGAATATTTTATCCAAAGTGTGAAGCCCTTAATTTGGTCAATGCAATTCCTTATAGAGGGAACACTACATGAATTCAAGATAGCAAGGTTAATTGAGTGCCCAGCACAGTGGGTATAAAGAGCCTTAGGTTGTTTTTCAAGGATTTTTGCTTGCACACCAGCTTTCACTCCACTCATGGTGGATGCACCATCATATCCCTGCCCCCGCAAACCATCCAGTGATAAACCAAAGCCTTCCAATGATTGTATGATGCTGTTTGCTATATCATCTGCTCTAACTCTTTCAAGCTTAAGAAATGTTATAAACTCCTCTCGGATTTCATCATTGTCATCAACAAAGCGAACACAAATTGGTAAGTGCTCCACATTATGGCAAGAAACTTCATCAGCTAGAACTGAGAAATACTTGGCCTTTTTTATACTAGAGATGATACTTGAAAGAATTACATCATTACCAATAATACCTATAATTTCATTTTGAGTTCTTGGAGACAAGTGTGTTGCATTCTTGGCCCTTGTATTATAAAGATGATCATATAAAACTTCATCACTCTCAGCAAAAGTTTTCAGTAATGCCAAGAAGTTCCCAGGGTTCTTGTTCAATTCTATATCTTCAACCTTACCCCTGAATGCAATACCTTGTTTAGCTAAGAACAGAATTGCTCGTACAATTTGCCTAAGTATATGCTCATTTTTTCTCATAGTAAGTTCAAGAGCCTTGTTTGTCATCACATGAACTTGTGATGTTGGATTTTGAATGCTACTTCTCAAGGCATCAGCCAGTTGTACACTATCAAGGTGATACTTAAGCTTGCAATGATCACTCAAAATGCTGCTGATCTTAATCCAGTTTGAAAATGGCTTATTTACAAGTAAACCTTTGTCTTTACGCTTTTCAATAGACATAAAAAGAGCACAGGGCCCACAAAAGACACCATCTAACTTGGGGCTATAAAGGAGCCAGGGATACTTGCTAAGCCAAGAGATTTGAAATCTACGGTTGGCACCATATGAGAAAGTAGATGGCAGAGCATTAGGTGGCTGCACATGGTTATACAAAAGAGAAAACTTTTCACCATTAGAAAGGGCATTGAGTGAAGTCCAAAGTTCATCAGTGGACTTACTTGGAGCCAGTATATTACCTATATCAGGAAAAGCACCAATTCCATCAACAGAGCTTGAACCTTCAGTCCAAGTGCCTGTGGTTTTCTCTGGCACAACTGGAGAGACAGAACTAGATTGCTCCTCAACACTTCTTGATAAGATTATGGGCTCCAGTTCATCATCTGGATAAAGCAGTGATCGATTCATCTTGATTTATTCTAGAGACTAACTAATAAGTTCACTTACTACTATCTCTTTCAACTGCTCTCTTTTTACTAAAAAAAGATTTTATATGCTTCTGTCTCTTCATTTTGATGAACTTTGGTCAACAGCATGACACAGTTTGACATGCAGTAGCTGATAGTGCAGCTGGCATTCATTAATTATTAACACTACAGCATGCATGCACACTTGTGGTTAGTACTATGTATATAATATATATGCATGTCACAGAGTAGCCTATAAAGGGCAGGTGGGATCATGCTGCCCCCACAGCCCCCAGGCTTTCCCAGGCTTTACATTCTACCCTGCCTGCAACAACCCAAAATTTGATGGTACCCATTGACCCTACCAATCCTCCATGCCTGCACATGCACTATGAATATCATTAGTAATTTGAAAGGGGGGTTACCTGTAACCCACTGAACCCCCCCCTGCGTACGCCCCTGACTTGCTATTAACCTATACCTATTAAGAATAGGTATACACCCTTCAAAGAGGCAGATTCCTCTTCACTCCTACAATAAGTAATAACTATTGGTCCTGTTGTTACTACAAATGACTATTCATTGCTAGGAAGTGGGTGGGGTCAGATATTATATATAGTCATGCACTTTTCGGTAAGTAATTATAGTTATACTTTTAAAGGGTATAATGACATAATGAAGCTAACATGTCCTCTATTAGGTGGATGTGGACCACCAGTGGCTGGTGATGGTGTGGTGATTCATAACTACACTACAACATTTGAGGGGTCATCCATCACTTTCACTTGTGAGGATGGTTTGTTTCCCAATGACACCATCACAGCTACTTGTACTGGAGGACACTGGAGTACAGACCTGGCTACATATATGTGTACTGGCACTACCACTAGTAGTAGTACTACTAGTACCACTAACACTTGCCCTGTCAATATTCCTGCCATTTGCCTTAAAACATCTGATCCAAGAAAAGGTATAAATAACTACAATTTCCCATGTCGTATTATTAATAATTGATTAATTGATTAATGATGACTGTCTATAAACTAATAATTAGCTATTATGATGTTATATGTAGTGCTGAAGTGGTGTCATTAATAATTGTGACACATATAGGTTCAACAGTGACAGTTATCATTGGTGTCCTGTTCTTCATTGTTGGATTGGTTGGTGGGTTTGCTGGTGGTGTTCTAGTTGTGTATTGCTATGGCAAGTGGCAGAGTAAACACCACCCTCCACCCAGTCAACCTGCTCCACTCTATGAGGACATAGTCACCTCTACTGTTAAGGGTGAAGTGGAACTCCAACTCAGGGACAATGTAGCATATGGACAAGTCAAATAATATTTGTTCTTACTTATTATTATTGATGCATGTATAGCTAACAATTTTGTTATGAAAACTTTATATTGTTTTTATTAAAAAAATAACGTGCACATAAAACTCGATGGAATGTAGTAACATAAATATTCTTATGGCCAGTTAGTTACAAACACAACTAATGATGTGTTGTAGGGAGACTCTACAATAGCTTTTACAATCACAACAAAATCAGTGAGATTGCCACAAGTGGTGAAAGAAAACTCATGCAGAACAAATGTAGTCTATATCAAATATTGACTATTCAGTGGGTAAGTAAATTCAAAATGGGCAAATCCAAAAGGGGGGGCATTGGGAGTGATTTCACATAAGTAGCTATATGTACTTTTTCCATCATTACTTACTTTCTATAGCTATATAGTTTACTTTAGCGATGGTATACCAACTTGTGTTAAGGTTGGTAGCTAGCTATCTGTCTATTGCCCCCCACCATTGATCCGCCCCCGCTATTAATATAGTTTCAGTTACATAATACAATAATGAATGGGTGTGGTCCTACCTCTGGATATCAACCCTTGTCCGAGAATGATGGTCGGAGGACCTCCTGGTTTATTATTGTTCCTATTTCATTTGGTATTTGTTCACACTTCCAGTAAGTACCTTAATGAAGAACCTGTAAGCAGTAGCTAGTTAGCTGTATGAACGCCACGGCTGAGCTTGCCACACTAGCTAGCTACATGTTAGATAGCTAGCCATTTTAATACATATTAATAGCTAGATTTGTTGATGAAATTGACATAAGTTGCATGTATTTTTTTAGTCACAGTGACTGAAAAGCTTTAACAATTGTCTGATCCTTCATGTACACAACTTCATGACTGATGTGTGTGATCTTGTTGACTATGGTAAAATATGAACAGTACATTTTTATTACCACATAGCGGGAAATCTTCGAGGGGAAATATCTTCATGGTTTTCGTGGTTAGAATAAAACCACGAAAGTTTTACCCACGAACTTTTAATTTTATGGTTTATTTGAGACGGTACCGAGCTGTATTAACCACGAATTTTTTTCCACGGATAAATTTGATTATTGAAAACCATGAAGATATTTCCCCTCGAAAATTTCCCGCTATACGGTAGTAGTAATGATAGTTTTCTTGATGGTACATTTCATGATTATGTCAAACATGGTTTCTTCACATTCATGTCAGTCACAATGTTATGATGTGAGCCGAGCCACACACATTCCCTCCCCCACCTCCAAAAAAGAAAAAAAGAAAAATAAGCCAACTATGCACAAACAAAAGCAGTTGTTATTGGGTCACACAATAAACACTAAATACTTCTTCCAAATTAGCTAGTAAATTAATACCTGAGACAAGTCAACTCAACCTCATCATCTACGTAGTACAATAATATTTATACCTCTACCTGATTAGAGGTCAGCTATTAGTAGTGGTGGACATGTGGTAGTAGTGGACATGTGGTAGTAGTGGACATGTGGTAGTGGTGGACATGTGGTAGTAGTGGACATGTGGTAGTAGTGGACATGTGGTAGTGGTGGACATGTGGTAGTAGTGGACATGTGGTAGTAGTGGACATGTGGTAGTGGTGGACATGTGGTAGTAGTGGACATGTGGTAGTGGTGGACATGTGGTAGTGGTGGACATGTGGTAGTAGTGGACATGTGGTAGTAGTGGACATGTAGTAGTAGTGGTGAATAGTATAGTATAATTATTATAATAGGAGTACTAGTGGAAGTACAGTTCTTCTGTAACAGGTTCATCATGAGTCAAAGTTTTCTGATAATAATATAGCTATTATCTAGACTTACTTGCTTATTATGATAACGTCCTAAAGTTACAAAATAATGCACCAAAATTAATAATACATTTGTGTGTGTAGGTTAATAATAAATACATGTGGCTATGTTGTAGTTAAAGGCTATTTTAATTAAAAATAGACAAATGCGTAACTAGTGGTTGTAGTAAGAATATTACTATTGTTCTGTTGGATTCATCTAGCTAGTATTAATTTAAAGTGTTATTAATGTTTTAGGGAGCCTCATAAAATTTTGAATCTTTATCCATTCTTGCTTATTCCCCCAAAACTTAGTAGCTAATTAAAAATGCATGAAAAATGCCTATCACTTGTTGCTGCTGTATTGTAACATCAGTGATTAAACTTCTACTGATGACTATAACTAGCTAGTCACTAGTGTGACAGATTTGTCAGTTCAGACATAGCTACGTACTACACATCCAGAAAGTATCTAATTTTGCCACACCTGCATGTTTGTCATTGGCTGTGTTAGTAGCTAGTTGTTTTATGATTAATGTCACGTTTCATAGATGAACTGATTCTAGTTCCTCCTTCCATTACTGCTTGTCCTGGACAAACAGTGCTGACATTCAATTGCACTGTAAATGCTGATATTGTGAGATGGAATGTGTTTACTCCTGTTCGTAATTACACAAACCTTCGTGTGCCTGTGGTGGATAGTGATGTGGTGACTTCTGAAGTTACTCGAACTCTACAAGTTGTGTCTTCCTTGACAATCACTGTAACAGCTGAACTTAATGGGAGTGAGGTACAATGCTTTATAGTAATAAATGGAAGACTTCTAATGGATTCTGGATTCATTCATATTGCAGGTAATGTTAGTATAGATGAGACCACAACTTAATACATTTCCTACAAATTAGACTGTTCATGTTGTAGCTACGTATATTAAATTACAGTTCCTCCAGGTCCCATTGCATTGAGAGCTCCTGATGTCTCAGATGTGGTGTTTGGCAAGACTACTATTACATCCATTACTATATCCTGGACACCATTGGAACTGGAAGATGTGAACTACAACACCTCCATCACTCCAACTATTCCATTCCAAACAGCTTCAAACACTAGCATAGTCATCTCCAATGTCCCCTACAATACTCAGTACACCATCACTGTAGTGGCCTCCAACTGTGTTGGCTCTTCCATAGGCATTATCTCCATTAACTATAGTGAGTTATAATAATAATTATTACCATTTTCCAGTATCTGCTCATACATCTCCAATACTGTCTTTGTATCTAATACTATCATGTTACATCCTGATGATCTCTATTAATTCATGTGCTAAGTGTAGATACTGCTACATGTATTAAAGGTTTGGATCGTGAAGCCCTGATATCACCTGCTGCTGTTTTGTGGCTAGTTCTTAACTGTAAATATGTATTAATAGGTCATAGTGGTTTCTAATGACTCCATGAAACCTTATTATAACTTATGTCTCTATGTGCAAGTAGCATTACTTTTGCCATAATATAGGTGGGTGTGGAGCTCCAGTTTCGGCTGATGGTGTGGTGATACATAACTATACTACAACATTTGAGGGGTCATCCATCACTTTCACTTGTGAGGATGGTTTGTTTCCCAATGACACCATCACAGCTACTTGTACTGGAGAAGGACACTGGACTATAGACCCTGCTACATACATGTGTATCAATATCACTGGTACTACCACTGGAACTACCACTAGTACTACAAATACCATGGATACTAGTACTACCAGTACTACAGTGTTCCCTGTCAATTGCCCTGTCAATTCAGAAAAAGGTATTATTCATAATCATAATCTATAACCTACTTTAAGTGTAGAGTGGAACCTCTCTATTATTGGAATTAATTATTTTCCTTTATTATAGAAGTTGTCCTTTATTCTGAGTATTAGTTTAGGACAGGACTATGTTTGTATGGAGGTTGTCCTTATTTCAGAGTGTCCAAGTAGCTACTTGATAAATTATACTATAATTGTACATAATATAGATTGTCCATGATTGTGATCATCAGATAGTTATATTATACATGCAGGTTTCTCTCAGTGACAGTATTTGTACTGTTTAGGTTCAACAGTGACAGTGATCATTGGTGTCCTGATCTTCATTGTTGGATTGGTTGGTGGGTTTGCTGGTGGTGTTCTAGTTGTGTATTGCTATGGCAAGTGGCAGAATAAACACCACCTTCCACCCAGTCAACCTGCTCCACTCTATGAGGACATAGTCACCTCTACTGTTAAGGGTACGAAGTGGAACTCCAACTCAGGTATAATGTGGCATATGGACAAGTCAAATAGCTAGTTTATTTGTTCTTGCTTATAATTATCATTAACAACAGATACTCATAGTGGCTACTATAATATTATCAGATGAATGTAGTGCTACTTATTATAGCGAGTTTTGTTCTGAAAATTTTATAATAAATGTAAGCTACGTATTTTTATGTTAATTTTGTGATAGCTACATCTGCATGTTAATATAGTTATAAATGTGTATGATATTTTCAAACAGGCTAACTTTCATTGGCTATAAAAATGTATTGTTCATTTTATAATAATTATGGTAATAGATACATTGATACATTACATTACCACTCTCTTTAATAAGCCACCCAAAAGTGCTTCATCCAAGAGGGTGGTCACTATAGACAGGTTTGTTAACATAGCTACACAAAATTAATAATGATATGTTGCAGAGAGACTCTACAATGTTTTTTCACGATCTAAGCAGCAAGCTTGAGGTTGCTAATAATAATTATTATTTCCGAGTGGGTGTGGTCCTCTGGATCCGCCCTTGAATTTCCGTCCAGAGTGTGAGGAATAAGAATAGAGGATGAGATTGCGAAGACCTGGTTTATTACTGTTACTAGTTCACTCGGTGTTTATTAACACAGCTTGTAAGTAACTTAGTGTAGAACCTGTAAGCTGAGACCAGTTTACTCGCTACATTGTTTATTACAACTAGCCATTCTAATAGAAGTTCTTTCGTGATCTTTAACTAGTCCTAGCACTACCCCCAGTTAACTCTATATAAGTAACTAGCAGTAGCTGTAGCTCTAGCTTTAATAAAGTTAACTTTAACTCCTATCATGTGGGTGGGTGAGGCTGGGTTTGGGTGTGGCTAGGTTTGGGTGTGTCTGTCATTGTTATTATATTGAAGTCATAGAGTCCTATCTTGTTATTTGTTGTCCTAATACTTACTTTGGTGGTCCTACCTTGTCCTATTGTTGTTATTACTAGCTACTGTAGGACTAGATTAAATTCCACAAGCATTAAAAGTTCATGTGTAGATAGAAGATACGTATTGCAGTGATGTATAATATTGCTTTGGGTTAGCACATTCCAAAATATTTTATTCATCAGTAATTGTAAAGAAAACTTGTTCAGTGTGAAGTATTCCAGTCCTACAGTTACTCCTCTTCCTGACTACATCATATATCAGATTAAAGAAATCATTACACTAACATATATTATGTAGGTAAAAATAGAATTGTTGACAATAAAAAGCTCTATAATTATAATATAAAGAGGTTCATAAAATATGATGAATGGAGTATAGCGCTATAATAATATGTATGTAGCTAATAAGTAGTTGTATAGTAGCTACACATTGTGGTTAGTACAATGCAAACAAAAGCAGCTGCTATCTAGCCACACACAATGAACACAAAATTCTTCTTCCAACTTACGTAGCTATTGATCTATCTCACTCTTAATTCCCCTTCCATTCAATATTCAGCACATCAGAATACGTAATACTAGCTATTTAACTTCAATTTTGTATAGGTGAGTTTATGTGTAATTATGTATCCTGGTGAAATATTAATGAAGTACATATTGCTTAACTTGGTAACATTTTGATCCAACAATTGTGCATGACAAAAAAATCACAGAATGAATTTGTACTATTATAATATTTTCTAAATTAATTAAACTGACTCAGTTTAATTAATTTAGAAAAACAAAATAATCTTGTAATTTACAGTTAAACTATAGTCTACCTCACTAGAAATAGATATCATTAGTTATTGTTATAATCCCTGTTCATACTTGTATCTAAAAAAAGCAATAATGATTATTATAAATTTCATGTTCCAAGACCAGCCAGATAAAGTCTAGTTAGTATTCATATCTCAACATCTTGCCCATCTTTATGTTAACATTTGAAGTGTTTCTTTTAGAGAGCCAATTACGCTCATAAAAGTTGGAATCTTTAGCTATGCTAGCTATTCCCATTTTTGCTTATTCCCAAAACTTAAAACAAAATAAAAAAGCTAGCTACATAAAAAATTCCTATCACTAGCTTATAGTATTGTAACATCAGTGATTAAACTTCTACTGATGAGTTAGATACATCTCAGACATAGCTATATATTAGCTAGTTAATATCACGGCCAGAAAGAACTGTATCTAATTAAACCACACCTGCATGCTTATCATTGGCTAAGTTACTATCAATTTGTGATTAATGTCACAATAATTGTTTCATAGATGCAATAACTGTAGTTCCTCCCTCCATCACTGCTTGTCCTGGACAAACAGTGCTGACATTCAATTGTACTGTGAATGTTGAGGCTATGAGATGGAATGTGTATACTCCTGTTCGTAATTACACAAACCTTCGTGTGCCTGTGATGGATGGTGATGTGGTGACTTCTGAAGTTGCTCGAACTCTAAACCCATTAGAAGTTGTGTCTTCCTTGACAATCACTGTAACAGCTGAACTTAATGGGAGTGAGGTACAATGTCTTACAGTAACAAGTGAAGGAATTATAATGGACTCTGGATTCATTTATTTTGTAGGTAATGTTAGTATAGAGGTAAAGTGTGAGACCACGACCAATGTCCTCGGGAGTAATACGTACATTTCAGCTAGTATTAATTATTTAGACTCTTCATGTTTTATATTAAATTACAGTTCCTCCAGGTCCCATTGAATTGAGAGCTCCTGATGTCTCAGATGTGGTGTTTGGTAGGACTAACATTACATCCATTACTATATCCTGGACACCATTGGAATTGGAGGGTGTGGACTACAACACTTCCATCACTCCAACTGTTCCATTCCAAACAGCTTCAACCACTAGCATAGTCATCCCCAATGTCCCCTACAATACCCAGTTCAACGTCACTGTAGTGGCCTCCAACTGTGCTGGCTCTTCCATGGACACTATCTCCATTAACTATAGTGAGTCATAAATAATCACTACGTAGCTATGTCAATTAATCCTCCTCTATACCTTTCCAATGCTTTCATTACTGCCAGAAGCAATCTTCACCAAGACACACACACTTAACTCTTTGTTTATAATAGCTAGCTTAGAGACATAATTATTGTCAGTTTTAAAGAAATGTTTTATCAGAAGAGTGTTAAGAAGGAAAAATTGTTCATCTTGAACACTAGTATCTCTATAATTATAGCAATAACTATTATCTTTGCTGGGATTAGCTATATTGTTGTCATGTAGTATCCATTCGTGAATAAGACCTATAGAAATGGCACATTATCATTGTTCACTGGCTATTAATCTGTTTGTCATTGTTCACTGGCTATTAATCTGTTTGTCATTGTTCACTGGCTATTAATCTGTTTGTCATTGTTCACTGGCTATTGGTCTGTTTGTCACTGTTCACTGGCTATTAGTCTGTGTGTTTCTGCAAATGACTATTCATTGCTGAGAAATAGGGTAAGGTGAGAGTGCTCAGATACCATCATTCAATTTTCAGGAAGTAGCTACGTATATTATTATATAAAATTGCTCTATTAGGTGAGTGTAGTAAGCCTCCAATGGCTGCTGATGGTGTGGTGATTCATAACTACACTACAACATTTGAGGGGTCATCCATCACTTTCACTTGTGAGGATGGCTTGTTTCCAGATGTCAACATCACAGCTACTTGTACTGGAGGACACTGGAGTACAGACCCTGCTACATACATGTGTATTGCTATCACTGGTAGTACAACCAACACTATATCAGACATTAATATTAATCCCACTGCTACCACTATGAATACTATTGACACTACCTGTTCCAACATTTGCCCTAATACTGCTGCAGGTAAAGGATAAAGTTAGAAAGTGCAGCTATTACTCTCTAAGTAAATATCTTTACAGAATTTTAGAGCATGCTTAGTTACATAGACAATGAAAATTTTTTGGTTATTAATTTTGGTAGAGAATAAAAACTTAACATCTGGGTAAAATGACTTGGTTTTTTAGCACTTCAAATTGAGCTATCCACATTGTATAATAATAGCTATAGATGGTTATAGACTCAACTTGCTGTAACTGATTGTATACTCCTAATACAGATTCAACAGTGACAGTGATCAGTAGTGTCCTGTTCTTCATTATTGGATTGGTTGGTGGGTTTGCTGGTGGTGTTCTAGTTGTGTATTGCTATGGCAAGTGGCAGAGTAAACACCACCCTCCACCCAGTCAGCCTGCTCCACTCTATGAGGACATAGTCACCTCTACTGTTAAGGGTGAAGTGGAACTCCAACTCAGGGAGAATGTGGCATATGGACAAGTTAAATAGTTTATTTTTTCTGGCTTATTATTATTGTTCATGGCTTATTGTTTATGTACTCTCTGACATTTGTTTTTGTATCTCCTTAGCAGGCTCACTTCCATGTATGTATGTATCATTTTTATATCATGTATAAAATGTACACAAAAATTTCATGTTATAAAGATTGTCCACATAAACTCAGCAAAATAATGTGAGTCTTTGTTAATAGTATAGCAATATTGGAGATTCTAGTGTAATCCACCTTATAATTTACTATGTGACTGTATTAAATTTTGATTATGTACACTAAATTCCACTGCAAATAAACTCACCAAGTTTACTCAGCTAAGAATAACTGTAGTTGTTATTAGATAGTTACTAGCTATAGTATAGCTAACATTTTAAAATGAATACATGAGTAGAACTTCTCTATTCCAGACACCTTAAACTGAGTGATGTGGTGTCATTTCCGGGGTTAAAGTTCTATTAATTCACACAGTTATAATGGGACATATCTAACTATCCTTAATAGAGCGGTATCCTCATTTCAGGATGTTGAAATAGAGTGGTTCCACTGTAGTAAACATTTCCTGTGTTAGATCTACAATTGCTGTACTACTTCATAGCTATGTAAACATAATCTCTTAGTTTTATATAGTAGTACAAGGATATCAAATTTATTTTTTATTTCTGCATTTATTTATTATTATAGCTAGCTACATAATTATAGTATGTATTAACCAGTAATTATTATTATTAGTGGGTGAGTGGGTGTGGTCCTGTGGATCCGCCCATGAATTTCCGCCCAGAGTGTAAGGAATAAGAATAGAGGATGAGATTGGGAAGACCCGGTTTATTACTTTTACTAGTTCACTTGGTGTTTGTTAACACTGCCGGTAAGTTACTGAAGAATCCGTAAGTAAGCTGATACCAGTTCGCTGCAGTATTTTACTGTAACGATCTAACTAGCTAGCTAGCTAGTTTTGTAACCTTTAACACTAGCTAGCTGTAAGTAATAATCCTTATTCCTAGCTGTAGCCAAGTGTACAGACAGCTCATAATTATAACATTAGTGGTTGTAGGTGTGGCTATAATCCCTATCAACTAAGTCATAGTAACTTTGGTCGTACCTTATAATTTGTCATCCTAATAGCTACTTACACACACTATATTATACTTTCATCATATTGCTAGCTACTATAGATCTAGATTACTCCATGAGCATGAAAGGTTCAAAGTTTCATGTATAGAAAATGTTAGATTCATGAATGTAATATTAGTAATGATAAAGAATATTTGTTTAGTGATAATCTTACAGATTTATCAATCTAACATTGGCTTGAGATGATATTATAAATCATCATGATTACAGTTAGCTACAAAGCTTGAATGTATTTATTGCTGACACTAGATATTCATAATAAGCCTTGTTATATAGAGGTTCTAATAATACACAATGAAGGCTAAAAGTCACATTATCTAGTAAAATGATATATTTTTTACTAATTAGGACGACTAGTATACGTATTATTATAGTACATGTGGTAGTTATTTTTAGTGGTATTTGAGTAGTATAATAGTATAACTGGTGGCCAGTTATTATCTGTCCATATTAATTAATTGACCTCACCCATACCCGAAACACCTAGGTGCCACACCCAATGATTGACTGTTGATGATGATTTAAATAAAAAACTCATCTGCTACAGGGTAATAGAAGTGGTTGGGCCACTTTAGCCATATCCTTGTCCCCAAATTTGGCTCTGGCCCACACATTTCAACTTGCTAGTACATTGTATAATACTCACACATGTGATCTGCACTTGTATAGACGGTGGTAAGCTTACTGTAGTACTCTCTAGCCCTAGCTATGATGGTAGTGGTTCACCAAAAAAGGAGCCAAGCTACTGCATCAAGATCTCCCCCACAGAGAGAAGCTTTGTAGGATACACAATGCCCTAACATCTAGTAAAAGTAAGGTATTTCCTTAGCTAGTTCATATCTAGCCACTATAGCTACTGTGCTAGCACTGCAGCCCTTTTGTTTGAACATTGTATAGCTATATGGATGCTTCCCTAATAAAACCTTCATCAAGCCAGGGACAAGCAATAAGTGGTAGTAGCTAGTGTTTTTAGAAGCTGATCTCACCAGCCATTTTTATCATGTTTTTAGGCCACACTTGATAGTTATGTATAATTATGTGTTTCAGTTTAGCTATGTATTCTCTTCTCTACAAGCAGTTAATAAAGGTAGTGGATGCCATGTTTTCACACATTATTCCTAGCACCTAGAAAAATATTTTGTTCTGAACATCAAAGAACAGGAGCTTTCACAGTCTTCAATGGCCTCCCCCTATCATCATCATCCCCCACGCTGCTGCCAAGTTATACTCTCACCTATGTTATATTATCCCTCACCCTACAATATTCACTGTAGCTGTGTTATAGCCTTAGCTTCCTTTTTCTTTACACATGCCTGTGGTTGTTTCTGTTACATTTCTTGTTTTCCATCCTACTGCATGCACTAGCTTGACTTTTTTCTGCTCTTCTTTCATAAAAGTGTTATTGCGATGGTGGGTTTCGCACTTTAACTGCCTAGTGATCAATCTATCATAGCTTGGCTATGAATTCTCAATTTGGCATCAACTTTCATACTTACTAGAGAGTTCCTGGCCATATATGATGCTGTATCTATTTCTAGGAGACAGAGTATCACCCAATCAATGATGTTGAATCATAACATTAGTGATTAGACTTCCACTGATGATTATAACCAAGTTATTAATAGGACAGATACACTTGTCACCTCAGACACAGCTACTATGAAATATCACATCTCTAAACCACACCTGCATGCTTATCATTGGCTGTGTTACTAGCCTTAGGTGCTGTTTTTATGATTGTCACAATTTTTTTCATAGGTGCAATAACTGTAGTTCCTCCCTCCATTACTGCTTGTCCTGGACAAACAGTGCTGACATTCAATTGTACTGTGAATGTTACTGTTGTGAGATGGAATGTGTTTACTCCTGTTCGTAATTACACAAACCTTCGTGTGCCTGTGGTGGATGGTGATGTGGTGACTTCTGAAGTTACTCGAACTCTAAACCCATTACAAGTTGTGTCTTCCTTGACAATCACTGTAACAGCTGAACTTAATGGGAGTGAGGTACAATGCCTTACAGTAACAAGTGAAGGAATTATAATGGATTCTGGATTCATTTATTTTGCAGGTAATGTTAGTATATGTGAGACCACAACCAATGTCCATAGGAGTAATACATTTCCTACAGATTATAATATTTAGACTGTTCATGTTTTATATTAAATTACAGTTCCTCCAGGTCCCATTGAATTGAGAGCTCCTGATGTCTTAGATGTTGTGTTTGGCAGGACTACTATTACATCCATTACTATATCCTGGACACCATTGGAACTGGAAGGTGTAAACTATATCACTTTCATTACTCCAACTATTCCATTCCAAAGAGCTTCGAACACTAGCATAGTCATCCCCAATGTCCCCTACAATACCCAGTACACCATCATTGTAGTGGCCTCCAACTGTGCTGGCACTTCCATAGATACTATCTCCATTAACTATAGTAAGTCATAGCTAAATACAATTCTTACATAATAATGTCAAATCCCTCCCACCCCATCCCTCTGTAGTATTCCAATGTTGTCATGACTACTGGCACTATTTAACTCTATTTTTTTAACTAATTGAATATTTATGTAGCTATGTCCTTGTGGAAATATAGGATGTTGTTTCTACAGTTCTATAGTAAATATAACCTGTGTAGTTGTAAGAAAAAGAATAGAACTAGCTACTCATCAGTTGATAATCAGGAGTAACTGAAGTTTCACTCTCATTTTTGTGGTTTGGGACAAATTATTTGCACGACTACAGTTCTACCAGATTTATAGAGCCTGCCTCATTCTATTACCATTAGGAACTTTCCAGAAGAGTGTATCCTTATCAAAATGACTATTAATGATGTGATTATAATTAGTCTCATAATGTAGTATTCAGTGAAGAGAAGTTCTCATTATACAATTGCTACTAATACTCTAATTAATATGCAGTCATTATTCACTGGCTATTTGTCTGTGTTACTGTTATTATTGCACTATATATGCTGGGAAACGGGTATGACAGGTGCACTCAGATATATATTATGGAAGTAGCTATTTGGTAAAGAAATATAATAATGGAATTACTATATTAGGTGAGTGTGGACCTCCAGTGGCTGCTGATGGTGTGGTGATACATAACTACACTACAACATTTGAGGGGTCATCCATCACTTTCACTTGTGAGGATGATTTGTTTCCCAATGTCACCATCACAGCTACATGTACTGGAGAAGGACACTGGACTACAGACCCTGCTACATACATGTGTACCACCAACTCAACTGGCAGTACCACTAGTACCACTAGTTCTTCTGCCACTACCACTAGTTCTACTACTACTACAAATATCTTTGATACTACCACTTTCCCTAATTCAGATAAAGGTATAATGATTTCATTATTATCATTTTAAGGTGTTGGATTACACCCTTTCATGAAATTAAAAATTCAACATTAAATCAATTCTAGTTTTAATAGCTAATTATCAAATTGAAGAGCCTTATTTAGCTACACTTCAAAGCAGGTAAAGTAGACCTATTACTTTAAGTATGACCACACTTAAAACTTCAAATTAAAAGAAAACTAACAAACTTTGAAACTCCAAAACTGCTTGTTAACATACTTCTAGGTACCCTCATATACGTACTTTAAACACTTGCACATCTAAAGTTAGTTCCAAACAATTATCAAATATCTTTTAATACTTGCTGATACCCATACTTTTGAGACTTGGCACAAAAAAAAATAATCAGGGATGTTACACGTACTTTTATTTATTTTTGTTTGCAAACTAGCTACGTACCGTATTTCCTGAAATTTTCATTTATTTAATAATTCATTTTTCAAATTTTCATGTTGTTTTAACTTCGAAAGAGCCTAGCAAGCCCAGCATGCTGTGCTGTGCATCTCCAATTATTCAACTTTTTAAATTTCATAATAAAAGTGACATCCGAAATTAAAACAATGACAAAAATTTCAGCAAATACGGTATTTAGTATAGCAATCATATTTATGAATATTATTAACAGTAGTAGCTCAGGTAAATAAATTGCCACCTTAATTAACATTCTTCATAATAAACTTAATACTGAAATTTGTACTGTTAGGTTCAACGGTGACGGTGATCAGTAGTGTCCTATTCTTCATTGTTGGATTGGTTGGTGGGTTAGCTGGTGGCGTTGTAGTTGTGTATTGCTATATCAAGTGGCAGAGTAAGCACCACCCTCCACCCAGTCAACCTGCTCCACTCTATGAAGACATAGTCACCTCTACTGTTAAGGGTGAAGTGGAACTGCAACTCAGGGACAATATAGCATATGGACAAGTTAAATAGTTATTTGTTATTATTGTTCACAACAGATATACTCATACATAGTGGATAAATACATGTATTATCAGATGAATGTGGTAAATAGATGATTATGTGTAAATTTTGATTCATCTGTCATTAGCTATGTATTTTCAACATCTAAACAGGCTATTTTTCATTGGCTATAATAATGTAGCTATTGTTCACTTCAGATAGTGGTATGGAAATAGATCCGTATGTGTTTATGAAATATGTCTAATCAGACCATCTCTTTTAATAAGCCACATGATCGTGCCTCAAATAACTTCCACAACAACTTAGCTATAAAGGCCCCAATTTTAGAAGGTAGCTAATCACTATATAGACAGGTCCACTGTACTTATATACACAGAGTGCTGCCTGCTTGAGTGTGTATTCTTATCTCATAAAGATTTCCCACATAAACATGATAAAGTGCTCACAGCACCTCTAGCTCTATATAGCTATGTCTGTGTATAAAAGCATTATATTTTGTATATAAACTCTATACTGTAATTATAATAATAGTAAGCATCCACCTCAATAGCTTCATGAACTGTAGCTACATAATTTTATTTGTGTACATTAAAAACCATTTCCATAAACACACAAAGTTTCAGCTACTAGTTGTATAAACTGCACATTGTTGTTATAGTTACTAAATGTAGGCAAAAATAATAGCTAGGTAGCTACATGTGTAGCTAGCTAGCTAATGTCAACACTGAACACTGTAAACTGAAAGCTACATATTATACTACATACAGAGCAACTATATTTTACTGTGAACAAGTCAATATTTGTTGTATTGTGAGTTCACTACACATACAAGTAAGCTATGGTTCATGTGATAAGATCTGCCTATTATGTGAATACTGCATTCTTGTTATTACTAGCTATGTAAACATTAGCTAGCTAGGTCATTATATGTAAACAAACTCTTAAAGATTGACCACATTTTGATATGTCTGTGAGCAACAATGTCAACATTAAACTACAGACTTGTAGCTAGAATCCAGTAAATTATGTTCAAATTTTTGCCCATTATGTTTTGGAGCATTGCTCAAAATCTAAACCTATTATGCTCTAAATTCTACCCATTATGCCCTACTTTTTTATAACAAATTGAGTCAGTATCTTCCTTTTTCAACACAAATCAGACTTAGTTGGGTCTCTTAATCTACTAGCAATGAAGCTGTACTATATTTTTTTGAACTAAAGAACTCTCACTCTATGATTCACTACTGCTAGCTACTACTCTCAATCTCAGGATTAGAAGTACTAGAGTAGGAAAACTCCATTAGGACTAATTCAGTTAACTAGCTACAACATGCACT
This sequence comes from Diacarnus erythraeanus, assembly GCA_964016965.1. Taxonomy (NCBI): domain Eukaryota; kingdom Metazoa; phylum Porifera; class Demospongiae; order Poecilosclerida; family Podospongiidae; genus Diacarnus; species Diacarnus erythraeanus. The sequence continues at coordinate 6,947,084 of OZ024669.1, read as the reverse complement.
TAGGCCATGTACTAGTCAGTCATGATCAATTCCAAACTATGCTCCCTATTATGCTCCATTATTCCCAGCATAATGGTTGAGCCTATTATGCTCCAATTATGCCCGGCATAATTTACTGGAGCCTACTTGTAAATATTATACCTATTGAATTTGTCATTGTCCAATTGTGTAGGAATGTAGGCTTCAACACTGTACACTATTACATATTAATATAAATTCACTACATGCACAGACATTTAACCATTAGCTATTAGTGATTATCAATATTATTCTCTATACAGTTTTGTGCCTTGTTATAATATTAATTGTTGTAATTAGCTATGATGTGTTGTAGAGAGAGACTCTACAACAATCTCAACAATAGCTACTGCATACCTAACTAAGTATTCGTAATGAGTTTGACTGGGTGTGGTCCTGTGGATCCGCCCTTGAATTTCCGTCCAGAGTGTGAGGAATAAGAATAGAGGATGAGATTGGGAAGACCTGGTTTATTACTGTTACTAGTTCACTCGGTGTTACTTAACACAGTTGGTGAGTATATAGCTATATAGCTTACTGAAGACCTGTAAGCTGACACTATTTACCACAGCCATCTATATCTACGTAACCATTCTAATCTTTAACTATAATAGCCCTAGATGTAGCTCTAGTCCTAGCTATAGCCCCAATAGTAATAATATAGTGAACAGGCAATTCCTCTAATGTGGGTGGGTGTGGGTGGGTGTGGGATTGGGTGTGTCTGTTATCTCTATGATTGTTTATGGAAGTTTATATATAATCCTGTTGTCCTAAAACATACTTAAAGTCATATTATAATTATGATCCTCTTAATTTGTCAATTTTTATTAAGTTTTTTGATTCGAGGTGTCGCTATTATTACTAGCTACTGAATGTCTAGATTAAATTTCAAAGTTCTTAATGAGTTTCACATGTAGCTAGATGAAGTCATTAATATTCTAATGACATTGATAATGCTTTGTCTTAGCTCACTCCTGAATCCAAAACTCTTCAATAAAGTATTTAGTGTTGACTATTCCAGTCCTACAGATTTAACCATTTCCCAACAACATATTATCATACAATCATCATGATTACAATAACTACTTCTTACATAGCTTATTTATTATGTAAGCAATAATAGTTATTAAACATCAGATATTCATAATAGCAAGCTACCTATTATATAACATTGTGGTTAGTACAATGCAAACCAAAACAGCTGCACATGCAATGAACACACACTAAATACTTAGCTAGTAATCTAATAGCATGACCCTCCACTCTCCCTCTTAAACTTACATCCTAGATTAAAACTTTTCAACAATTAACTAATAACAATTGTATGTATTAATGTGGCCCAAGTAACAAAATCCAGATTACGTCATCATTGTGTACAATAGTCTGAGTAGTCTGAGTAGCACTGTTAGTATGCTCAGACTACCAGTGCTACTCAGACTATTGTAATGATACAATCTGGAATCTATTACATGGAGAAAAAGCCATTAGTGTTTGTCCTGTTGAAGTACTTCCTGTTAAAAGTAGTATTTGTACTGATGAAGTAGTAGATTGCTTCACTTAGTGAAATATTTTGATACAGCAAATTTGCATAATAAAAATCTGTATAATTGTATGTTAAATCAGACATTATAGCTACTAGTAGGTAATGGAGTTTAATTTAAGTCATCTCAGATTTTCAATGTTATCTATTGTTAAGTTGTACTCCAATACTGACTTTAAGCCTCTCTAGCTTTTAGAAAAAGATATATCTGTCCCACAACTTTAGTAGCTACGTATAATCTATTGTTTGGAATGTTAGCTATTTACAAAGATTTTACATTATTAGGTATTGGGAATGGGAAATTTCCAGTGAAGCAATACACATGAAAAAAGTATCTATTAACATATAGCTAGCTAGCTACATAGTTATTAGCATAGCATTTTCAATCCGTGTTGAAATCTACGTATATGAGTTAGCAAACTGGACCATGATCCAGGAAACTTTGAATCAAGGCATCCTCAAGAACCACCAATTCTTTATTTGACTAAATTTTTATCTCACAACAGTTATAGCTACTAGTCTACCTCACTAGACTGTCTCTGTATTAGAACTTTTCTATAATACCAAGTGTCCCTGTTCATACTTGTATCTAACGACCATCACTTCATGAGCATGAAAGTTTCAGAGTTTCATGTATAGAAAATGTTAGATTCATGAATGTAATATTAGTAATGACAAAAGAAATTTGTTCAGTGCCAATCTTACAGATTTATTTACATAATAATCTAACATTGGCTTGAGATGATATTATAAATCACCATGATTACAGTTAGCTACAAAGCTTGACTGTATTTATTGCTGACACTAGATATTCATAATAAGCCTTGTTATATAGAGGTTCTAATAATACACAATGAAGGCTAAAAGTCACATTATCTAGTAAAATGATATATTTTTTACTAATTAGGACGACTAGTATACGTATTATTATAGTACATGTGGTAGTTATTTTTAGTGGTATTTGAGTAGTATAATAGTATAACTGGTGGCCAGTTATTATCTGTCCATATTAATTAATTGACCTCACCCATACCCGAAACACCTAGGTGCCACACCCAATGATTGACTGTTGATGATGATTTAAATAAAAAACTCATCTGCTACAGGGTGATAGAAGTGGGTGGGCCACTTTAGCTATATCCTTGTCCCCAAATTTGGCTCTGGCCCACACATTTCAACTTGCTAAGTACATTGTGTAATACTCACACATGTGGTCTGCACTTGTACAGACAGTAGTAAGCTTACTGTAGTACTCTCTAGCCCTAGCTATGATGGTAGTGGTTCGCCAAAAAAGGAGCCAAGCTACTGCATCAAGATCTCCACCACATAGACGAGAAGCTTTGTAAGATACACAATGCCCTAACATCTAGTAAAAGTAAGGTATTTCCTTAGCTAGTTCATATCTAGCCACTATAGCTACTGTGCTAGCACTGCAGCCCTTTTGTTTATAGCCTAATGACAACCTTCTGGGACAAGCAATTAAGTTGTGGTAGCTAATGTTTTTAGAAGCTCTTCAATTTAGGTTACTTTTGATGTCACCATTAAATCATGTTTTTAGGCCACACTAGATAGTTAGCTGTGTATAATGATGTGTTTCATGTATTCTCTTCTCTACAAACAGTAAATAAAGGTAGTGGATGCCATATTGTTTTTACACATTATTCCTGGCACATAGAAATTTATTTTGTTCTGAACACCAAGGAACAGGAGCTTTCACAGTGTCTCTGCCAGTGATAATGCCAACACCAGAGTTGGAAATATAGCAGTGCTTGTGCACTTGCTCCATCCGCCATCTACTATCATTGTAATAGCAGGAACTCCCTCATGGTAGTCACCTCTGCTCATTACCAGCTGTTTCTCTTCCTTTCATGCTTCTGCTGTCTATTATAGAGTTCCTGCTCACACAATTACACCAATATCTTTTTCTGTATTGATGAAGCTGGCCTTTATCATCACCAGCACCCCTACAACACTAATTGTCTCCTCAAGTTTGCACTGGCCACCCCCTATCACCAACACCCACCCACCCCCCCCTCCCACACTGCTGCTAAGTTATACTCTCACCTACATATGTTAATTATCCTTCACCCTACTGTATATAGCACTGTGTTGTAGCCTTAGCTTCCTTTTTCTGTACACATGCCTGTGGTTGTTTCTGTTACATTTCTTGTTTTTGATATTTCCCATCCTGCTCTGTACGCACTAGTTAGACTTTTTCCTGCCGTTCTTTCGTAAAAGTGTTATTTCGATGACGGATTTGAACATTAACTCCTTAGTGATCAATCAATTGTAGCTTGGCTATGAGTTCTCAATTTGGCATCAACTTTCATAAGTTCCTGACCATATATTATGCTGTATCTACGAGAATATGGCTCTGAAAGCAATGTAAGAGCTAGTCATATCTCCATTTCTATTGATGACAGACCTAGAAACTCTTTGATCCACCTTCCAATAAGTGAAAGGTAGCCCTGAAGTGAATGCTACATGCTCTGGTCTTTCCAGAATTTGACGCAGAAACTTGGGGTGCAAGATGGTCCTCAGGAGCTTTCTACTAGCTACTAGTCATTGCTTGCTGATGAATTGTAACTTCTTACAATGAACTTTCCTAACAACTAGATTATGATTTAATATGTCTTATGAATATTTATAAGCAAAGTCAACACTGTAAGCTGTAACCTCAAGCAACGGTTTATATGATTATGCATAATTTTGCAAGATGAAGCGAGTCATAAATTAAGTGCTATTATTACCTAGTTAAAATATTTTTATAGCTGCTTCCATAGCAAAGCAAATTAGGAGTGCCTAATTTTGACATGTAGCATCAAGCATGTGGCTTTATGGCCACTCTGTACAAACAATAGGATAGCAGTAATGTACTCTTACATACTGTGTGCTTAACTACAATGGTACGTAGTTAGGACAAAAAAATTTTGCATCAATTATTATAAGAAAGTGATGTAAAAATATTCAAAGAAAGGAGTGACTTTTTCGTCAGAAATAGTTTGCTTTTACATAACACACTGGAGATGTTTCTTTAGTATAGTCACAGTTGTATGGGGTGTAATAGTAAATGCAGATAGGTTCATACTTGGCAGTGTAGCTATAATATACGTAGTTGAGAATCATATTATTATGCATAGGTGGAGGAAGATGATTTAAATATTGGGTCAAGTCAATTAGATTTGTGGTAAAGTGTATGCACTCTCACTCAGTGCCATGTTTTAATTATGGCATAAAATAAAATTCACAAAAAAAAAACATTTGTCTATGTGTCTGCAAGTTTAATTTGTCTAGCAGGGCAAGGGCTAGGGATAGAAATAGCCCATTCTATCAGGCTATTGCCTTGATAAACATCACTGTTATATCTGGGAAAGCAGCAATAAATTAGTAATACTTTTGAAGGTAACTTCTAATGATTGTGACATTATAAAAAAAAATAATAATATGTTGAATCATAAAATTAGTGATTAGACTTCTACTGATGATTATAACTAATAGGATAGATACACTTGTCACCTCAGACACAGCTACTATGAAATATAACCACACCTGCATGCTTGCCATTGGCTGTGTTACTACTAGCCTTAGGTGTTGTTTTATGATTAATGTCACAGTATTGTTTCATAGATGCAATAACCGTAGTTCCTCCTTCCATTACTGCTTGTCCTGGACAAACAGTGCTGACATTCAATTGCACTGTAAATGTTATTGTTGTGAGATGGAATGTGTTTACTCCTGTTCGTAATTACACAAACCTTCGTGTGCCTGTGGTGGATGGTGATGTGGTGACTTCTGAAGTTACTCGAACTCTAAACCCATTAGAAGTTGTGTTTTCCTTGACAATCACTGTAACAGCTGAACTTAATGGGAGTGAGGTACAATGCCTTACAGTAACAAATGAAGGAATTATAATGGATTCTGGATTCATTTATTTTGCAGGTAATGTTAGTATAAGAGGGAACATGTGAGACCATGACCAATGTCCTCGGAAGTAGTTAATACATTTCCTATAGACTATAGTATTAATTATTTAGACTGTTTATGTTGTATATTAAATTCCAGTTCCTCCAGGTCCCATTGAATTGAGAGCTCCTGATGTCTCAGATGTAGTGTTTGGCAGGACTAACATTACATCCATTACTATATCCTGGACACCATTGGAACTGGAGGGTGTGGACTACAACACTTACATCACTCCAACTATTCCATTCCTAACAGCTTCAAACACCAGCATAGTCATCTCCAATGTCCCCTACAATACTCAGTACACCATCACTGTAGTGGCTTCCAACTGTGCTGGCTCTTCCATGGACACCATCTCCATTAACTATAGTGAGTCATTAATTTTATTATAACATCATCTCCTAGTACATATCTGCTCATGCATACATCTCTAATACTCTCTAAATCTTAGCTAGCTAAGTTTAGATACTGATACTTCTACATGTATAATATTAAAGATGTAGATTGTTCAGTGCAGATTTCACCTGCTGCTGTTTGTGGTTAGTTATAAACTGTATATTCATTTAAATATTGTATTAATGGGATACTAATGGTCAAGGGGGTAATGGTTATAATGAAACCTTATATATAACTTATGTTTCTATGTGCAGATGTTATAAGTATAGCATTACTTCTGTCATGATAACTGTATAGGTGAGTGTAGACATCCAATGGCTGCTGATGGTGTGGTGATACATAACTATACTACAACATTTGAGGGGTCATCCATCACTTTCACTTGTGAGGATGGTTTGTTTCCAGATATCACCATCACAGCTACTTGTACTGGAGAAGGACACTGGAGTCCAGACCCTGCTACATACATGTGTATCAATATCACTGGTACCACAACTGGTACTACCACTGTTACTACAAATACCATGGATATTAGTACTACCAGTACTACAGTGTTCCCTGTCAATTGCTCTGCCAATTCAGAAAAAGGTATATTCATAGTGAAACCTGGTATCAAGTGTAGAGTGGAATCTCTCTTTAATAAGACTTTACAAATTTTATAGAAGTTGTCCTTCACTTGGAGGAAATTTTATACAGTTTTGAACAGGACTAGTGTATGTTTAAATGTATGGAGATTGTCCTTAATTTCAGAGTGTCCTTTATATAGTACTTGATAAATTACACTATTATTATATACACTATATACATGATATAAATTCTCCATGATTCTAATCATCAGAGAGTTACATTCTTATTGTGCTCTTAGGTCCAACAGTGACTGTGATCATTGGTGTCCTGATCTTCATTGTTGGATTGGTTGGTGGGTTTGCTGGTGGTGTTCTAGTTGTGTATTGCTATATCAAGTGGCAGAGTAAGCACCACCCTCCACCCAGTCAACCTGCTCCACTCTATGAGGACATAGTCACTTCTACTGTTAAGGGTGAAGTAGAACTCCAACTAAGGGACAATGTAGCATATGGACAAATTATGTAATAATAGCTAGTTCTTTAGTTAGCTATGTACGTAAGCTATACAAAATTAATAGTTTCTATTTCTTAAAAGATATAATTATTTTAGGAACAGTTCAATGTCTTAAATTAGTAGCACTCATCAGTGGTAGCTAGCTCTGTTGGGTGGACTCACTCCACCAAGTCAACCTGCTCCACTCTATTAAGACATACTTTTGTTTATCATCTCTATTGTGAGCTTCAACTTGGAGACTATGAATGTGATGTAATGGATGAATCAACATTTTGTTCTTTGTATTGTTAGTTCACTAGCTACGTATACATAGTAAGCTGTAATATTATGTAATAACAATGGTAAGATCTGCCTAATATACTGTATAAATACTGCATTCTTGTATGACTATTAGCTATGTAAACAATACAGTTTGATAACCTGCTTCATAACCAATTAATACATAAACCTTTAGACATTCTTTGTCAAAGTGGTAGGACAATATCAAGTAGAGGATCTCTATACTTACTATTATTAGCTATATCTACAAACATATAGCATGGATTAAAATCATGGAAGGGCTAGGGCTAGATAGTTAGCTACATATATAGTAGTTATTGAATTTGTCATTGTCCAATTGTGTAGACTGACATCTCTACATGCGCAGATAACCATTATGTTAGAGATTGTTATAATTAGTGACTGTTATTAACAGTTAACTAATGATGATATGTTTTAGATGGACTCTACAGCAATTTCAACAATTAGCTACTGCATACTTACAGTACTATTGAAATAAGTCCGAGTGGGTGTGGTCCTGTGGATCCACCCTTGAATTTCAGCCCAGAGTGTGACGAATAAGAATAGAGAGGATGAGATTGGGAAGACCTGGTTTATTACTGTTACTAGTTCACTCGGTGTTTGTTAACACTGCTGGTGAGTATAGCTTACTGAAGACCTTTAAGCTGACACTAGCTTACTACATTATTTACCACAGGTATATAACCATTCCAATTCGTGATCTTGATGCTAGCTAACTAGCTATAGGTATCTGGCCCTAGATGTCCTAACCCTAGCATCAATAGTGATAATAAAGTGTACAGGCAATTCCTATAATGAGGATGGGCGTGGTTTTGGTTGTGGCTCTCCTATGATTGTTATTAATTATGGTCCTACCTTGTTATGTTATTTGCTGTCTTAAAACTTACTATTATTATTATTATGGTCCTTTTATTTTGTAATACTATTAGCTACGTAGGTTAATTTTCCCAGTGTAGATGAAAGTTATAGATATTGCTTTAGTGTTAGCACACTCCTGAATAATTATGTAAAAAAAACAACTTATTCAGTGTGAGGCATTCCAGTCCTACAGATTTATCCATTTCCCAACAACACAATATCCTAATCTAAACAACAATGATCACTTAGCTACGTACATAGCTTATTTATTATGATAGAATAGACATCAGATATTCATAATAGTAAGCTTCCTATTATGTATAGTTATACTCACATTGTGGTTAGTACAACACAAACCAAAACAGCAATTAGGTCACATGCAATGAACGCACACTAAATACTTCTAACTTAGGTTATACTCCAATACTTATTTTGAGCCTCATTCCAGCTTGCTCACAAGATAATAATAGTATTTTTGAGTGGGTGTGGTCTAGTTCATTAGTATAGAAGCTGTAAGCTGAGACCAGTTTAATACATTAATTGTTTATTACAACTAGCCATTCTAACTGAAGTTCTTTTGTGATCTTTAACTAGCCCTAGCTGTAGATCTAGCTTTAGTCCCAGTCCCTATAACAATAATCAACTCATATAATGTAGGTGGGCGAGGCTAGGTTTGGGCGTGATTGTCATCTCTAGGACTGGAAGTCATAAGGTCCTACCTTGTTATCTGCTGACCTAATAGCTACTTATTTTGGTGGTTGGTGGTCCTACTTGTCCTATTATTGTTGATTTTGAGGACCCATTATGTTACTAGTTACTATGTGTAGATAGAAGATATTAATATTCCAGTGATGTGTGATATTGCTTTGTGTTAGCACACACTCTTGAATATTTCATTCATCAGTAATTTTAAAGAAAACTTGTTCAGTGTGAAGTATTCCAGTACTACATTTTCTGATTACACAATGGATTAAAGAAATCCACAGTTTTTATTATGCAGATAAAACGCAATAGATATTTATATAAATTTTATAGTATAAAGCTAGCCCTAGCTAGGCCTGTCTAAATTATGCTGGCAGTATGAACTAGCATTTTAGGTGGAATTAGTCAGAATTTTTTTTTTTGAGAGAGAGAGGGGTGGGGGAATTTTCTGATTAAACACTTACAGAAGTATGGTTTAACACACACAGGCTGACACAACATTGTCAGCAATGACTCAGTCAAAAGTTAGTATTATGCCTTTGCCAGTGACATTGAAGGACTTTGTATAGAGGTGTCCTCGTTTCGGTGGGGGGGGGTTGGATTTGCCACTGTATATGGGACATGAAAATAAAGTGAAAAGGAATGTTTGTAATCCCCAGTTGTATGAATCTTAGCCTATTTCAATTGATTCTGATTCCATTATTATTAACCACCTCAAATAGACAAGTTAGAATGGTAGGAGAAACATGAGCCTGATCTCCCTCACTGTGTCAGGCATGCAGGAATGTTTTTGTGCAGCCATCTTCTGCTACAGCAGAAAGTATTTTTCAATAATTAGCTATTGTCTAACTGTTTTAGCTACTAACAGACAAACATGTTCATTGGAGGACTACATTGAAACTTCAGTCATGTTGCAATACAATTCTAATTAGCTAGCTTGTAAAAAATTAATATTGACTATTATTGTCACATGTTTGAAAAGAATAATAGGTGATTTGGCAAGAATTAGCTATAGGCTGACTTCATAAGAATTATAGGAACTTGCCAGAGAATAGCATTTTAGGCAAAAAAAATCTGGCATAATTTAGACAGGCCTGGCCCTAGCCCATGACAAATGATAAGCTGACTATTATAGCTGTATACACATTGTGGTTAGTATATACAATGAAAACAAAAGCAGCTGCTCACACAATGAACACTAAATACTTCTTCCAACATAGCTAGGAATGTATCTCACTCTTTCCCTTAACTTCCATTAGAACATCATAATTATAAACTTACATTTGAAATATGTAGTTACGTGGTAGATTATTAATTAACTCTGGATGCAACACATTAGTATAGCAGAACTTAAAACGATTTCAAGTTTATTCGCCATAATTTTTGTACTGTCTAGCTACTCCAATACTGACTCTATGCCTCATTCTAGCTTTAATGGATTGTCAATAAATAGAAGCAACAAGACAGCTTCTGTATTAGACAAATAGCTATCATTATTATGTACTGTAGAAAATGTACAAAAATATTTAGATAGTTGATAGTACTTTTGATTTAGCTATTTAGAAGAAACAATATAGATGACTACTGTAGATCCGGTTATTTTCAAGACACTTTTTCACTGATCATAAAATCTTGTATTATAAAGCAATTCATGTTGTTGTTTTTAAATTTCTGCACTGAGGGGGAGGAATTTCAATAGGTAATTCTTTTGAATTTGCATGTATAATTATTGAAGTTTTTTATTTTCTCTTCCCTTTACCTACCAAGAAAATAGCGAAATTAAAGTGACAGTGAAATTAACCGCATCTACAGTATGTTCTAAATAGTATTATTATTGAAGACTATGAAATTTACACCTGCTACTGTATTGCTAGGAATACTTTCAAATCTGTTTAATGTTCATAATTGTATTATTATTATTCTAGATGCAGTGACTTTAGTTCCTCCTTCTGTTACCACATGTCCTGGCCAGACAGTCGTGTTTAACTGCACTGCAAGAGGTGTTCCTATTATATGGAGTGTATTTACTCCTAACATTAACTACACTAACCTGCTGATCAGTGCTAATCAGGCAAACAGTGAATCTATGGATAGAGTTATTATGGCAGACCTAATTGTTCTGGATATGTCAACCATGCCTATAACAGTGGTGTCTTCCTTGACAGTAAATGTCACAGCTGAACTTGAGGGAAGTATAGTGCAGTGTTTAGGATTCACAGCTAATGGAATAGATATTGAGATTCAATCAGGATTCATTCATATTACAGGTGATTATTGTCTTCCCATTAGACACAACAGAGATGTTCTTCCTCTGTTGAAGTGAAGGTCACTGGCAGATTTCTTATTACTTATATAGCTAAGGTCAAATGGGACAGTTTGAAGCCTTGTTCTGTATCTTCAACAGAAATTCAAATGTATGAACCAGGCTTTCATTGGAAAGTAGATAAGAACTAACTGATATACTCCACTCAAAAGTTGTAGGAGATAGCACTTTTGCCTAACAGCTTCAGTTGTTTTACATGTTTGGAATGTACAAAGATTCACTATTATCAGGGTTCAATCTGGAAATTTCTAGTTGGGAGGGAAGCTATCACTATGGGGAGTCTAAGGGCATGTCTCCACCGCTGGAAATTGAGATTGTTTCTGTTACAATAATAATTATACGGATTAATAATGTTAATTGTGAGTGCATGTTCATAATGCCAATTTTTGGTTTGTCACATATAGCTATAAACTTAGAGTATCAATTTTTCTGTAAGGGAAACTGGATGTGATTAAAGGTACAAGTTGTGTCTTCCTTAATAATCACTGTAACAGCTGAACTTAATGGGAGTGAGGTAAAATGCTTTATAGGAATGCTTATATATGATAGATTCTGATGTTGCTGGTCATACTTTATTATTATTATAGAAGAAGTACGTATGATGCTATAAACATCCTCTGGAATAACTATAACTATATTAAATTACAGTTCCTCCAGGTCCCATTGAATTGAGAGCTCCTAATATCTCAGATGTAGTGTTTGGCAGGACTACTATTACATCCATTACTATATCCTGGACACCATTGGAACTGGAGGATGTGGACTACAACACTTCCATCACTCCAACTATTCCATTCCAAATAGCTTCAAACACTAGCATAGTCATCTCCAATGTCCCCTACAATACCCAGTATACCATCATTGTAGTGGCCTCCAACTGTGTTGGCTCTTCCATAGGCATTATCTCCATTAACTATAGTAAGTCATACAGTTCCTATATGTCAAATCCCCCACCCTCCCTCACCCCCACGCCCTCCCTCTGTAGTATTCCAATGTTGTCATGACTGTTGGCATAATGATCACAATTTAACTCATTTTTAAAATAATACGTAGGAGATTCACAATAGTATTTATTTAGTGTATGTACTGGTTGAAATCCAGTTGTAAGAAAAAGAATAGAACTAGCTTCTCATCAGTGGATAATCAGAAGTAACTGTAGTTTCACTCTCATTTTTGTGGTGTGGGACAAATTATTTGCACAACTACAGTACTAAACATAGTTTATAGAGCTGCCTCATTCTGTTATCAGTAGGAACTCTCCAGAAGAGTATTAAGATTGTGTAGCTATCGTGAATACTACATCATTATGACTATTAATGATGTGATTATAATGTATGTATAGTCTCATAATGTAATACTAAGTTCTCATGCTTCAGATCTGTAGAAATTATACAATATTGTCAAATAGAAATGCTACTAATTATTATGTAGTCGTTATTCACTGGCTATTGGTCTGTGTAACTGTTATTATTACATATGACATTGCTGGAGAAAAAGTATAACCGGTGCACTCAGATACTAGTCATTATATTTTATGGAAGTAGCTATTTGGTGAAGAAATAATAATGATGCAATTGTTCTATTAGGCGAGTGTGGGCCACCAGTGGCTGCTAATGGTGTGGTGATTCATAACTACACTACAACATTTGAGGGCTCATCCATCACTTTCACTTGTGAGGATGCTTTGTTTCCCTATGTCACCATCACAGCTACTTGTACCAGAGAAGGACACTGGACTACAGACCCTGCTACATACATGTGTACCAATACTACTGGTGCTATCACTAGTTCTACTACTACTACAGATACAACCACTTTCCCTAATTCAGATAAAGGTATGTCATTTTTAAAGGTGTTGGATTGCACCCTTTTATGAAAATAAAAATTCAACATCAAATCAATTAAAGTTTTAAATGAAGAGCTGTCAGTTCATTTAGCTACACTTCTAAGCAGGTGGAATAGACCTATCACTTTCAGTATAACCACACCTTTAAACTTCAAATTATAAGAAACCAACAAACTTGAAACTCAAAAACTGCTTGCTGACATACTTCTAGGTCCCCTCATATACTTTATTAGTTCCTTAAAATTCATACTTGCTGATACCCATACTTTTGAGACTTGGCCCCCAAAAATAATCAGGGACGTTACAATATTTTTGTTTAGTAACAAAAAAAGGTTATCATAATTATTTATGAATATCATTAACACTAGTAGTTCAGGTAACCTGCCACCTGCCACTTTAATTAGCATTTCTCATAATAAACTTAATGCTGAAATCGCATTAAATTTTCCATGGATATTCTGGAAGTAATATTATACAGAATCATGAATTGAGTTTGATACTGCTGAACTTTGTACTCTTAGGTTCAACAGTGACAGTGATCAGTAGTGTCCTGTTCTTCATTGTTGGATTGGTTGGTGGGTTTGCTGGTGGTGTTCTAGTTGTGTATTGCTATGGCAAGTGGCAGAGTAAACACCACCCTCCACCCAGTCAACCTGCTCCACTCTATGAGGACATAGTCACCTCTACTGTTAAGGGTGAAGTGGAACTCCAACTCAGGGACAATATAGCATATGGACAAGTCAAATAGTAGTATTCCTTTATTTGTTATGGCTTTTTGATACTCATATATAGTGGCTACTATAATAGATACATGTATTATCAGATGAATGTAGTGATTATCTTGCATATGATTTTGTTTTAATTTTGATACATCTATCATTATGCAAAAACAAACTTTTGGCAATATCTAGCTGAACAGGCTAATTTTCATTGGCGTATTGTTGACTTCAGATAGTGGTATGGAAATAGATATAATGTCATGTCTAATCAGACCATCTCTTTTAATAAGCCACATGATCATACCTCCATACACTTCCATACGTATGAACAACTTGGCTATAAAGGTCTTATTTCAGAAGGTAGCTAGTCACTACATAATGTACTTAGCTATGTACACAAGAAGTGATGCCTACTTGAGTGTGTGTTTCTCGCATAAACATGATAAAGTGCTCACAGCACCTCTAGCTCTCTAGCTATGTCTGTGTATAAAAGCGCTACAATGAATATAAACTCTATACTGTAATTATAATATGTAAACATCCACCTCATAGTACTACCTATAGCTTCATGGAATTTTAATTATGTACATTAAAAACTCATTTCCATGAGCACATAAAGTTTCAGCTACTTGTTGTTAAACATACGTAGACTCTAGATACGTAGCTACATATGTTCCTACATTGTGTACATAAATCACAATGGAATGTAGTAGCTAACTAATGTCAACACTGAACACTAAATGTAAACTGAAAGCTACATATTCTACTACATACAGAGCTAACTATTTATTAATTCTGTTTACAATTTTACTGTATAGCTAGGTTGGTGTGGACTACCAGTGGCTGCTGATGGTGTGGTGATACATAACTACACTACAACATTTGAGGGGTCATCCATCACTTTCATCTGTGAGGATGGTTTGTTTCTCAATATCACCATCACAGCTACTTGCACTGGAGGACACTGGACTACAGACCCTGCTACATACATGTGTTTCAATAATACTGGTACCACCACTTTTCCTGCAACTTGTCCTACCATTTCTCCAGGTCCAGAAAAATAGGTATATATAAAATGCTCAAATATATTTCCCCCACTTAAAAATATAAAGCTTTTTCTACATTATATTTTTAGATGTAGCTATGCTGTATTCATAGATTCAGTTTCATACTCTCATTATTGTTGTTCCTTGGATTGTTAGGTTCAACTTTTACAGTGATCATTGGTGTCCTGTTCTTCATTGTTGGACTAATTGTTGGGTTTGCTGGTGGTGTTCTAGTTGTGTATTGCTATGGCAAGTGGCAGAGTAAACAGCACCCTCCACCCAGTCAACCTGCTCCACTCTATGAGGACATAGTCACCTCTGGTGAAGTGGATCTCCAACTCAGGAACAATGTGGCATAGGGACAAGTCAAATACGTAGTAGCTAGAATTCCTTTATTTGTTCTGGCTTAGTTGATAGCTAGCAATTTTGTCATGAAAACTTTATTAGTAACCCCAAAATAATGTATAGGAACAATCATTCTTTGCAAATGTAGTACACATAAAACTCAATGGAATGTAGTAACATAATAATTATTTTGTTCAGTTTGTTACACAACTATTACTAATGATGTGTTGTAGGGAGATGCTTTCACCATCACAACAATATCAGTGACTATTTCTAAACACTCCAGAGATAGCAACAAGTGGTGAAAGGAACTCATGCAGCACAAATGTAGCCTATTATCAGTTATTGGCTCTTCAGTGGGCGCCATCAGGGGTGATACTTAGCGCTAACCACTTGTTTTAAAGTTGGTAGCTAGCTACCTGAGTTTATTTTTCCCGCGCCCAGCCCTAGATCCGTCTCTGCTATTACTATAGCTTCAGCTACATAAATAAATGAGTGGGAGAATAGGTGTGGTCCTAGCTACAATGTATATCCGCCCTTGTCTTTGAATTGAGAATGATGGTCGGAGGATCTGGTTTAGTACTCTTCCTATTTCACTTGGTGTTTGTTCACACTTCTAGTGAGTACCTTAATGAAGAACCTGTAAGAAGTAGCTTGTAGCTAGTTAGGTAGCCATACTTTGTTGATGAAACTGCGCTCGTGTAGGCAAGGCCCCGCCCTTCCCCCAGTTTTATTTTTTTGTAAGCTGCATAGATGTGCACTTGGTAAACTGACAGTATAGTGGTTAACAGGTAGCTAAGCATGGTAAGCATTGGTAACATTGTAACACTTAGAGAACTTGCTTGACTCTTATCCTAGTTGCTAGTAGCTAGTACCATGTCTGTGAATCTCTTAAGATAGTGGTTTAGCACTTCTTTAGAATCATCCAACGAATTTAAGGCCAGCTATCAGCCTGAATTAGCCAGTAGTCAGCCTGAACTGGTGAGCTAATAATGTTTTTCGATCGGTACATTCTAAAAAATTAATATAGTTTTACTAAAACTTGAAAGTGATGTTGAAGATGTTTCAATACAGAATCCACTATCTTTAACTCATTGCGCGCGGAAGTGATCTAATGCGCGCATACCCCCCACGCGGAATAATTGCAGCATTATTTGTGTGCACGTGTGGTGTGCAAATGGCCTCGTCTTGTCAGAGAAATATCTGAGTGTTATCCTCGAAGACTCTCGATATTTATGATTTTCCAGCCTGCACGAAGGTAAAACTATACTATTAGCTAGAAATAACTAGCTGTAAAGTGAAAACAAGTAGCGCTTAGTCTAGTAAGTTAGCTAGCTTACAGATCAGCTGATTTCATACTGACAACTAGGGCTCCCAACCTAGATCCTGTTGTTATCAAGTAACTAGATAAGTAACTAGATAAACAACAGCCTTACTTGGCAACTACTAGTTTTGTAGCTGGATGATTACCTATTGTAGTCTTAGCTATATGCTTAGCATTTAGTGCTAACTACTTCTACCTTTCTATTTTATTTATGACTAGAGGCTTACCAGAGGTTAGGAAGGCTGGACATTACTTGGACCCAGGAACTGAGAAGGTTAGCTAACTATATAGTTACTAGCTTCAAAAGGTAAATAGCTTGCTATGAGTAGCAAATAATTATGATAAACATTATTATGACAAGTATAATAATCTACTTATTTAGTTCATAATAATATATTTCCAGAACCTGGGCTGTCCTTGCTAGATGAAGAATCATCACCAGGCTTAGAGTCAAAGTCTAACACTGAATCAACATCAGGACCACCAGAAATAGGAAGGAAAGGGTCCTCTTTCAATATCACTTTCATTATCACTGCTAAATACAATAATTATCATTTGCACTGCTTCATCTGCTGTATAATATTACTGGCCATTGCCATGTTATGATAAGAGCTTGTAACAGCTGCATGCAGTAATATTGTGCGTGCTTGTGCATACATAATAACAAGGTGTTAATTGGCTATAAGTTGTGGGGGCGTTAGTAAGCCAGTATAGTGGCTTGCCGCGTAGAATAAAATTATTGCGTGAGCCAATAAATTGGCTTACCGCGCGCAATGAGTTAAATGAAATAGAGTCTAGCCTACATATCCTTCTGTATTTATTATTATTTGAATATTTGCTCTCTTACACCTCTTGGATTTTGAAAAAAATCTTTGCTTCTGCTCCCGCACTCCCTACCTTGAGCCAATATTAGCCCTCCCCTCCCCAGTCCTAAAAAGTTGTCTACATCCTACATCACAATAACTAAATAGCTTAACAATTTTCTGATCCTTCATGTACACAACTTCATAACTGATGTGTGTGATCTTGTTGAAATAGCTATTATCTAGACTTACTTGCATATGATGATAATAAGTTACAAGAAATAATGCACCAAATACTTATATTATAATTTCTATAATGCTAATGATGATGATGATGATGATAATAATAGCTAAATATACAATAAAGCTTTAGTCAGATATCTTAGCACACTAAATTATAGACTTTTTAGACAACTGACAATAACAATCTATGTTACCAGATTCAGGGAATTGTCCCGAATTTTGGTGGTGTTTAGGGACTAGGGAAATATTTCAGGGATTTTTTTTTTAATTGTGAGCATGCCCAGATGGGGCATGTCTGGTCTTGTCATGTGATGGTGATGTGCAGTGCAGTCTGGTCTACCTTAGAGTGGTTGTGTACAATGGTGCACGTTCCTGATTCAGACATATGCAAGGCTATTAATGCAAAAATATATGACAGCTCATCTTCAAGCAGTGATGACACTAGATTTGTTGTAACTAAACACCCACTCCAATTAGGGAAAATCTATAATTTTTTCTTGAGGATAGGGAATTTGCATCTGCTGAATCTTGTAACATTGTATTTTTTTCATTGATGCTGGTACGTAAGTTAACTTCTTAGTTTCTCTTTAATGTGTGTGTCTTCTGTTATTCTATTTTTAAATAATTGAAAGACTTAAACCATAGTATTACCTTATAATAAAGAGTATATTTGTGTGTGTAGGTTAATAAAATATGTGGCTATGTTGAAGTTATAAGGCTATATATTTTTAACTAAAAATAGACAAATGCTAGCTAGTGTTTTGTTATGCTCTGTTTTGATGGATTCATCTAGCTAGTATTCATTTAAAGTGTTATAAATAATTCTTTTAGGGAGCTTCATAAAAATAATTTGGAATCTTTATTCCTATTATTCCCATTCTTGCTTATTAAATCTTAGTTTTTTAGAAAACCTAAAAAATGCTTGAAAAAAACCTTTCATTCACTGTTGTCAGTGATTAGACTTCTACTGATGACTATAACTAGTCATTAATGTGACAGATACACTTGTCAGTTCAGACATTATAGCTACTACGTACACATCCAGAAATTATCTAATTTTACCACACCTGAATCATGTTTGTCATCAAAATAATAGCTAGTTGTTGCTTTAATGATTAATGTCACAAAAATTGTTTCATAGATGCAATAACTGTAGTTCCTCCTTCCATTACTGCTTGTCCTGGACAAACAGTGCTGACATTTAATTGCACTGTAAATGTTACTGTTGTGAGATGGAATGTGTTTACTCCTGTTCGTAATTACATTAACCTTCCTGTGCCTGTGGAGGATGGTGATGTGGTGACTTCTAAAGTTACTAAAACTCTAAACCCATTACAAGTTGTGTCTTTCTTGACGATCAATGTAACAGCTAAACTTAATGGGAGTGAGGTACAATGCCTTACAATAACAAATGAAGGAATTATAATGGATTCTGGATTCATTTATTTTGCAGGTAATGTTAGTATAGAGGTAAAGTGAGATGTTCACTGGAGTAGCTAATACATTTACTTTATAACTTTATAATAATAAAATTGTAGTTCCTCCAGGTCCCATTGCATTGAGAGCTCCTGATGTCTCAGATGTGGTGTTTGGCAAGACAACTATTACATCTATTACTATATCCTGGACACCATTGGAACCTGAGGGTGTGGACTACAACACCTCCATCACTCCAACTATTCCATTCCAAACAGCTTCAACCACTAGCATAGTCATCTCCAGTGTCCCCTACAATACCCAGTATACAATCACTGTAGTGGCCTCCAACTGTGCTGGCTCTTCCATGGACACTATCTCCATTAACTATAGTGAGTCATAATAATAATTTTTATTATTACCATTTTCCAGTATCTGCTCATACATCGTCTTTGTATCTAATACTATCATGTTAGATCCTGATGATCTCTTTTAATTTCATGTGCTAATCTTAACCATGTGCAGTACTCCTACATGTATTAAAGGTTTGGATTGTGAAGTCCTGATATCACCTACTGCTGTTTTGTGGCTAGTTCTAAACTGTAAAAATATGTGGCTAGTAAAGGTCATAGTGGTCGCTAATAGCTCTAAACCTTATAACTTATGTCTCTATGTGCAGGTTATGTAGCATAACTTTTGCCATACTTACTGTATAGGTGAGTGTGGACCACCAGTGGCTGGTGATGGTGTGGTGATACATAACTACACTACAACATTTGAGGGGTCATCCATCACTTTCACTTGTGAGGATGGTTTGTTTCCCAATGTCAACATCACAGCTACTTGTACTAGAGAAGGACACTGGACTACAAACCCTGCTACATACATGTGTATCAACACAATTGGCACTACCACAAGTTTCACTACTACTACAAATACCACCACTTTCTCTGCCTCTTGCCCTACCGTTTGCACTGATCAAGAAAAAGGTATAAAAATGATGCTCAAATGCATTTCTAAGTATTCTCTACACTATTTTTAGCTGTAAAAATTCTGCATATAATTATACACTTTCAGGAAATGTCTTTAGTTTTATACTCACAGTACCAAATTTACTGATAGATTCAACAGTGACAGTGATCATTGGTGTCCTGATCTTCATTGTTGGATTGGTTGGTGGGTTTGCTGGTGGTGTTCTAGTTGTGTATTGCTATGTCAAGTGGCAGAGTAAACACCACCCTCCACCCAGTCAACCTGCTCCACTCTATGAGGACATAGTCACCTCTACTGTTAAGGATGAAGTGGAACTCCAACTCAGGGACAATGTGGCATATGGACAAGTTAAATAGTTTATTGGTTCTGGCTTATTATAATTGTTCGCAACAGATACTCATAGTGGCTACTATAATAGATGCATGTATTATCAGATGAATGTAGTGCTATATATAGCGAGTTTTGTTCTGAATATTTTATATGTAAGCTATGTATTTTTATGTTAATATTGTGATAGCTACATCTGCATGTTAATATAGTTATAAATGTGTATGAAATTTTCAAACAGGCTAACTTTCATTGGCTATAAAAATGTATTGGGACATGTATTTATATTAAAACCTGCCTAATCAGACCACTCCCTTTAATAAGCCACCCAAAATTGCTTCATCGCAGAAGGTGGTCACTATAGACAGGTTTGTTAATAGTTAGCTACACAGATAATGATGTGTTGCAGAGAGACTCTACAATGTTTTTCACAATCTCAGCATCAAGCTTGAGGTTGCAATAATAATAGCTAAAATTATAAATTATTATTATTATTTCCGAGTGGGTGTGGTCCTGTGGATCTGCCCTTGAATTTCCGTCTAGAGTGAGGAATATAATATAGAGGATGGGATTGAGGAGACCTGGTTTATTACTGTTACTAGTTCACTCGGTGTTTGTTAACACTGCTAGTAAGTAACTTAGTGTAGAGCTATAGCTAGACCCCGTAAGCTGACACCAGTTTGCTACATTGGTTATTAGCTACAACTATATAGCCAGAGATTCTTTCGTAGTTACCCTAGCCCATGCCCAATAATAAAAAAATATAATACAAGCTAGCAATAAGTAACTAGCCCTAGTTATAGCCCTAGCCACAATCTGATACCAGCTAGCAATAATTAACTAGCTCTAGCTGTAGTCCTAGCCCAAGCTAGCAATGATAATAATACATTAATGTGAGTTGGTTTGGGTGTGGCTGTCATCATTGTTATTTATTGAAGTCATATGGTCCTACCTTGTTATTTGCTGTCCTAATACGTATGTGTCCTCCTATCTTGTTCTATTATAGTTGATTAATTACTATAGACTTGATTAAACTTCTTCATAATCATTAAAGGTTCTTTACATAGTTTCAAGTAACCAGTGATATTTGATAAATTTCTTTGCGCTATCACACTCTTGAATATTCATCAGGTATTGCATATAAGGAAACATGTTCAGTGTGAAGTATTCCAGTCCTTATTCCTTTTCCTGATTACATACATAGCTAGTATCTTTATTATAGTAAAATAGATAGATTCAGACAATAATATAAATAATCATAATCATCATGATATATATAAATCACTTACATACCTTATTAATAATAATTATGTATAATTTATTGACATCAGATATTCATAATAGCAAGCTGCCTATTATGTATAGTTATACTCACATTGTGGTTAGTACAACACAAACCAAAACAGCTGCTATTAGGTCACATACAATAAACACACATTAAATTGTACCTATGTAGAAAGTATTGTCAAGTAGTGATTGTCCTGGTGAAGTAATATGTGGTCCTGAGTAAAGTAATTGGTAAAGTATGTCCTGGTAAACTCAAAAAGTCCTATTTTTTATGGTGAAGTAGTAGATTGATTCACTTAAGTGAATTAATATAGCTAAATAGCTATTGTGATGTAATATAATTGAAATTTGTATGTGTATGCTATATAAATCAGACAGAATAGATGTTTGAATGTTAATTAATCTCTAGGTTTTTCAGTATCAATTTTGTACTATCTATTGTTATGATGTACTCCAATATTGAACTTAATTCTTGTTTTTGACTTTTAGATATAGTCAATAGAAATTAGCTATACCTCACAAAAACAACTATACTAGTCTGCCTTATTGTTAGACTATCTCTGTATTAGACAAAATTAGCTATCGTAATCTATAATAATTTTGTTCTGGTTCATACTTGTATCTAAATGCACACAATGATTATTATAATTCACATGTACCAAGGCCAGCTAGTACTAAAATTATTAATAATAATTATGTACATGAAGTAAAAAAAGATATTATATAGATAACTATGTTCTAAAAATATCTGAAGACCATGAAATTCATACCTGCTACTGTATTACTAGGAATACCTTTAACAAATTTCATTATTTTTCACACTTGTATTATTATTATTATGCATAGATGCAGTGACTCTAGTTCCTCCTTCTATTACCACATGTCCTGGACAAACGGCCATGTTTATCTGCATTTCATATGCTATTCCTATTGAATGGAGAGTCTTTACTCCTAATATCAACTACACTAGCCTATATATCAATCATATTCAAGTTCACAGAGAATCTATGGATGGAGTTATTATGGCAGACCGAATATCTCTAGATGTGTCAACCATGCCTATAACAATAGTGTCTTCCTTGACAGTAAATGTCACAGCTGAACTTGAGGGAAGTAAAGTGCAGTGTTTAGGATTAACAGCTAATGGAAGTGATGCAATTAAATCAGGATTCATTCATATTACAGGTAATTATTAGAGTTGTTCTCCCTCTGTTAAAGTGAAGAAGGTTCTATGTCATTGGCCGATTTCTTACGTACATATTATAGCCAAGGACAAATGAGAGAAACCCACAGTTTGAAGTTTTATAACACAAGCTTCCATTGAGAAGTAGATAAGAAGTAAAATTCTTTCTATACTGATGTAGCCCACTAAAAAGTAGAAGAAATAATTGTAGGAAATGGCATTTCTGCCCCACAGCTACGTAACAGTTTGAATGGATTCAGAAATCTATATGAGTAGTAGTAATTAAAACTGGACTATGATTCAGTGGACTTTAAATCAAGACATCCTCACAAACCAACAATTTTCATTTACAAAAACATGAAATTTCACAAGTTACTGATAAATCTACTATAAATTCTGTTCCAGCAGTAAAATTATATTTCAGAACATACCTGGCAAGATTTTAGCTATAGCTAGCCCATTGTTGTGAATCATTAGGTAAGGGAGAAGAATTATTTCTTTAATTTCTTCTAACTTTCAACTGAGTTTATAAAGTAGCTAATGTTTTTGCATACAACCTGTTTAGTATTTTTTATTAGTGATAAATACTTTAAAGTATTAACAGGTTATCAAAATGACTAGTTCCTCCAGGTCCTATTGAATTGAGAGCTCCTGATGTCTCAGATGTGGTGTTTGGCAGGACTGCTATTACATCCATTACTATATCCTGGACACCATTGGAACTGGAGGATGTGAACTATAACACCGCTATCACTCCACTTATTCCATTCCAAGCAGCTTCTGCCACTAGCATAGTCATCCCCAATGTCCCCTACAATACCCAGTACAACATCACTGTAGTGGCCTCCAACTGTGCTGGCTCTTCCATGGACACTATCTCCATTAACTATAGTGAGTCATCATATAATTTTAAGTATGTATGTCAAGTATGATTGTACTCAGTGGAGTATGATCCTGTTCAAGATTGAGGATGCTAGGATGTGTGGACTTTAGCAAGGAAAATATGAGTTACTCATTTAGCCAACACCTCTATGATCAACTTGTCCTTTTTTTTTAAAGTCTCACCTCAGTCTTTACCAAATATGTAGCTAGTTCTTTCTAATAATTATTCTATACATCAGTTAAATTATTTTCATGATGTATAATTGTATGTTTTTATTCACTTTAGAGCATAATTATTCATGTGTAATAGTGGTAACAATCAGATAGTATAGTAAGATTAAGTTTTAGAAGATTGTGGAGTTCTGAAAGCATTATTTTAGGACTGCTCATTAAAATGTATCACAGTCACTTCCTTTAATTAGCTTGTTCTATTGTATGGCAGCCAGGACAGCAGACAACTTGTCATTAATTTTTAATTTTTGAGGACAGGCTCCCTTGATTTTTGTATTGGGGTATTGCATCTCCTGGTTACTACTCTAATATCATAATTGTATTATACTAGCTATAGTTTCCAATTTTTCCTTGAAAAAATTAGCTATCTATCTACAGTCAGTACAGTTAAATGTATTAACATGTCAATTATCTAGTTTTCACTTTGAAAGGTAAAACAAGATATTGAAAATGTTCGCTTTATTAGTGCTACAATCTAATTATTATTTTTATAGGTGAGTGTGGACCTCCAGTGGCTGCTGATGGTGTGGTGATACATAACTACACTACAACATTTGAGGGGTCATTCATCACTTTCACTTGTAAAGATGGTTTGTTTCCCAATGTCAACATCACAGCTACTTGTACTGGAGAAGGACACTGGAGTACAGACCCTGCTATATACATGTGTACTAGTAATACTACTTTTTCTGCCACTTGCCCTACCATTTCCTTAGATTCAGACAAAGGTATAAAGTGCTCAAAGATTTTAGAGTCTATTCTGCATTATTTTTTGTACATGTAGCTATGCTCTTTCAGGAAGTGTTTTCAATTTGATACTCTCAGTGCCATTATTTTTTACTAATAGTTCCAACGGTGACAGTGATCAGTAGTGTTCTGTTCTTCATTGTTGGATTAGTTGGTGGGTTTGCTGGTGGTATTCTAGTTGTGTATTGCTATGTCAAGTGGAAGAGTAAACACCACCCTCCACCCAGTCAACCTGCTCCACTCTATGAGGACATAGTCACCTCTACTGTTAAGGGTGAAGTAGAACTCCAACTCAGGGGCAATGTGGCATATGGACAAGTCAAATAGTTATATTACTTTATTGTTCTGTATTATTGTTCACAACAGATACTCATAGTGGCTGCTATAATAGATACATGTATTATCAGATGAATGTGGTGAATAGCTATATAGCAAGTTTTATAGCTACTAAAGCTTAATTTTTCGATACATCTGTTATTAAAACAGAACAAAATTTTGTTTATGATGACATTTTCCAATCATTGGCTATAAATGCTTGTAACTTCCACAAAGAGAACAGAACATTTTATAAAGCCACTTTTTTCATCCCAGAGAGTGGTCACTGCAGAGAGGTTTCTTAGCTATCTACACAAATGATGACGAGACTCTAAAATATTTTTCACAATCTCAACAACAAAATTAATAGCTAGTAATGTGCTCCTGAGGTTGCAATACAATGGATTATTTCCGAGTGGGTGTGGTCTTGTGGATCCGCCCCTTAATTTCCGTCTAGAGTGTGACGATAGAGGATGAAATTCATGGGAAGATCTGGTATATTACTGTTACTAGTTCACTTGGTGTTTGCTAACACTGCTGGTAAGTAAATTAATGAAGAACCTGTAAGCAGACACCAGTTTGCTATTTGTTTACCATTCTCTTTCGAGATCTTTAACCCTAGTCCTAGCACTCCTAGCCTCAGTTAGCTATAAGTAACTATTCCCCTGTAGCTCTAGCTTTAGTCTCAATAATAATAATAAAGTCAACTCCTATTATGTGGGTAGGTGAAGCTGGGTTCTTCATCCCTAGGACTGTTACTAATGGAAGTCATATGGTCCTACCTTGTTATTTGTTGACCTAACACTTGTATATTTTAATCCTCCTATATACCTTGTTGTTGATTTTGAGGATTGGTTATGTTACTAGCTACTGTATAAACTTCACAAAAAAATGAATTAATTAAATGTTCATGTGTAGATAGAAGATATTATTCCAGTGATGTGTGATATGGCTTTGTGTTAGCACACTCCTAAATATTTATTTATCAGTAATAATTATGAAGTATTCCAGTCCTACAGTTATTCCTCTTCCTGATTACATAGCTAGTATCAAAAATTAGCTAGATAGTTTGAGTCAATATAAGTACAATCATCACAATATTATTTAAATCACCTTAGCTACGTACATAGCTTATTTATTATGTAAGTACTGTATAAATAACAGCATCAGATATTCATAATAGCAAGCTGCCTATTATAGTTATACACTCACATTGTGGTTAATACAATATAAACCAAAACAGCTGCTATTAAGTCACATGCAATGAACACACACAAAATACTTCTTCCAACTTAGCTAGTAACCTAATATAGCAAATGCCTCTCCACTCTCCATCTTAACTTATATCCAAGATTAAAACTTAGCTACCTTCAACACTAATAATTGTATGTATAAGAAGACTGTTGAAGTAGTCCTGATGAAGTAGTATTATATCCTTGTTACAAGTAATAATAATAATATTTACTAGTAAGTACCCACCACACAGTGGCACTTGTGGGGAGTTTGTGTAAATTAATATTTACCACATTAATCAGTTTGCATTCCCAGTTAGCATCAGAGTGCCCTCTGATCCCAGGCTCCAGCTGGCCTTAAGAGTTAGGTGTGAAGTTACTCAAGCTGGACATAGCTTACAGAAGCTTCTTCACTCAGCCCTCATACAGTAGGTGTTAATTAGCTCATGAATTATTGGTGAATACCATTAGATTAATATGTACAGATAGCTGGAGGAACAAACATATGTACAAGCATATTATTATTATAATTATAGATGTATCCTGGTTAAGTAGTATTCACTTAAGTGGAATATTTTGCATTTATTTGGATAGCAGAAATTTGTATGTATGTTTGTATGTTAAATCAGACAGTACTACTAGATACCATATTTCCTGAAATTTTCGTTTATTAATAATTCATTTTTCAAATTTTCATGTTGTTTTAATTTCGGAAGAGCCTAGCAAACTCAGCATGCTGCGCTCTGCATCTCCAATTATTCAACTTTTTAAATTTCGTAATAAAAGTGACATCCGAAATTAAAACGACGACGAAAATTTCAGCAAATACGGTATTTAATTATAGATAGACAAATTGATTAACCACAAGGTTTTTCAACATCAACTGTCAAGTACTCCAATACTGACTTTAAGCCTCTCTAGTTTTTCTTGATAATCAGGGGCGGATCCAGAATTTTGGAAGGGGGGGGGGCTAACTGCATATGAATATTAGAAGACCCGCCCTCCTCCCCCCAAGCCAGGATGCTAAAAATGAGTAGCTACAATCTGATGATATTGTGATTATGAAGAGAATATTAATTATTGCACATAAAAAAAAACAGTTAAAGGTTTATATGGTATGGCTAGATATGCTACAACTGCAGCAGCATGCGGAAGACAAGTCCCATGGATAAAGCTTGGCACTAAGCAGGGGTGTAGACAACTGGAGGGACTAATAAGAAGTGCGGAAGCAAAAATTTCTTTAAAATCCAAGAGGTGTAAGAGAGCAAATTAGAGTAATATTCAAATAAATATGTACACAAGGATAGGCTAGGCTCTATTTCATTTGAAGTTGGTGAATTTTATACTGAAGCATCATCACTTTGAAGCTAGTAAAACTAGCTATATTTTTGATCAAAAAACCTCCTGGCTAATTCAGGCTGCTAGCTGGCCTTAAATTCATTGGATGATTCACCTGACTTTAAAGGAGTGCTAAACCACTAACTTAGAGATTCACAGACATGGTACTAGCAATTAGGCAAGAAGTCAATTTTAAGCAGCTTACCTGTTAACCATTAGCTACTGTCATGGTTAAATAGTGTTTACCAAACCACTACAATGCACATCATATGCAGCTAAAAATAAAAAAAAACTAAAGAATTAAGCCAGAGCCTGTTAAAATCTTGGGGCTCCTAACCACCCCTTGTCTACACCCCTGCTAAACATTGTGTCAATGAACATGTTAATTGCTAAAAGTATGTTACATCATTTTTATGACTAGCTCTCACAGTATATAAACACTAAGGAATGCACAAATGATATTTATGAATATCATTAACTAACTTGGAGGGGGGGCTTCAGCCCCCAAAGCCCCCCCCCCCCCTGGATCCGCCACTGATAATCTTAGTCTAACTTACTAGAAGTCTCTGTATTAGACAAATACGTAGTTATCAATGTTAGTTTTAACTGTAATAATTATTATGTCCCTGTATATACATGCTTGTATCTAAATACACACCATGATTCACGTGTTCCAAAGCCAGCCAGATATATTTACAAAATAAATTATATTATTATAATAATTATTAAACAGTGCTATAAGAATTATTTAGAGGAAACAATGCAGATGAATGGATGAATGTGTTTTAAATAGTACATACAATGCTGAAAACCATGAAATTCACACCTGCTACTGTATTACCTCCAGCAAATCTCTATAATTTTTCATTATTGTTACATATTATGCAGTGAGTCTAGTTCCTCCCTCTATTAACACATGTCCTGGACAAACAGTCATGTTTAACTGCACTGCAAATGCTATTCCTATTATATGGAGTGTCTTTACTCCGAACATTAACTACACTAACCTGGAAATCAATAATATTCAAGTTCACAGAGAATCTCTGGATGGAGTTATTATGGCAGACCTAATTTCTCTAGATGTGTCAACAATGCCTATAACAGTAGTGTCTTCCTTGACAGTAAATGTCAGAGTTGAACTTGAGGGAAGTAGAGTGCAGTGTTTAGGATTCACAGCTAATGGAAGTGATGAGATTAAATCAGGATTCATTCATATTACAGGTGATTATTATCCTCTTATTAGAGATGTTCTCCCTATGTTAAAGTGAAGAGTTTTAAGAAGGTTGTATGTCACTTGTAGACTTCTTACATAATAAAGGTCAAATGGGAGAAACCCAGCCTTATGATAACTAAGATGTATGAGCCAAACTTCCATTAGGTAGAATTTGAAACTTATATAAATTACTGATGCCCACTCAAAAGTAGCTATAGGAAATAATTAGGGAATCGCATTTCAGCATCAGTATATATAATCTATTTTACATTTTGAAGTACAAAGCTATCAAAATTGTTTAACATAATACCTGTAATAATTATTATGTTATGACATATTATTTCTTAGTCACATGACCAATCATTATTATGATAATTAAATGTGTACATACTACTAGTTATAGCTATTGTTGTGAATCATCAGGTGAGGGAGGAGAAGGTTCTTCTTTGCTTGACATTATTTGCTTCTACTGATAATAATTAAGCTAAATTAATGTTTTTACATATAGCCTATTTGGATTAGTTATTGCTAGCTAGTGATAAATTATAATTATAAATAAATAAAAAATAAATAACAACTGAATAATATTATTATATTAGTTCCTCCAGGTCCCATTGAATTGAGAGCTCCTAATGTCTCAGATGTGGTGTTTGGTAGGACTACTATTACATCCATTACTATATCCTGGACACCATTGGAACTGGAGGGTGTGGACTACAACACTTCCATCACTCCAACTATTCCATTCCAAATAGCTTCAACCACTAGCATAGTCATCCCCAATGTCCCCTACAATACCCAGTACACCATCACTGTAGTGGCCTCCAACTGTGCTGGCTCTTCCATGGACACTATCTCCATTAACTATAGTGTGTCACATATAATATCTCCCAGTATCCGCTCATACATCTCCAATACTGTCTTTGTATCTAATACTATCATGTTAGATCCTGATGATCTCTATTTCATGTGCTAATCTTAACTAAGTGTAGATACTGCTACATGTGTGGATTGTGGAATCTAGATATCACCTGCCACTTTTTTGTGGCACTGTAAATAGCTATTAAAGGTTATATTTCTATGCATTTTAATTTATTATTACTGTATAGGTGGGTGTGGACCTCCAGTGGTTGCTTATGGTGTGGTGATTCATAACTACACTACAACATTTGAGGGGTCATCCATCACTTTCACTTGTGACAATGGTTTGTTTCCCAATATTACCATCACAGCTACTTGTACTGGAGAAGGACACTGGAGTACAGACCCTGCTACATACATGTGTATCAATACCACTAGTACCACCACTTTTTCCGCCACTTGCCCTACCATTTCCCCAGGTCCAGAAAAAGGTATAAAATGATTTCCACACTTTGAAATAAAAAGCCTTCTCTTCATTATCATAAACTCTGAATCTCATTTTTAGATATAATAATACTACTGTATTCATAAATTCAGTTTCATACTACTATTGTTGTTCTTTGTATTGTTAGGTCCAACAGTGACATCACATTATTTTTCATGGAAGTAGCTATATTATTATTATAATAACATACAGAATCATTGATACTGCTGAACTTTGTACTGTTAGGTTCAACAGTGGCAGTGATTATTGGTGTCCTGTTCTTCATTGTTGGATTGGTTGGTGGGTTTGCTGGTGGTGTTCTTGTTGTGTATTGCTATGTCAAGAAGCAGAGTAAACACCACCCTCCACCCAGTCAGCCTGCTCCACTCTATGAGGACATAGTCACCTCTACTGTTAAGGGTGAAGTGGAACTCCAACTCAAGGACAATGTAGCATATGGACAAGTCAAATAGTTTTTGTATTTGTTCTGGCTTATTATTATTATTGTTCACAACAGATACTCATAGTGGCTACTAGCTACATGTATTAGCTATCAGATGAAAGTAGTGAATAGCTTCAAATTTTGTTATGAAAATTTTATAGCTATGTAGCTAATATTGATGTTGTCATTCGTACATGTTACAAACAAATTTTTTTAAACAGGCTAACTTTCATAGGCTATAAATTGTTCATTTCATACAGCTAATCATCACTCTTTAATAAACCACTTGATCATGCCCCAAAAGTGCTTGTATTTATTTTAACCAGAACACCACTTCTTTAGATTGTGATCACTATCTATAGAAGGCTTTCAAAATATTAATTTTGTGTCTAGCAGTAGCTACACAGATGATGATGTAGACTCTACAATATTTTTCACAATCTCAACAATAAGCTATGTACTCCTGAGGTCTGCAATTCACAGTAGTTCATTATTATTATTTCCGAGTGGGTGTGGTCATGCTTGAATTTCCGTCTAGAGTATCAGGACTATGATGAGATTGGAGGGACCTGGTTTATTACTGTTACTAGTTCACTTGGTGTTTGTTAACACTGCTGGTGAGTAACTAAGTTAGTGTAGAACGTGTAAGCTGACACCAGTTTGCTAGTGATCTTTAACTAGCCCTATCCCTAGCCCTAATATAAGATAAGTAAGTATTAGGATAACAATATCAAGGTAGGACCCTATGACTTCAATAAATAACAGTCCTAGGGATGACAGCCACACCCAAACCCAGCCTCACCCACCCACACGATAGGAGTTGACTTTATAAAGCTAGAGCTACAGCTATTGCTAGTTATTTGATGGTCCTTGTAGGACTAGATTAAACTCCACAAGCATTATAAGTTCATTTATATTCCAGTTGATGTTTTACATTGCTTTGTGTTAGCACACTCCTGAATATTTTATTCATTAGTAATATTATTATAAAGAAAACTTGTTGAGTGTGAAGTATTCCAGTCCTAATGTTATTCCTCTTCCTGATGACATAATAGCAGATTAAAGAAAATACAAATCATTACATTTACATAAGTAGTTTTATTATGCAGAATTGTTGGTAATAAAATTACATAAAGATGTTTTTAATAAGAGGTTCCTAATAAGGCATTGAATGAAGTATATCTAAACTATAATAGCTGTATTGCTACACATTGTGGTTAGTACAATGCAAACAAAAGCAGCTGCCATCTAGCCACACACAATGAACACTAAATTCTTCTTCCAACATAGCTAGTAATCTATCTCACTCTTCCCCTTCCACAGCACATCAGAATAAATACTATCTCATATAAACTTTAATTATGTAAATTATGTATCCTATTAGTTCTAGTGAAATACATTGTAGATTGGTAAATATTTTGATCTAACACATTTGCATAGCATAAATTGTTGTATGTTGTATTTTAAATCACAGAATGAATTTGTACTATTAGATATTAGAGTTTAATTGATTTAGAAAAGCAAAATAATCTCAAGTTTTTTCAACATCAATTTTTGCTCTAGCACTGACTTTATGTCTGGGTCTAGCTTTACTGCTATATTGCCAGTACTAACAGCAACAGTTAAGTCTATATACATATACCTCACTAGAAATAGCTATAATTATTTATCTATTTGTATCTAAGAAATAGTGCACATATCTATGCACATACTAATGCACATAATGATTATTATAATTTTCATGTTCCAAGGCAAGCCAGATAAAGATAAAATAATATTATGAAGAAAGAATGTACAAAATATAGCTAGATAGTACTAGCTATACTTTATGATTACATATTCATAACCTGCATGACAAACAGTGATAATGGTGGACAATGATACAGGTACACATGACATTGTACTAAAAACATTGAATACAGCTGTTATCAGAAACACACACATACACCACTCCACAGTTATCTACTGCTAGAGGAAACAATACATGACTATGTTATAAATAGTACATTAATACCATAAATTTCATGCCTGCTAGCTAAGATTATCTTATGCAAATCTGTCTAATGATTCTATTCTTTAGATTCAGTAACTCTAGTCCCTTCAACAATTACCACATGTCCTGGACAAACAGTCATGTTTAACTGCACTGCAAATGGTGTTCCTATTGAATGGAATGTATTTACTCCTAACGTTAACTACACTAACCTGGAGATCAGTGCTAATCAGGCACACAGAGAATCTATGGATGGAGTTATTATGGCAGACCTAATTTCTCTAAATGTGTCAACCATACCTATAACAGTTGTGTCTTCCTTGACAGTAACTAATGTCACAGATGAACTTGAGGTACAGTGTTTAGGATTCGCAGCTAATGGACTAAATAGAGAGATTCAATCAGGATTCATTCATATTACAGGTGATTATTAGCTTCTCATTATATAGACACATCACAGGTGTTCTCCCTCTGTTGAAGTGAAGAGTTAAGGTCACTGACAGATTTTTTACTTAACTTACTGTTTGAAGCCTTACAACTTCACTGATTTAGTAGCTATGAGCCAAGACTTCCATTGGCAGTAAATAAGAACTTAAAACGTTCCTTTTGCACTTATAACTCAAAAACAGGGGAAATTGTTTTTAAAGAACAGTATTTCTGCCTCACAGTTTCAACTTTATGCATTTAGAATGTATAAACCTATTATTTTAGACATTGTAAATAGCAGTGAAGCATAACATGAAATCATTATAACACAGCATCTAATAGTTATTAGCAATTTGAAATGCATGGTAAAATCTAGTTAGCCATTAAAACTTGACCACCATGATCCAGTGGACTTTAAATCAGGGCATCCTCACAAACCAATAATTCTTTATTTGAATATAAAAAAAAGAAATATTTCATTTTCTTTACATTATTTTCTTCTACTAATACTTTTAGTTAGACTTTATTAATGTGTCAACATTAAATAAGTGAGCTTGGTATTTTGTATTAGTGATAAATACTTGTAAATTATTATGAAGTAGTGACAGGTTATCATAATGATTAGTTCCTCCAGGTCCCATTGAATTGAGAGCTCCTGATGTCTCTGATGTGGTGTTTGGTAGGACTACTATTACATCCATTACTATATCCTGGACACTGTTGGAACTGGAGGGTGTGGACTACAACACTTCCATCACTCCAACTCTTCCATTCCAAACAGATTCAATAGTCATCCCCAATGTCCCCTACAATACCCAGTACACCATCACTGTAGTGGCCTCCAACTGTGCCGGCTCTTCCATAGGCATTATCTCCATTAACTATAGTGAGTCATGGCTATTTCATCATACATCTCCAATACTGTCTTCATATCTAATAATGATCTCTTTTAACATGTGCTGATCCTACCAAGTGTAGATACTACTATGTGTATTAAAGGGGAGCCTGCTGCCATTTTATGGCTAGTTCTAAACTGTTTTCATTTTAATATGTATTAATTGGATTCTAGAGGTCATATACTAGTGGTAGCTAATGACTCTATGAAACATTATAACTTATGTTTCTATGTGCAGATGTTATCAAGTAGCATTACTTTTGCCATAATAGATTATTATTACTGTATAGGTGAGTGTGGACCACCAGTGGCTGGTGATGGTGTGGTGATACATAAATACACTACAACATTTGAGGGGTCATCCATCACTTTCAATTGTGAGGATGGTTTGTTTCCCAATGTCACCATCACAGCTACTTGTACCAGAGAAGGATACTGGAGAACAGACCCTACCACATACATGTGTATCAATATCACTGGTACCACAACTGATACCACAACTGGTATTACCACTAATACTACAAATACCATGGATACTACTACCAGTATAATATACTACAGTGTTCCCTGTCAAATACCCTGCCAATTCAGATAAAAAGTATAATTATTCATAATTATAATCAAACCTACTTTAAGTGTGGAGTGAAAACTATTTATAATGGTGATATTGAAATTTTCCTTTGTTATAGAAGTTGTCCTTTATTAAGAGGAAATTTAATACAATAAAGTATTAGACATGACTTGTGTATGTTTGTATGGAGGTTGTCCTTATTTCAGAGTGTCCAAGTACTTGATGTATAATTATATGTAATAATATAGATTCTCCATGATTGTGATCATTTCTCTCAGTGACATTGTACGTATGTACTGTTAGGTTCAACAGTGACAGTAACCATTGGTGTCCTGTTCTTCATTGTTGGATTGGTTGGTGGGTTTGCTGGTGGTGTTCTAGTTGTGTATTGCTATGGCAAGTGGCAGAGTAAACACCACCCTCCACCCAGTCAACCTGCTCCGCTCTATGAGGATGTAGTCACCTCTACTGTTAAGGGTGAAGTGGAACTCCAACTTAGAGACAATGTGGCATATGGACAAGTTAAATAGTAGTATTCCCTTTACTTGTTCTGGCTATTTATTATTATTACAGATACTTATTGATATGGAACTACACATTTGTAGATTTACCATGTATAACCCCTTTACCATATATCACCCACATAATCACACTCTTATTATAGACGACCCCTTACCTTATATTTACTTGTATCGTGCAGCTATTTTATAGGCTGTTTATTGATTCAAGGCTTATCGATTATTATTATTATTAATGGACTAGAACACTTATAGTGCCTACTACTTTTATATGTAGCTAAGTTATTTCTATTTGTGATATAATATCTGTAATTGTACAAAACAAATTATAGCATTTTCCAAACAGGCTTTCGTTGGCAATATTCATTGTTCATTTCATACCATGGTATACAATCCTGCCTAATCAGACCACTCTCTTTACTGAACCACTTGATCATGCCCCAAAAGTGCTTTTATTTTAACCTCAACTTATAGCTAGCTAAAAAACACATTTTTAATCCCAGAGGGTGGTCACTATAGAAAGGTTTCAATGTGTCTAGCTAATAAAAATATTATTATAATAGTTAGCTACACAGATAATGATGATGTGTTGTAGAGACACTCTACTATATTGTTATGGCCAGCTATGTAATTCACAATGAGTGAAATTAATACGAGTGGGTGTGGTTCGATCTGTAGATCCGCCCTTGAATTTCCGTCCAGAGTGTGTGGAATAAGAATAGAGGATGAGACTGGGAAGACCTGGTTTATTACTGTTACTAGTTCACTCGGTGTTTGTTAACACTGCTGGTAAGTTACTTAGTATAGAAGCTGTAAGCTGACGCCAGTTTCATACATTGTTTATTACAACTAGCCATTCTAACTGAAGTTCTTTAACTAAACCCTAGTCCCAATATAATATAATATCAGTTAGCTATAAGTAACTAGTCCTAGCTGTAGAT
The DNA here is from genome assembly GCA_964016965.1 of Diacarnus erythraeanus. Classification (NCBI taxonomy): domain Eukaryota; kingdom Metazoa; phylum Porifera; class Demospongiae; order Poecilosclerida; family Podospongiidae; genus Diacarnus; species Diacarnus erythraeanus. The sequence continues at coordinate 6,911,283 of OZ024669.1, read as the reverse complement.
CTAGCTTTAAGTTAACTACTATCATAATAATGTAGGTGGGTGTGGCTGTGGGTTTGGGTGTGGCTGTCATCCAAATCATTAGGTCTATTTGTTGTTCTGGTACTCTCCTACCTTGTCCTATTGTTGATTTTGAGGATTATCACTAGCTACTATAGGACTAGAATGAACTTCACAAGCATTAAAAGCTCATGTGTAGATAGAAGATAGCTAACTATTAATATTCCAGTATTCCAGTTATAGCTATTGGACATCTGTCTAATGTTCATACTTGTATTATTCTTATAGATGCAGTGATTCTAGTTCCTTCTACTACTACCACATGTCCTGGTCAAACAGTCATGTTTAACTGCACTGCAAATGGTGTTCCCATTGAATGGAGAGTCTTTACTCCTAACATTAACTACACTAACCTGGATATCACTAATATTCAAGTTCACAGAGAATCTATGGATGGAATTATTATGGCAGACCTAATTGCTCTAGATGTGTCAACCATGCCTATAACAGTAGTGTCTTCGTTGACAGTAAATGTCAGAGCTGAACTTGAGGGAAGTAAAGTGCAGTGTTTAGGATTCACAGCTAATGGAAGTAATGCAATTAAATCAGGATTCATTCATATTACAGGTGATTATTATCTTCTCATTAGACACAACAGAGATGTTGAAATGAAGAGTTTTAAGATCACTGGCAGATTTCATATTACTTAGCTAAGAGAAACCAACAGTTCAAAGCAACTATGAATTTGTATACCTTAAACACAAATTCAGAGTTGTGGGAGATATCACTTCTGCCCAACAGCTTCAGTTGTTTTACATGTTTGGAGTGTACAAAGATTTACTATTATCAGGATTTTCTAATTGGGAGGGAAGCTATCACTACGGGGAGTCTGGGGATATGTCTTCACCCCTAGGAATTTTCTTGCTCTGAGATTATTTCTGTTGCAATAATATTTTAAACATTACTCATCATATTGATTCATATGATGTTGATTAGCTACATAATAATTTTTATTTGAGTGTTCATTATACTTAGAGTATTAATTTTTCTGTTAGGGAGAGTGGATATGGTTAAAGGGAGGGGGGTAGCTTCACTCCTTCCCGACCCCCCCAGTAAATAGAACCCATAAAAATTAGTGAAACATGACACATGAAAATATTACCAAGCATTATAAGTAACTCAACATCTATTTTGTATATATTAAACACTTTGAAATGTTTACTGAAGTCTATAATATTATGAGTTATCCATTAAAACAAACTCTAAATCATTACAAGTTATGTCTTCCTTAACAATCACTGTAACAGCTGAACTTAATGGGAGTGAGGTAAAATGCTTTATGGGAACACTTATGATAGATTCTGATGTTGCTGGTCATACTTTATTATTACTATAGAAAAGTATGATGCTATACATAGAATATAGCTAAAGTAATATTAATATTAAATTACAGTTCCTCCAGGTCCCATTGAATTGAGAGCTCCTGATGTCTCAGATGTGGTGTTTGGCAAGACTACTATTACATCTATTACTATATCCTGGACACCATTGGAACTGGAGGGTGTGGACTACAACACTTCCATCACTCCAACTATTCCATTTCAAACAGCTTCAACCACTAGCATAGTCATCCCCAATGTCCCCTACAATACCCAGTACACCATCACTGTAGTGGCCTCCAACTGTGCTGGCACTTCCATAGGCAATATCTCCATTAACTATAGTGAGTCATTACAAAAATAGTCACTATGCATGTCACATAATCCTCCTCTGTACCTTTCCATTACTGCTATGATATTAAGTATTCAATAATTAATTAGCAGTATTCTATGAATTAAGTATAAAATACAGAACTACTCATAAGCTAGAGCTAAGAGAAGATTGATCATCTTGAATACTAGCTACATATAAAAATTATTATTCTTGCTCTGATTATATTCTTGTTACATACGTATGTAGTATCCATTCATGCTTCATCTATAGAAATTGCACAATCATCAATTAGCTAATAGTACTAGTCATTGTTCACGGGCTATTGCTGTTTGTCAATGTTCACTGGCTATTGGTCTGTTTACCATTTTTCACTGACTATTGGTCTGTTTGCCATTGTTCACTAGTTATTGGTCTGTTTTCCATTGTTCACTGGCTACTAGTCTGTATGTTTCAGTTTCTACTACAAATTACTATTCATTGCTGAGTTATGGGTAAGGTGTGTGTGCTCAGATACCATCATTCAATTATCTGGAAGTAGCTACTCAGTTCTTATAAATATTTGCTCTATTAGGCAAGTGTGGACCTCCAGTGGCTGCTGATGGTGTGATAATTCATAACTACACTACAACATTTGAGGGGTCATTCATCACTTTCACTTGTGAGGATGGTTTGTTTCCCAATGACACCATCACAGCTACTTGTACTGCAGAAGGACACTGGAGTCCAGACCCTGCTACATACATGTGTAGTGATTCTATTGGCACTACTACCAGCACTATTGCTGACATTAATACTCCCACTGCTACCATTATGGATACCATTGACACTACCATCAACTCCTGCTCAAACATTTGCCCTAATACTGCTTCAGGTAAAGGTATAAAGTACAGCTATTATGTGTAATAATCTAACAATTCAGAATATACTCTCTTGGTAAATATTTTTTATACTGTACAGAATTTTATAGGATGTGTAGCTATAATTATTTGTTACTCCAATAGACAATAGATAAATAAGTTTAAATTAATTTAACATGTCTGGTAAATGACTCAGTACTTCAAATACGTACTTGGAGCTATCTACATTGTAATAATATCTTAGGCAGTTATAGACTCAATGTTCGGTTTAACTGACTGTATATTCCCATATTATAGATTCAACAGTGACAGTGATCATTGGTGTCCTATTCTTCATTGTTGGATTGGTTGGTGGGTTTGCTGGTGGTGCTCTAGTTGTGTATTGCTATGGCAAGTGGCAGAGTAAACACCACCCTCCACCCAGTCAACCTGCTCCACTCTATGAGGACATAGTCACCTCTACTGTTAAGGGTGAAGTGGAACTCCAACTCAAGGACAATGTGGCATATGGACAAGTCAAATAGTAGTAGCTACATTTACTTCATTTTTTCTTGCTTATTATTATCAGAGTCATAGTATAATTATCAGATGAATGTAGTAAATCTAATAATACAATTAGCTTGCAAGTACTCAAGCAGTGTTTATTGTACATGTAAGTATTTTCCTGTAAGGGATCCACTGGGCAGGCTTAGGAACTATTAATAAAAGTAGGTGTGTTTCACCAACCACCTTTAATAGGCCACTTTATCACATCCCAATAGTACTGTACTATTGATTATGTATGCTGATATAAAGAACAGACCAACTTATAAAGGCTTAATTTTATATAGCATCAGACATGATAGACAGTTTTCACTGTAGCTACACAAAAGTACTGCCTGCTTGAGTGTGTAGTAACTACATACACAGAAACAAATCTCATAAATCTTTCCCACATAAACATGAAGCGTTTGCACCAGCTCTAGCTCTAACTATGTCTGTGTATAATAGCAGCACTATTTGTATAATATAAACTCTATTATAGACAAAGCTAATAATTTATTTTTTATAATAATAAACATCAACTTCATAGTAACTACTACATAGCTTCATGAACTGTATTGAATTTTGATTGTGTACACTAAAACTCATTTCCATAAACACACGAAGTTTCAGCTACTAGTTGTATAAACACTGTTATAGTTGCTAAACAGAAACCACTATAGCCAATAACTTGTTCAATTCATGCAGCTACTTACTATAGCTTAGCTAGCTACCTAATAATTATGTATCCCAATAGGTAAGAACTATCCTCCTTAGCATTTGTGTGCATAAAACTCAATGGCAACACTGTACACAGTTACATAGCTAAAAATTAAAGTGAAAATATAAAAATGTTATTAAAATTATCATTACATACGTAGCTACACCATAACTATTAGCTAGCTGTAGCTAATAGATTATTCCCTATATTAGTTTTGCATTTTGTTATAGCAGTAACTTGTTACTCTGTATAATATTTGTATGTGTGTGAGTGAGTGTAACATTGTACTCTGTATCCTTTGACCTCATTGTCATGCATACTTAGCCAGCCAGCCAGCCTTATTTTGGCCTCATCAGTTGTCATCTGACTGGGACCCAGTGTAATACACACCAGAATAGCTAGCTATAAATACACTATTTCTGCTTATGATTTTAATGTCTTAATGATTATTTCTGTCACTGTTGTAAAGTACTTCAAACCAATAGACTATTACAGTTGGCTATAGCTATTGTATAGCTACACACCTAGCTAACGTTGATGTTTGCAAAGAGACTGTACCATAATTTCAGCAACAACACTAATAAGTAGATATAATAATAGCTTCTATACATACTTTTGAGGTTATAATAACAATTCTCATGTAAAACTATGTATGGGTGTGGTCCTGTGGATCCGCCCTCGAATTTCCGTCTAGAGTGCATGACAACTAAGGATAGAGGATGAGCTTGAGAAGATCTGGTTTATTACTGTTACTAGTTCACTCGGTGTTTGTTAACACTGTTGGTGAGTATATACGTAGCTTACTGAAGACCTGTAAGCTGACACTAGCTTACTACATTATTTACCACAGCTATCTAGATCTAACCATTCTAATTCGTGATCTTTGATGCTAGCTAACTATCCCTAGATGTAGCTCTAGTCTTAGCTATAACCCAAATATAATATAGTGAACAGGCAATTCCTCTGTTAGTGGGCGTGGATGGGTGTGGGTGTGGCTATTATCTCCATGATTGTTATTAATGTGGAAGTTTATGCTCTTACCTTGTTTTATGTTGTACTTAAAGTCATATATGGTCCTCTTATCTTGTCATAATTGGTTTTGAGGTTCCACTATAATATTATTGCTAATACTAGTTACTCTAATACTAGAATAAACTTCAAAGTTCTTAATAAGTTTCACATGTAGCTAGATTAAGCCATTAATATTGCTTTGTGTTAGCTCACTCCTGAATATAAAATTTTTCAATAAAGTAAACTTATTCAGTGTAAAGTATTTCAGTCCTACAGATTTATCCATTTCCCAACAACATAATATCATACAATCATCATGATTACAATGATTATTAGGATCCTAATAATAATTAGACAAGCTGCCTATTATGTATAGTTATACTCACATTGTGGTTAGTAGCTACAACACAAACCAAAACAGCTGCTATTAGTTCACATAAAATAAACACTCACTAAATACTTAGTTCCAAGGACAGAGGACTAGGTTCTAAAAATTAATAATGTAGTACCCATGAAATTCACACCTGTTACTGTATTGCCACTAATACCTACAGCTAATGTTCATTATTACATTATTATTATAGATGCAGTGACTCTAGTTCCTCCTTCTATTACCACATGTCCTGGACAAACAGTCATGTTTAACTGCACTACAAATGGTGTTCCTATTAGATGGAGTGTCTTTACTCCTAACATGAACTACACTAACCTGCGGATATCAAATTTTGTAACTCAAGGAGAATCTATGGATGGAGTTATTATGGCAGACCTAATTTCTCTAGATATGTCAACCATGCCTATAACAGTAGTGTCTTTGTTGACAGTAAATGTCAGAGCTGAACTTGATGGAAGTAAAGTTCAGTGTTTAGGAACCACAGCTAATGGAAATGATACTGAGATTAAATCAGGATTCATTCATATTACAGGTGATTATTATCAATGTTCTCTCTCTATTGAAGTGAAGGAGGTTGTATGTCTCTGGCAAATTTCTTACATAGCCAAAGACAAATGGGAGAAAGAGTTTGAAGCCTTATGACTTCAACACAAATTCATGATGTTTTAGCCAAGCTTCCTTTGGGCAGTAGCTAAGAACTTGAATATTTTTTGCATTGATGTAGTCCACTCAAAAATACACTGTATAGGGATTTTCATGAAACGGTATAGCTAGCTACCTGTCACACAACTCTATTTTACATGTTTGGAATGTACAAACTACGTAGATTCTATATTATTAAACATAATTATTATTATTGAAGTAAGACATATGAAAGCATCTATTAATGTAGACATAGTTATTAGAACTTTGAATGCATGTTGTGATCTATGTGTTAACCATTAAAACTGGACCATGATCCTGTGAACTTTGAATCAGGGCATCCTCACAAACCTTTATTTGAATAGAGAACATCAAAATTAGTGATAGATATACTTTCTAACTGCTTGCTCTAGCTATTGTTTTGAGTCATCAGGTGAGGGGGAGGAGGATGATATGAAATTTTAACATGGGCTAGCCAGACAAAATTATTATTTTACTTTCAGATAGAGTTCATTATCAGTGTAAAGACATTTGAGTGATGTTTTTGCATATTAGTGATAATAATTTATTAGTAACAGAATGATTAGTTCCTCCAGCATTGAGAGCTCCTGCTGTCTCAGATGTGGTGTTTGGCAGGACTACTATTACATCCATTACTATATCCTGGACACCATTGGAACTGGATGGTGTGGACTACAACACTTCCATCACTCCAACTATTCCATTCCAAACAGCTTCAACCACTAGCATAGTTATCTCCAATATCCTCTACAATACCCAGTACACCATCACTGTAGTGGCCTCCAACTGTGCCGGCTCTTCCATGGACACTATCTCCATTAACTATAGTGAGTCATAGCTATTTATTATAATAATAATTATCATCTTTAATTTTGCCATCACACCCAATACTGTGTTAATTCCTAATAATGGTCTATAGATAGTTTATAGTTTATACCTATTGGCATAGGATTGGAAACTGTCGAGCCCTCCCACTCCACAAAATAAAATGGTGCACTATTTTTTAATGAAGCCAGTAACTTTGTTTTTTCTACTACAGCTAATATTTATAATTAATTAGCTATTAATAATTACCATTGTGATATCTTCTTTATGAATCACAAGTAGATATAGTTGTGAAATATTATTATGGAACTCTCTAAAAACTACTTAACCACACAAGCTATACTTATACACAAATCAGAATGTTCGAAAATCTAAACCTACATATGTGTGAGAATTTATAGTAAGGACAAACAACCTAAATGTAAGAAAAAATGCAAGTTACTAAACTCTGTCACAGAGAGTTCAATAGTCTGTATACCACAACCAGATATACTATCAAATCTATATAATACTATATCATTATATTATATTATTGTGATAATAATTTACAAGTTAAGGGGAAAGCATTTCCTAGAAATGTAAGAATGGATGAGGTCAAAAATGTAAATAAAGACATAAACAAGAAAGAAACTAAATGGGAAATTTAATACTTACACAGCACAAAACCCTTCCATTATACATAGTGGGAGTAGTCTTTCACTAATTTAATGTACATAAGGAGTTCTTATACTGCAAAACTAAACTTTCCCATTTCATCTTGTTATTATAATAATAGGTAGCTAGTGTCAGATTTGATTGCAGAATGATTAGAGTAAAAGCCTGATTTCAGAATGAATGTACAATGTGGTATTGTGGCAACTCGGAATGTCTGAACCACAAGATGTAGAGAGAAGGGAAAATTTGGTTTTGTAGCAAGTACATAAGAGCATCATTACTCATTACTATTTAACATAATCCTAATCTATCACTATATTTTCAAGAAATTTTCTAATCTTCATCTCACTAAACACAATATGTAGCTAATGAGAGAGCTTTGTGCTATGTGAATATTAGTTTCCTTTTACTTAGTTTATTCTCTTGCTTGTGAACTTTCTTACTCTATGACCTCATCCTTCACTACATTTTAAGAAATATGCTTCTTCTGTTTCCATCCATTTCTTAGTAAACTACACCATCACGCCTGTCACTTATATTGTACCCATAGGGGAGGGGGAGATTTAATGAAATAATTATCTTTCAAGTGATGAGATCACTATATCAAAAAGCATTACAGTTATGTAGCTTCTATATAGTAACAAGTCCTAACCAAGTGTTAGTTGGTGTAGACAGTGCTAGATGCATTTAATGGGTGTGGATTCCAGACATTGGTGATGTGGTGTGCAGAGGTTAGGTTTATTCAATAATAATAGGTGATTGTGGACCTCCAGTGGCTGGTGAAGGTGTGGTGATACATAACTACAGTACAACATTTGAGGGATCATCCATCACTTTCACTTGTGAGGATAGTTTGTATCCTAATGTCAGCATCACAGCTACTTGTACAGGAGAAGGACACTGGAGCATAGACCCTGCTACGTACATGTGTAGTGATATCACTGGTATTACTACTAGTACTACAACCATTTGCCCTGCCAGTTGCCCTGCTAATTGCCTTAAAGCATCTGATCAAAGACAAGGTAAAATTTTCAAATAGCTAATAATTATTGTCTAGCTCAGTATGATGGACATAAATTTTGCATGTATCTTTCTGGGAGTAGCTATAATAATGATCACACTGCCCTGGAGTAATGTTATTACTACTACACATATTAGCTATTATCAGTGACATTATTTGTACATTTAGGTTCAACAGTGACAGTGATCATTGGTGTCCTATTCTTCATTGTTGGATTGGTTGGTGGGTTTGCTGGTGGTGTTCTAGTTGTGTATTGCTATGTCAAGTGGCAGAGTAAACACCACCCTCCACCCAGTCAACCTGCTCCACTCTATGAGGACATAGTCACCTCTACTGTTAAGGGTGAAGTGGAACTCCAACTCAGAGACAATGTAGCATATGGACAAATTAAATAGTTGGTAGTATTCCTTTATTTGTTATGGTGTAACTTACTGGCCATAATAAACAAATGTTACTACATTTCATTGAGTTAGCTATATGTACAAGAATGACTGTTCCTACACATTATTGTAATAACAATTAAAAATAGCTTACATAAAGTTTTCATAACAAACTTGCTGGCATTCATCAATAACTAATGATGTGTTGTAAGGGAGACTCTACAATAGCTTTCACCATCACAACAATATTTTCAGAGATTGCCACAAGTAGCTATTAGTTATTCAGGGGGTGGATTTAAAAGGGGCAATTGCCTTGGTGGGCTATATCAACTGTTTACTTTTTGATCCTTTGTTAACTTTTTGATACTTTCTATGGTTTACTTTAGCATGGTTTACTTTATGTTGGTAGCTATCACTGGTACATCTATGCTGGTAGCTATCAGTCTAGCCCACTCTAAGGTTTATAGCTATTTCCCCCCACCCTTCAAGGCCCACGATCCGCCCCCGCTACTGACCCTGCTACTGTGCTAGTGGGAGAATGGGTGTGGTCTGACTTCCTTGTCTTTCAATTGAGAATGAAGGTCAGCGGACCTGGATTAGTACTCTTCCTATTTCACTTGGTGTTTGTTCACACTTCCAGTGAGTATATACCTTAATGAAGAGCCTGTAAGCAGTAGGTATAGTTAGCTGTATGAACACCAGCTTACCACACTAGCTATACATAGGTGTAGGAAGAGCATGGGGGCACACTCTAATGTTCGAGTGGGTACGTAAGGATTCTGTGCTACAGAATACCGTCACCATGAAAATTGATATAAGAATTAGCATGATATTGTAGGCTTTCCACAAATAACTATACAAATCAGTAAAAATAAAGTTATTGATAATTTTAGCAATAGCTATCTAGTTCATCAGTCAGTGATGTCTCTATGTGTAGCTATGCAGAAGCATGACATTAAGTTACTTCCCAATAGTTTAGATGCTGAGAGTTTGTGATCAATTATCTAGTTATATTGGTCTGTTAACCATGGGGTTCTGGCCCCCATTACCCCCATGCTTCCTATGCCTATGTATATATATTAGATAGCCATTTTAATCTCATACTTGTTGATGAAACCAACAAAAGTATATAGCTAGCACTCTGACAAGTTTTGACATTATTATTTTGAGCTTAACAATAATTGTCTGATCCTTCATGTACACAAATGCCATAGATGAGTGTAATCTTGTTGAAATAGTTGTGGAGTTTACTAAGGATGAAGTAAATGTCATGATTATGTCAAACATGGTTTATTCACATTCATGTCCACAAAATTGAAGGGCCTCAGTCAACTATGCATAAACTAAATAGGTCACACACAACAAATAGCTACTAGCTATAATTATACCTCTACCAACTCTAAATATCACATGTGGTATTACAGTAGTCCCTGGATTAAAAATACCACCTCTTGGGATGACAGAAAGTGGTCTTATAATTATGGTAAGTGGTCTCTTAATAAAGGGATAAACAAATATAGAATTATGCAACACCCACATTGTGGTGTTGGGTAAAAGGATGGAATTTGTTCCAGTATGTAGTTATGCAATAACAATTAGAAAGCCTTTCATCAATCAGTCAATGTGACTGTTGAAGTGGTCTGGTGATTTTCTATTACTTTTGACCAATAATCAGTGTGGTCTTTGGTTGAGAATGACTGGTGGTCTTTCCACACAGGTTAAAAGTATTGTAAACCATTGGTGCATTAAGAATGTATTCTAATAAGGCAGTGGTCTTTGAACGCAGGGGTCTTATAATTCATGGACTACTGTAGTGGTGAGTAGTATAGCTAGTACAGTATATTATAGTAGAAGTATAATCTGAAGGTGACAAGAAATAACATTAGCAAGAGCAATATTAGTACTAGTAGTAGTAGTAGTAGTAATAATAATAATAATAATAATAATAATAATAATTGTTGTTGTTGTTGTTAATGTTAGTCATATATCTTAGCACACAAGTAGTAAAACTCAACTTAGCTATTAATTTTAGACTTTTTAGACAACTGACATTTTTTTGTTGATGTTGGCAAGTTATATTTATGTTAATTTCTTAGCTTCTCTTTAATATGTGTGCCTTCAATTATTGCATGACATAGCTAGAACTTAGTGTATTGTGTATTATACCTAAAATTTATAAAGAGCATATTTGTGTGTATAGGTTAATAAAGTATGTGGCTATGTTGTAGTTATAAGACTATTGTAACTAAAAATAGACAAATGCATTGAAAGTAGCTTGTGGTTTATTAATATTTGTTCAAAGTTTTGATAGATTAATTTAGTTTTCATGTCTTTCACATCTTTATATTATCATTATTTGAAGTGTTACTCATGCTTCTTTTATGAAGCAAATATAATTATTATTATTACGCTCATAAAATTAGCTATTATTATTCCCATTTTTCAAAATCTTAGTAGCTAGTTAGTAATATCAAAAACAAAAATGCATGAAAAAATACTTATCACTTGCTGTTGTATTGTACGTTTGTAACATCAGTGATTAGACTTCTTCTGGTGACTATAACCAGTTACTAATACAGACATAAGTAGCTAGCTACTATTAAACATCACAGCCAGAGAGTATCTAATTAAACCACACCAGCATGCTCATCATTAACTGTTTTACTGTCAAAACTTGGCATTAGCTGCTAATTTTATGATTAATGTTGATTTTATGATTAATATCACAATAGACAATTGTTTCATAGGTGCAATAACCGTAGTTCCCCCCTCCATTACTGCTTGTCCTGGACTGACAGTGCTGACATTCAATTGCACTGTAAATGTTAATGTTGTAAGATGGAATGTGTTTACTCCTGTTCGTAATTACACAAACCTTCGTGTGCCTGTGGTGGATGGTGATGTGGTGACTTCTGAAGTTAGTCGAACTCTAAACCCATTAGAAGTTGTGTCTTCCTTGACAATCACTGTAACAGCTGAACTTAATGGGAGTGAGGTACAATGCCTTACAGTAGCAAATGAAGGAATTATAATGGATTCTGGATTCATTTATTTTGCAGGTAATGTTAGTATATATAGAGGTAAAGTGTGAGACCACAACCAATGTCCTCAGGAGTAATACATTTCCTACAGATTATTGTAGAATTATTATTAAATTCCAGTTCCTCCAGGTCCCATTGAATTGAGAGCTCCTGATGTCTCAGATGTGGTGTTTGGCAGGACTACTATTACATCCATTACTATATCCTGGACACCATTGGAACTGGAGGGTGTGGACTACAACACTTGCATCACTCCAACTATTCCATTTCAAACAGCTTCCACCACTAGCATAGTCATCTCCAATGTCCCCTACAATACCCAGTACACCATCACTGTAGTGGCCTCCAACTGTGCCGGCTCTTCCATGGACACCATCTCCATTAACTATAGTGAGTCAAATATCTGTTTATACATCTCTAATATACTGTCTTCACATCTAATATTGATCTCTATTTAAAGTGCTAATCTTAACCTTAACCAAGTGTAGATGCTGCTACATGTATTAAAGGTTTGGATTTTGGAGTGCAGATGTCACCTGCTGCCATATTGTGGCTAGCTAATTCATTTAAATATGTATTAATGGGATACTAATGGTCAAGGGGGTAATGGCTATACTTTTGCTTCTATGTGCAGATGTTATCAAGTGACATTACTTTTGCCATAGATTATTATTACTGTATAGGTGGGTGTGGAGAACCATTGGCTGCTGATGGTGTGGTGATACATAACTATACATTTGAGGGATCATTCATCACTTTCACTTGTGAGGATGGTTTGTTTCCCAATGTCACCATTACAGCTACTTGTACTGGAGAAGGACACTGGACTACAGACCCTGCTACATACATGTGTATCAAAATCACTGGTACTACCACTAGTACCACAAATACCATGGATACTAGTTCTACTACTACCACTACTACAGTGTCCCCTGTCAATTGCCCTGCTAATTCAGAAAAAGGTACATACATAATCAAACCTGCTATTAAGTTAATATTAATGTACGCGGAGTCGAATCTCTCTATAAAGAGACTTTAGAAATTTTCCTTTATATAAAAGTTGTCCTTTATTCAGAGAAAATTAATTTTTATACAATAATGTATTAGTTTATGACTGGACTAGTGTATGTTTGTGTGGAGGTTTGTCTTTATTTCAGTGTGTCCTTTAGTACTTAATAAATTACACTATATACATAATAATAATAGATTCTCCATGATTCTAATCATCAGAGAGTTACATACTTCAATTTCATTTCTCTCAGTGATATTATTTGTACTGCTAGGTTCAACAGTGACAGTGATCATTGGAGTCCTGATCTTCATTGTTGGATTGGTTGGTGGGTTTGCTGGTGGTGCTCTAGTTGTGTATTGCTATGGCAAGTGGCAGAGTAAACACCACCCTCCACCCAGTCAACCTGCTCCACTCTATGAGGACATAGTCACCTCTACTGTTAAAAGTGAAGTGGAACTCCAACTCAAGGACAATGTGGCATATGGACAAGTTAAATAGTAGTATTATTTGTTCTGGCTTATTCTTCACAACAGATAGCTACTCAGAGTGGCTACTATAATAGATGTGTACATGTAGAATAGCTATAACTATTATAGCAATTTTCATATTGATGAAATTTTATGGAACTTGAAAGTACCCAAGCAAGTGTTTATTGTACATGTGGCATTTTTTCTGTCAAGCCACTTCTAATAGGCCACTATATCATGTCCCAATATCTAGTACTGTACCATTGATCATAGATGTTGATATTAGTATCTAGAACAGACCAACTTATAAAGGCCAAATCTTAGCATCAGAGTGTTATTGCTATGGTCTGTTTTCATTGTACACAAAAGTACTGCCTGCTCGAGTGTGTAAGTCATAAATTTTTCTCACATAAACATAAGAAAGTGTTTGCAGCAGCTCTAGCTATATATAGCTATATTATAGCTCTTGCTATGTCTGTGTATAATAGCACTATTACAATACCTAGCTATAGCTTTATGAACTGTATTGAATTTTGATTGTGTACACTAAAGCTCAATTCATAAACTCATGAACTAGTTGTATAAACTGTAGCTACATTGTTATTATAGCTACTTACTAAACATAGAAACCAAACAATAACTAGCTAGCTGACTCATGCAGCTACTTACTATAACTAGCTAGCTACATAATAATTAATTTGTGTTTCTATAGCTAGGTAAGAACAATCATTCTCAGCATTTGCATGCATAAAACTCAATGGACTGTATAACTAATGTCAACACTGTACACAGTTACATTGAAATAATATATAACTTTTGTGTCTTGTTATAACACTCTGTATGTATGTTTGTGTGTGTACTATATACTGTACTCTGTACTTTCCAACTCAATGGACTGTATAACTAATGTCAACACTGTACACAGTTACATTGAAATAATATATAACTTTTGTGTCTTGTTATAACACTCTGTATGTATGTTTGTGTGTGTACTATATACTGTACTCTGTACTTTCCGACCACTGTCATGCATGTTTAGCCAGCCAGCCAGCCAGCCAGCCAGCCAGCATAATCTGTAGTCATCTGGGGACGCAGTATAATGTACCCAGAATAGCTAGTTAAAGTCATAAAACCCTCATATAGCTACACTTTTATTGCTGATGATTTTAATGTTTTAATATTATTTTTGTCACTACTGTGAAGTACTTCGAACCCATGACTATTAGCTACAACTTTACTATGAAAGTAGTACTAACGAGTGGGTGTGGTCCTGTGGATTCGCTCTTGAATTGAGTGTCTGTGACAAATTAAGAGTAGAGGATGAGATTGGGAAGACCTGGTTTATTACTGTTACTAGTTCACTCGTTGTTCGTTAACACTGTTAGTAAGTAACTTAATGAAGACCTATAAGTTGACACCTGTTACTAGCTACATTTGTTTACTACTACAACTAGCCAAAGTTCTTTCGTGACCTTTGACTAGCACTAGCCATAGGGCTAGTTAAAGGTCACGTGAGAAAGAACTTCGATTAGAGTGGCTAATAATAACTAAGCACCCCAATATTATGATAGTAACCAGCTAGCAATAAATAACTATATAGCCCTAAGCCCTAGCTTTAGTCCCAATAACAACAGCGTGGGTGGGTTTGGGTGTGGTGTGGCTGTCATCTCTAGGACTGTTATTATATAGTCATAGGGTCCTACCTTGTCCTTATACTTCCTTATACTAGTACTCCTATTTTGTCCTATTACAGTTGATTATACTGTATTAGCTACTAAACTGGAGGGGCGTTTATATCATTATGTTCCTGTTTTTTCCGTTTCTATATATCTGATCATAATTCTTTGTCCAAAAAAGTTGATCTTCTACTCAAAATGTTGCTCATTTAAAGAGCTTTCTGATGGTATATTAAGTTCTTACTTTCCAACAACCTAGCTGAAGTTAGCTTGTCTGACTTCATGCACTACTTTTGACTACTTCCAATTATTACTCAACACCACATTGTCCAAAATGAAAAAAATAATAATTTTCTGAAAGCTGTTTTCCTGCTCTTTCATTTGAATGAACAGAATTTGTCTTAAAAAACATTAGAGGGGGGTTATGACCTTTTGATTCATAACTCGGAAAAATTTTTTTTTTTCATTTTGGACAATGTGGCTTTGAGTAAAAGTAGCTAGTCAAATGTAGTGCATGAAGTCAGGCAAGCTAACTTCGGCTAGGTTGTGGGAAAATATACCATCAGAAAGCTCTTTAAATGAGCAACATTTTGAGTAGAAGATCAACTTTTTTGGACAAAGTATAAGAGAATTATATAAAAAAGGAAAAAAAGGAACTGACCTCCTAAAAACGCCCCTAGGTTCACAAGCACCAAAAGTTCTTTGCATAGTTTCATGTGTAGATGGAAGATATTAATATTCCAGTGATGTGTGATATTGCTTTATGTTAGCACACTCCTGAATATTTATTCATCAGTAATTGTACAGAAAATTAACTTGTTCAGTGTGAAGTACTCCAGTCCTACAGTTATTCCTCTTATTAGTTATTATTATACATATAGTTAGTGACAATCATCATCACTTACATAGCTTAGTTATTAGGTAGGTAATAATAGAATGTGTTTAGTATTGAATCAGATATTATATTATTTATAATAGCAAGCTACCTAAATAGTTATAATATACTCACATTGTGGTTAGGACAACACAAACCAAAACAGCTGCTATTAGGTCAGATACAATAAACACACACTACTTTTTCCAATTAATTATAATCTATTAAGATAATGTTCCTCCACCCTCCCTCTTAACTTATTTATTATGCAGGTTACAATAGAATGTGTTATTGATTAGTCATCAAATATAGCAATAATAATAATGTTTTTTGACAAAATGACTATTCCAATGTTATAGTAGTAAAATATTGTTATTGTAGCTGATGATGTGTTACTTAATAACAATTGTACCTATAAGTATGTAGAAAGTATTGTCAAGTAGTGATTGTCCTGGTAAAGTATAATATTATGTGTATTCAATTACGAGTTTAATTGAATGGTATAATCTCATGGTTTTTCAGCATTAATTTTATACAGTTCATTGTTAAGATGTACTCTAATACTGATCTTGAGCATTTAGCCTTTCCAGATGGTCTATTGAAATTATACCTCACAAAATCAAGTCTGCCTTGCTAGACTATCTTAACAAATAGCTATCTTTATAACTAGCTATAGTAATTATGTCCTGTTCATGCTTGCATCCAAATACATGATTATAATTCACATGTTCAGTGTATAGATAATTATAAGGAAAGAAAAAGTACAAAAAAGGTATACTATTAGAGAGTACCATTTACATGAAATTTCAATTAAAATTATTTAGAGGAAACAATGTACAGATGACTGTTCTTTAATAGTACATGTAATGCTGAAGACTATGAAATTCACACCTGCTACTGTATTGCTAGGAATGCCTTCAGCAAATCTTTCTAATGTTCATACTTGAATTATTATTATTATAGATGCAGTGACTCTAGTTCCTCCTTCTATTACCACATGTCCTGGACAAACAGTCATGTTTAACTGCACTGCAAGAGGTGTTCCTATTAGATGGAGTGTCTTTACTCCTAGCATTAACTACACTAACCTGGTTATCACTAGTATTCAAGTTTATAAAGAATCTATGGATGGAGTTATTATGGCAGACCTAATTTCTCTAGATGTGTCAACCATGCCTATAACAGTAGTGTCTTCCTTGACAATAAATGTCAGAGCTGAACTTGAGGGAAGTAAAGTGCAGTGTTTAGGATTCACAGCTAATGGAAGTGATTCGATTAAATCAGGATTCATTCATATTACAGGTAATTATTAACTTCTCATTAGACACAACAGAGTGAAGAGTTTTAAGATCACTGATAGATTTCATAGCTACTTAGCTAAGGACAAATGAGAAAAAAAAACAGTTTGAAGCCTTATAACTTCAACACAAATTCAAATGTATGAGACAAGCTTCATTGAGCAGTAGATAAGAACTTGAAACTTTTATATTCCTTTTGCACTATGTAAATAACTCCAAAGCAGAGGAAATTTTTAGGTAATGGCATTTCTACCTCACATCTTCAGGTATATGTATTTAGAATGTTTCATCACATTATTAGACATTGTAAATATAATAGTAGATTACCAGTGAAGAAATAAACCAAAATCTAAATGTGTATTAGCTAGCACATTAATAAAAATGCATGCTGAAATTTATAATTATGGATTAACCATTAAAACTATACCATGATTAAATCAGGGCATTTTCACAAACTAGCAACTCAATAGAGAACATCAATTTAATAGTTACGTATGTATGATAATAATAATATTATATATTGTAGATTCTGTTCTATATACGTAGTTGCTACTTTATTTCAGTGGCAAGACTCCATTAACTATAGCTATTGTTGTGAATGAGATGAGGATGATTAGAAATCATTTTTTTGACATTATTTTCTTCTACTGATACTTTAAACTAGAGTACATTATTGGCATAAAGAGATTTAAGTAATGTTTTTGCATATGCCCCATAAGGTATTTTGTATCAGTGATAAATTCATGTAATGTTATGAAGTAGTAACAGGTTTTCTAAACGATTAGTTCCTCCAGGTCCCATTGAATTGAGAGCTCCTGATGTCTCAGATGTGGTATTTGGTAGGACTACTATTACATCCATTACTATATCCTGGACACCATTGGAACTGGAGGGTGTGGACTACAACACTTCCATCACTCCAACTATTCCATTTCAAACAGCTTCCATCACTAGCATAGTCATCCCCAATGTTCCCTACAATACCCAGTACACCATCACTGTAGTGGCTTCCAACTGTGCTGGCTCTTCCAGGGACACTATCTCCATTAACTATAGTGAGTCATAATAACATATCATCTCCCATACATCTTTAATACTGTCTTCATAACTAATACTATCATGTTAAATCCTGATGATCTCTATTTCATGGTAATCTTAACTAAGTTTAGATACTGTTACATGTATTAAAAATGTGGATTGTGGAGTACAATTATCACCTGCTGCTGTTTTGTGGCTAGTTATAAACTGCATTCATTTAAATATTGTATTAATGGGATACTAAGGGTAATGGCTATATAATTAATATATTATGACTTATAACTTGTGTTTCTAGCTATGTGCAGATGTCATTACTTCTGTCATATTATTATATTACTGTATAGGTGGTTGTGGACCACCAGTGGCTGGTGATGGTGTGGTGATACATAACTACACTACAACATTTGAGGGGTCATCCATCACTTTCACTTGTGAAGATGATCTGTTTCCTAATGTCAACATCATAGCTACTTGTACCAGAGAAGTACACTGGACTATAGACCCTGCTACATATACGTGTATTGACACCACAACTATTTACCCTGCTAGTTGCCCTGATAATTGCCTTAAAGCATCTGATCCAAGAAAAAGTAATAATATTGTCTAGCTCTATGATGGACATAAATTTTGCATGTATCTTTCTGGGAGTATGATAATGATCACACTGCCCTGGAGTAATGTCATTAATACTATACATAATTATTAGTGACATTGTTTGTACTGTTAGGTTCAACAGTGACAGTGATCATTGGTGTCCTGTTCTTCATTGTTGGATTGGTTGGTGGGTTTGCTGGTGGTGTTCTAGTTGTGTATTGCTATGGCAAGTGGCAGTGTAAACACCACCCTCCACCCAGTCAACCTGCTCCACTCTATGAGGACATAGTCACCTCTACTGTTAAGGGTGAAGTGGAACTCCAACTCAGGGACAATGTGGCATATGGACAAGTCAAATAGTAGCTGGTATTCATTTTTATTTGTTATTGATGAATGTAGTGAATAGATAGCAATTTTGTTATGAAAACTTTATTTTTATGTTGTTATTATTATAAATAAACAACATAATAATAATATATAGGAACAATCATTCTTAGCAATAAAACTCAATAGATATTATATACAAAAGCAAAATTTTGTTTATGATGACATTTTCCTAACAGGCTAACTTTCATTGGCTATATATAAACATTTCATTATTATGATAGGGTAATAGCTAGATACATGTATTTATAGTAAAACCTGCCTAATCATACCAATCTCAACCACTTAATCATAATATCCAAAAAGTCCTTGCATTAATTTTATTAACCTCCACATAGAGAACAGAACAACTGATAAAAACCACTTCTTTCGTCACAGAGTGTGGTCATTATAGATAGGTTTCAAATATAACTATTATAGTTAGCTACACAAATAACTAGCTATGTTGCAGACACAATATTTATTATACTTCTGGGGTTGCCATACAATTCACAATTATTGACGAGTAGGTGTGGTCCTGTGGATCCGTACTTGAATTTCCGTCCAGAGTGTGTGGAATAAGAATAGAGGATGAGATTGGGAAGACCTGGTTTATTACTGTTACTGGTTCACTTGTTGTTTGTTAACACTGTTGGTAAGTAACTTAGTGTAGAACCTGTAAGCTGACTCCAGTTTCATACATTGTTTATTACAACTAGCCATTCTAACTGAAGTTCTTTCGTAATCTTTAACTAGCCCTAGCCCCAATAACTATAAGTAACTAGCCCTCTAGCTTAGTCTCTATAATAATAATAATAAAGTCAACTTTTATCATGTTGGTGGGCAAGGCTGGGTTTGGGTGTGGCTGTCATCCCTATAATATAGGACTGTTATTTATTGAAGTCATAAGGTCCTACCTTTTTATTTATTGTCCTAATACTTACTTATTTGATGGTCCTACTTTAACCTAATATAGTTTATTTTGAGGACCCATTATGTTACTGACTGGGTTAAACTTCACAAGAATTAAAAGTTCATGTGTAGATAGAAGATATTAATATTCCAGTGATGTGTGATATTGCTTTGTGTTAGCACACTCCTGAATATTTATTTCATTTATCAGTGAAAACTTGATGTATTCTGCCTCTTCCTGGCTATAATCTAGAAATCCTTACACCCACATTATGTATATGATTCCTATATAAGTTAGTTGTGTACACATTGTGGTTAGTACAATACAAACAAAAGCAGCTGCTATATATATATCAAGTCACGTCACACACAATGACCACTAAGAGAATTGCTTATGTTTATACCAACTAATAGTATAGTAAATATAGTATATACGTACTATAATTATAGTGGTATAGTAGTAGAGCTGGTGACAGCACCAGTAATATCTGTAGTAGTCGAGCATATGGTAGGATCAAGCTTCTAATAACATCTTTATCCCTCCTCATCCCAGCTCAATTTTCAAGTAATGATAGTAGATATTAATTATACTGTTTTAGTAGCTGTTGTGTTATTCTACTCTACATGTCATTTTTGTCAAGTTTTTCCATTGTAGCTATTTATCTAAGCTGTTTCTGAACAAACAAAAGCTGATGATGGTATTTATTTTTAATATGACGCCAAATAATTATTAGCTAGTGTAACAGAGATAACTATATATGTACTTTGAACTATGGATACACTATTATTAATAATATACAGATGTGACGTCTTGATTGATAGAGTTGATTAGACATGGCAATAAGACAGTTATCTTACAGTGGAGGTCATGCCGAGATCTAAGTGAATCTGCTAGCTAGAGTGCTACCAGTAGTTTCTAACCATAGTTAAAGGTTAGGTAGATAACTATTTTGCCGTTAGAAGAGTGTAACTTCAAAAATGGAAGGAGCAGGGAAAGTATCTACTGCCACGTGTACCCGGACCCTACCCATGAACTCCAAACGATTAACAGGAGCCAACCTACAACAGATTGCCCGAAGTCTGGAGCTGCCTACGGGTGGTTCTAATGCCGAGACAAGACAAGTAATAGAGGGAAAGCTAATAGAGATGGGACGGGAGCCTCAGAACGTCCAGGTTCTTGTCCGACCACCAGAAACAGATGTGAGTGAGAAGGAAACGATGTACCTGATAGACATGGACGGTGTCTTCCTGGAAGTCGCGAACTTTGACCACGGTGAAGAAGTTGAGCTTGAGGAGACGACATCAGAAGTAGCCAGGACTGGACATGAGAAGGAAGTCGTAGGTGAGGATGAGGAAAGTGAAAAGTTGAAGAAAGAGTTAGAAGAAGCTGCAGCCTACAACAGAGAGCTTGAGGCAAAGACAGCTAATCTTAGCAGCGAGCTAGATAGAGAGAGAGAGCATGTGAGTGAGCTGAGTGCCAAACTGGAGAAGGAGCAAGGACGTGTGAGTGAGCTATGGAAGATGAACTGCCTCCAGTTAGCTAATTTTGATGAGACATTAGTGGAAAAAGATGCTGAATTGGAAAGGCTCCAACGCAGAGTTGCAGAGCTGGAAGCAGCAGCCAGAGTTATACCATCATTCACCCCTGCACATGAAACACTGCCCACCATACCTCATACAGTTGCGCCTCATGTGCCTCTGGCTACCTTGCCGATTGTGCCACCATTGGCTGTAGGACCCACCGTACCCACCATTTCTCCCACCGATCCCGTAACAATCTCTACGGCTGTACGTCGAGGGAAAGCTCCACCAGTGGGAGAGTTCTCTGCTGAAAATGCTGAGATTCAACTGGATGACTGGCTACCATCGCTGGAACGAACCAGTATCTGGAACTCATGGACAGAAGAAGAGCTCTTAATGCAGTTTGCAGGTCACCTCAAGGGGCGTGCCTTGCAGGAGTGGAACTTACTGAAATCTGAGGAGAAGGCTACATTCTCCACTGCAGTTGAGAGTCTCCGAGCCAGAGTTGACCCAGGTAGCAAGACACTTGCTGCTCAAGACTTTCGCCACACCGTACAAAAGGATGGTGAAACAGTTGCAGATTTCATTCGACGTCTCGAGAGGACATTTCGACTTGCCTATGGCCGAGATAGGATGTCTGCAGAAACTAGAGACATGTTGATGTATGGACAGCTCCAAGAAGGTCTTCGTTATGATCTAATGAGAGGACCAGCTGTCTCAGGAGCTATCGACTATAGTGGGCTGCGTGTGGCAGCTCGAAACGAGGAGAAGAGACTGGCTGACCTGAGGAAAAGGCAGCAGTACTCCAAATCTTCACAGCAGTTGCAGTATCGACCTAAGCAACCCTCTCAGGAGACCACTAAGAGCTTGGGGTACTGGACGCCCACTAAGGGCAGAGGCAGTTCTGATATTAGGAAGTGTTTCATTTGCAAGAAGCCTGGTCATCTGATGCGTGACTGTAAGTCAAAGCGGTCTGAGAGTAAGGGGTCAAGTCAACCAGCTTCTACTAGACAAGTCACAACTGGAGCTGAGTCATCAGTGAGTGTCTCTGAAAGCAATGGACCATCAGTTGCTAGCCAATTCACAACAACATCAAGTGAGTCAAAAGGCATTTTTGAGCTATTGTATTCTGATTCTGAGGATGAGAACCATGTGAAGCAAGTCAGAGTCACAGATGGCGGAAGTCAGTCCCAGTTAGCCCGTGTGGATGTCCTAGGAGTCCCAGCTGATGGAGTGATAGATACAGGAGCTGAAATCACTATCATGGGACGAGATCTGTTTGCCAGAGTGGCAGCAGTAGCACATCTTCGCAAGAAAGACTTTCGTAAATCTGATAAAGTTCCTCGGAACTATGATGGAAAGATCTTCCACCTGGATGGTTGTATGGATATGGACATAACATTCGATGGAAAGACTATGAAGACCATAGTGTATATAAAATCTGATGCCAGTGACCAACTCCTTCTGTCAGAAGGTGTTTCCCGACAACTGGGCATAGTCACGTACCACCCATCAGTCCAAGCCCGAAAGGCTAGAAGTTATCAGCACGATGTAGCAGTTGTCCCTACCATCAGAGTCCAACTGGTCAAGACATTGCGCTTGCCACCTGGCCATAGTAAGGTGGTTGAAGTGGATCTTGGGGAAGGCCAGTCTGGGCGTACTCTAATTGTGGAGCCAAAGGAAGACAAAGACACTGAAGAGATGTCTGGATTGAAGCTAGAGGAAGCTGTGGTCAATCAGCAAGAGAATGTCCCTGCTAATGTGGTGATCACCAACTATTCAGGATTCACACAGACACTCGCCAGTGGGACTTGTGTTGGAATTGCAGAGGAAGCTCAAGTCTTGGATTCTGAAGCTGACAAACCTGATCATGATAATGAGGAAGAAGCAACTGTAATCCGAAGAATAACCTCGCTAAGTCCAGAGGAGAGGAAGCAACTTTTGCTGGAAATGGTTAAGCTCCCTGAGTTAGAAGCTAGTGAATCAAAGAAAGTGAGGAAGTTTTTGGCTGAACATCATGACATTTTCAGTCTTGAGGATGGAGAGAGGGGAGAGACCAATCTGACGCAGTTAGTCATTAACACTGGAGATGCTGCACCTATGAAGCAGCCACCCCGCAAGATGCCTTTTGTGGTACGACAAGAGGTTGCAAAACATCTGAAGAAGATGCAGGAGACTGGAGTTATACAGCCCTCTAGTTCACCTTGGTCGAGCCCAGTGGTGATGGTTCGAAAGAAAGATGGTACTCACAGATTTTGTGTAGATTACAGAGGCTTGAATTCTGTCACAAAGCCTGACGCATTTCCCTTGCCTAGGATCAGTGATATACTTGATCAACTTGGAGGTGCTCAGTACTTCTCATCACTTGATTTGGCTTCCGGATTCTGGCAAATCCTGGTAGATCCCCAATCACAGGAAAAGACTGCATTTGCCACACCACATGGTCTATTTGAATTTCGTGTCATGCCATTTGGCTTGACAAATGCTCCCGCAGTATTCCAGAGACTCATGCAGGAGGTGTTAGCAGGATTGAACCCAGAGGATGGGAAGGCATTTGTGTCTGTCTATATTGACGATATCCTAGTGTTCTCATCAACACTGGAGGAGCATCTTGATCACCTGGGAAAGGTCATGGCTCGTTTAAGGAAGGCATTTCTAAAGTTGAAACCATTGAAGTGTAACTTCATCAGAGAGGAAGTGGAACACCTGGGGCATATCCTCACTAAGGAAGGAGTGAAGACAAATTGTCGTCTTACAGAAGCAGTTCGGGAGTTCCCTCAGCCAAAGGATATTCATGATGTCCGAAGATTCTTAGGCTTGTCATCATACTATCGTAGGTTTATACCTAATTTTGCCAGAATCGCTCAACCCCTTCACCAGCTGACGGCAAAGGGTGTGTCCTTTGAATGGACAGCTGATTGCGAAGCAGCCTTCAAGACTCTCAAGGATAAGCTGACTGTATCACCAGTCCTAGCATACCCATCATTTGATAGAGACTTCACCTTGGAAACAGATGCTTCAGTTCAAGGATTGGGAGCCATCTTATCACAAGTACAGGATGATGGGAAGCTGCATCCAGTGGCTTACGCTAGTAGAGCCTTGAACCCCTCTGAGAAGAACTACAGCGTGACAGAGCTTGAGACCCTGGCTGTAGTGTGGGCCATTACACATTTTCATTCACACCTGTATGGAAACAATGTTCATGTCCTCACTGACCATTCAGCTGTGAAAGCTATATTGGAGACTCCAAACCCCACAGGCAAGCATGCCCGTTGGTGGACTCGTGTATATGGTAGGGGAGTAAAAGATGTACGTATCACCTACCGAGCTGGACGTGAGAATGTTGCTGCTGATGCACTCTCAAGGAGCCCCAGAGACCCAGCACCACTGTGTGGTTTGACACAAGGAGAGACACAAGTTGCCATAGTACGGGATGGTAGAGGCAACACATCTTCAGATGAAGGTACTGAACCCTCACAAGACAAGGTACCAACAGACTATGCTGCCGAGCAGGCCAAGGATTCTGATTTAAGAGAAGTTGTGGAATGTCTCCATAGTGGGAAGATACCAGATAATCATAGTAGGGCCAAGAAGCTTGTGGCTCGAGAGTCTCTATTCACACTGGTGGATGGAATCCTTTACTATCTGGATCATCGTCGTGACAATCGTAAGAGAGTTGCAGTTCCTCGTCATTTGCGTGAGAAGGTACTCCAAGAGAGTCACCGTGGAGTGTACAGTGGTCATTTTGCTGGTAACAAACTGTACAACAACCTAGTCAAGCACTGGTGGTGGGACGGTATGTATGCTGATGCTGTGGCCTATTGCAAAAAGTGTCCAGAATGTGCCATCGTGACGGGAGGAGGATGCCAACACAAGCCACCCTTAAGCCCAATACCTGTACAGCGACCCTTTCAAATAATTGGGGTTGACATAATGGACTTGCCCTCCACAGAGAGTGGGAATAAACATGTGATTGTCTTCCAGGACATGTTCACTAAGTGGCCGATGGTGTTCCCGGTCCCAGACCAGAAGTCTGAGAGAATTGCAAGATTACTCTGTGAAGAAATCGTCCCTTTATTTGGAGTTCCTGAAGCTCTACTATCTGATCGTGGTACTAACTTATTGTCCCATCTCATGTTGGATGTCTGTGCTCTACTAGGAACCACTAAACTCAATACCACAGCATACCACCCAGAGTGTGATGGCATGGTTGAGCGCTTCAACCGAACGTTGAAGGCTATGCTTCGAAAGAGAGTTGCCCAGTTTGGAGCCCAGTGGGATAAACACCTCCCAGGATTACTGTGGGCATACCGAAACACACCACATGACTCGACTGGTGAGAAACCATCATTTCTCTTGTTTGGATGGGATTGCAGGTCACCTTTGGAGTCTACTCTCCTCCCAGTAGAACCAGTTCAACAAGTAAATGTATCAGACTACCGTGAAGAGCTCATGCTCACCTTGGCCTCGGCCAGGCAGTCAGCTCTAGAGCATATCAATCGTGCCCAGACTAGATACAAAACCCAGTATGATCGAAAGACAGCACCAGTGAAGTACCACCTTGGTGATTGGGTGCTATTGCATTTCCCAAGTGAAGAGTCAGGCAAGAAAAGGAAGTTGTCAAGACCATGGCACGGCCCCTACAGAGTTATGGAAGTTGATAACACTAATATCACTGCACAGAAAGTGTACTTCCCTCGGGATGACACAGTCAAGGTGCACCAAAACAGGGTCAAACCATGTCCAGGAGGCTTTATGGCCGGATACTATTGGTATGGTAACAAACGAAAGGGTCCTGGACGTCCTCCCAAGTGGGTAGAAACTGTTCTGACTGGGACCCAAGTACAAGATGAAGAAGACTCAACCTCATTGCTGGAACAGGACACTAGCTTTTCCGAAGGACAGGACATTAACCCGATATCCCAGAATTACACAAGTACCATCCTATCACTAGAGTCTGACAAGAATGCCATGTCCATTGTATCATCCGATCAAAGTGGAAGTGCTGACTTGAATACTTCGTCAGATAGCTCAAGCCACAGGACCAACCCTTCTTGTATGAAACAAGCTATCCCACTATATTCACCCACTCAGGACAAAGCAGAGTCTGGACGTGAACGAACTAATAAGAGATATCCCTTAAGGAAGAACCCTCTACCCCTGCAACGACTGCAGTAGGACAGTAACTCGGGTCGAGTTCCTTGTGAAGGAGGGGGTGATGTAACAGAGATAACTATATATGTACTTTGAACTATGGATACACTATTATTAATAATATACAGATGTGACGTCTTGATTGATAGAGTTGATTAGACATGGCAATAAGACAGTTATCTTACACTAGCTATGTTATCTATAGGATCCTAAACAATAATATAATCATTTAATACTGACTAATGAGGAGACTCTACAATAGCTTACAAAATCAGTGACTATTTCTAAACACTTCTGAGATTGCCACAAGTGGTGAAAGTAAACAAATATAGCTATTGGCTTCAAAAGGGGGACATTGGGTGCAATTGCCCCCCAAACCTCAAACCTAGGTGGGCTATATCAACTGTTAACTTTTTGATCCTTTACTTACTTTCTATGGTTTACTTTAGTATTGCTTTACTTAAGTGATGGTTTAGACTTGTTTTAATGTTACAATCCGTCCCTGCTACTCCCCCCCACCCCCACCCATGCTATTGAGCTAAGTGGGAGAATGGGTGTGGTCTGTTTTCTATCCACCCTTGTCTTTGACTTGAGAATGAAGGTCAGCGGACCTGGATTAGTACTGTTCCTATTTCACTTGGTGTTTGTTCACACTTCTAGTGAGTACCTTAATGAAGAACCTGTAAGCAGTAGGTATAGTAAGCTGTATGAACACCAGCTTACCCCACTATAGCTACATGGGTGTACGAAAGTTTTGGAGCATGGGAGCACACTCTGAATGGGAATAATGTTCGGGTGGGTACGTAAGGACTCTGTGCTATAGAATACCGACACCATGAAAATTGATATAAGAATTAGCATGATATTGTAGCTAGGCTTTCCAAAAATAGTTTAGCCTAGCTACATGAATCAGCGTTATTGATAATTTTAGCAATAGCTATCTAGTTCATCAGTTGGTGATGTCTCTATGTGTAGCTATGCAGAAGCATGACATTAAGTTACTTCCCAATAGTTTAGGTGCTGAGAGGTTATTATAGAGGTTTTAACTAAAATTAATGTGGTAGCATGTGTTCTCGCTTTATTATCAATGTAGCTAGCTATCTCGGTGCCCACCAGACACCACAGTTAACCACAGAAACCAATTAGTTCATTCACTCAAAAATTTATATAGAGAAATCATTTTTACAAACACGAGGCAGACTAGTCTAAATAGTGAGCATGCTCAGTTAAGAAAAGGGGGAGGGAACATAAATACAGGAAGTATAATTATAATTAGTTAAGAGTTAGGAGGAGTTCAATCTCCAGGGCTTGCACAGGCCTGGACACACTCCCGGGCAGGAAGAGGACCATCCATGGTCCTGACAAGAGGCACAAGCTTCTGCACGGCTCTTTTGTATTGGTGTCCTTCACATAGGATGGTGGCAACTCGAACTAGTCCGTCTGAACCAGGATGAGTTTCAAGTACTCTAGCCAGGGGCCAATGCCTGCGGTTAGTCTCAACTTCCTTCATCAGAACAATGTCTCCTTTGCTCAGATTTTGTTGCTTACTTTGCCACTTCTTCCTTTGCTGTAATGTTTGGAGATAAATTGTGTGCCACTGGTGCCACAGGTCTGCAGAGAGACGGTTGACGAGATTCCAGCGACGTAGATTACATAATTTGTTAGCAGAGTAGACTCTGGCTGGGAGGGAACGAAGTGGTCGACCAATTAGAAAATGCCCTGCCGTAAGAATATCTAGTCCATCAGGAGTAGTGGAGTGAGCTGGGAGGAGTGGTCGGCTATTCAATGTCGCCTCAGCCTCAATGAGGATGGTGTTGAGCTCTTCATAAGTGAGGTGATGTGGACCGATCATCTTGCGGAGTAACATCTTCATAGATTTGATGCCAGCCTCCCAAAGTCCTCCAAAATGTGGGGACCGACTTGGGGAAAATTTCCACTGGATAGATCTAGTGGAAGTGAATAGATGAATCTTCTCCTGTGTCTGGTCAGATTGCAGCATGGCTGTCAGTTCCTGGAGTTCACGGTTAGCTCCAATAAAGTTGCTCCCATTGTCAGATAGGATGGTGGTGGGAAGTCCTCGTCTGGCTGTGAATCTGGTCAGGGCAGCAAGGAAGGCATCCGAGGTGAGGTCAGAAACTAGTTCCAGGTGTGCTGCCTTGGTGGAAAAAACATAAGAACAGACAAATATACACCTTCACCATAGTAGGCTTACGTGGGCTTCCTCTCTTCATAAGCAGTGGCCCTGCAAAGTCAATACCGACATGAGTGAATGGAGGAGCAGGATTCAGACGTTCAGGAGGTAGCTGCCCCATCAGTTGGGCAGCAGAGCGGGCGTATGCCTTCTGACACACCACACATGATCTGCTAATCTGTCTTAGGAGAGACTTCAGTCCAGTGATATGGTAGTTGTGTGCTAGTATGGCCAGCATGGTTCCAATTCCAGCATGTCCAGAGTCAAGATGAACTTGCCGAACCAATAACTTAGCAATAGGCGAGCGACCACATAGAACAATTGGATGTTTGGTGAGAGACGACACATCCGCATGACCTAGTCTTCCACCAACCCTCATCAAACCATTGCGACCCAAGAGTGGGGAGAGAGAGAGAATGGATGATTTGTTTGACACTGACTTCTTCTGTGAGAGGTGATTCAACTCAGAGGGATAGGACAGAGATTGACTGAGGTGAAACAATGAGGTTTTGGCTGAATCTAGCTCAGATGAGGTGAGACGTGGTCCTTTAGTTACATTGACTCCTTTGCAATTGAGAATAAAGCGACGACACCAAGCAGTGATGACTACTAGCTTGTGGAAGGAGGAATACCGATTCCAGAGCTCCATGTCTGGAAGGGGTGGTTGAATGATCAATACAGTTGGCTTTAACTCTGGGAGTTCTCTGCCTCGGTTGATATCAGGGCGTCTTGGCCAGTCACTAGGGGGAAGGTGCAACCATTTAGGTCCTTGCCACCAAAGATTACTGGATAGCAGATGACTAATGGGCATACCTCTTGAGGCAAGATCTGCCGGGTTCTGTTGGGTGGCTACATATCTCCAATGCTCAGAAGGTACAAGTCTGATGATTTCTGAGACACGGTTGGCAACATAGGTCTTCATCCTGGAGGGTGCCATGTTAATCCATCCTAGTACTGCTGATGAATCACACCAGGTAAAGATGTTGGCAGGTAGGACATCCAGATCCTTGGCTGTCTGATGTATGAGTTTAGAGAGTAGGAGTGCTCCACTCAGCTCCAACCTGGGTATAGTACTACCAGAAAGTGGAGCAACCTTGGTTTTTGAGGTGACCAAGCTCACAGAGACTGTGCAGTCTTGATGTAACATACGAAGATAGATGACACCTCCATAAGCAGCCTGAGAGGCATCACAAAATCCATGTAACTGGCTCTGAATGACAGGAGAGTCATGGTTGGAGTACCGTCTTGGTACTGGTTGGTTGGTGATCATGGGTAGTTCTTTACTCCACTTCTCCCACACAGGTAGTAGACCAGTGGGTAAGGGATCATCCCAGTTGATCTTTGACTTCCAAACTTGCTGAAGTAAGATCTTGATCTGCACTGTTGCTGGAGCATACCATCCCATAACATCGAATGTCTTGCCAACAGCAGATGCTAACTGACGCTTGGTAGGAACTTCAAGCTGTGTGAGGGTTGGAGTGCAGACATGGAAAGTGTCCATGGAAGAGTTCCAGTGGATACCAAGAGTCTTGGCACAATCTGAAGGGGAGAGACTGAGAGTAGAGCTGTCTACTTCTTTGAGCTCAGGTGGAATAAGAGCGAGTAGGTCTGGGGAGTTGGATCTCCACTTTCTAAGTGTGAGACATCCCAGAGAAAGGAGAACGTTCAAGTCTGAACGGAGTTGTTCTGCCTCTGCCAGGGTGGCTGCTCCAGTGAGGCAGTCATCAACATAAAAAGAGTTACGGACAACTTCAGCTGCCTGAGGATATTGCTCAGCATGGTCCTCTGCCACTTGCAGAAGAACCTTAGAGGCTAGGAATGGGGAGGAAGTGATGCCGAATGTCACTCTACACATTCTCCAATCTTGAAGCTGACCATCTTCATTCTCATGGATGAATCGGTGTAGATCTCTGTCAGGGACTGCAAGGCCAACCTCCCGAAACATTTTTGAGATATCTGCTGACATCCCTATTTTGTGAAGTCTAAACTTAGAGATGATACTGGATAATAGTGGGTATAGAGAGGGACCCGGTAGAAGTACATCATTAAGTGAGTGACCATTGGAAGATTGTGCAGAGCCATCAAAAACTATGCGTAGCTTGGTGGTAGAGCTGCTCTCTTTCACAACTCCATGTGTTGGCAAGTAAAATACATCTCCTTTGGGGTTAGTCAGCTCACAAGCAGGAACAAGTTCTGCGTGTCCTAAGATTCTGTATTCATCCAAACCCTGATGAAATGCATTCCACTGCTCCTTCCTGGTGAGAGAGCGTTTGTTTTGCTGGTATCTCTTGACTGCTAACTGCCTGGACTCCCCTAGAGGACGAGGAGGCTTCTTCCTGGGCAAAGTAACAGTGTATCGTCCATGCTCATCCCTTGTAGTTGTGTCCTTGAACACTTCCAAGGCTTGTTGATCCTCAGTGGTGAGATTCTGTGACTCTCCAGGGACTTCTTCTTGCTGCCAAAATCTCTGCAAGATGCTGTCTGCTCTGGCATCTACTGATGTAATCTTCATACAGGGTGAAGTAGGAGTGGGGCTGGACGTCTGTCCTCCAACAATCCATCCAAAAATAGAGTTCCATGTTCGGAATGAACGATCAGGAGTGGACTCAGATTGATCAAATGTGCAACGATTGGAGTCTGCCATGCTAAGGAGCATGTCTATGCGCCCTGACTGACCAAATTCAGGGTCGGCTAACTTCTTGCCTTCCAAGAAAGGCTGAGATCTGATGCTGCTGAGATCTTGTGGACCGTAGTCTGAGGTGATCTTGTCCACCACATGGGCCAAGACATGCACTTCTTCACCTCCTGGCTCCAGTGCTGACTTGAGAGTACAGGAGATTGCATACTTGGAGGTGAGACACTTGGTTCCATTTAAACCGGTTATGTTGTGCACCACACGTTGCTTCTTGGCCTTCAAGGCTTGAGCCAACCGGGAGGTGATTAGAGTGATTCCTGAACCAGAGTCCAGCAGGACCCGGGCTTTGCGTTGTTGATACTGAGACACAACTGTAGCCAGTGCTGTAGCAGGAATGTAGGCAACAGAAGCAGATGGATGCTGGTAAAGAGAGGTAGTAGAAGGTTGGGAGACAGATGAACTATTGTTCACAGGAGTAATGCCAGAATACTGTTGTGGCACAGTAGCAGGAGGGTTAGAGGCAGCAGCTGGTCTGTGGAGGAGGCTATGATGCTTACGTCCACATTCTCGACAAGAGTGTCTGCTGGGACAGTCGTCCACTGAGTGTCCTTTACTAAGGCAATTGAAGCATAGTTTGTTCTTTCTAGCCACACTGTTTCTCCGGTCAATGGTGAGACCTTTGAATTGCTGGCATAGGTAGAGCTGATGATGTCCATCACAGCATGGGCAACCATCAGGAGTTTCCTTGAGATGAAGGGCACGAGATCTGTCTTTGAGCTTTTCCTTATAAGTTGAGGATGAGAGAGTGTTTCTCTTAGAGGGTGGATGTTGAATAGAGTTCTTGGTGTTAGTGAGAGTTTCAACTGCCTCAAGCCTTCACTTGAGGAACTTGAAGAGATCTGGTAGTGCTGGAGAATCAGCAGAGTCAGATGTAAATTCTGACCATAACCTTGAGCTCAGAGGAGGCAACAAGGGTTCCACAAGAGACACGACAAGCTGTTCAAAAGTAGCTCCTTTACAGGCTCTCATACCACCTGTATGTCGTGTGAGATCATGCATAAATTGAGAGATGCTCTCATATGTCTCTGAAACAGGATTGAGGTTGAATAGTTTCTCAGTGTGGTGTCGATATACCAACTTGTTACGGTCATAACGTTCCTTTAGTGCTCTGACACATTGTTCATATGAACCACTGGAGCAGTGTAATCGTACAATAGATTTGGCTGCGGAGTCAATCATAGCATTCTCTAAACAGTTTATTCTTTCATGTTCAGACAGGTCTGTTTCTCTGTTCAATCTGGCTGAGAAGATAGACCAGAATTCTCTCCATTCGAGAATGTCACCAGCAAATTTGGGCAGGTCCAGTTTGAGACTACTGTACCTTGGAGACTGGGGTATGACAGGAGTAGGTGAGAGAGATGGATCACCAGATGCACTAGTGACCTTGACGGTTAAGTCTGCTGAGGCCTTATCCAGTAGTTGTTTCATAAGGGAGTCAACATTAGGAACCAGGTCCTGGATGTCTCTCCTGGAAGGATGAGCCCAAGAGAGCTTCAAGAAAGTGGCGTGGGCAAGCTTGAGTTTCTCATAAGAAGTACGGCAGGGAGTAGTATTTAAAGTGGAGGTGCTCAACAACACATTGGCTTCATGCTGGATATGGTAGCCTTCACTCCAAGCTTGGTGGGCTCTAGAAAGATCTTCAAAGTCATCAACGATTTTAGCATGCTTGAGTAACATCTCACTATCTTCTTCGAAATCAAACTCTTCATCTTCCTCCCCAGTTAATTCTTCTATTCTCGTCTGTATAGCTTCATGTTCTTGTACAAGGTCTTTAACTTTCTCTAGCTTACTCTGTACTTCACTGGGACGGATGTCACTGAGGGCAATCTTGTTATGAGTGTTCAAGTAATGTTCATGACGGGTGATGGCTCCACGTCTAGCGCTTCTTTTCAGCTTCAGCTGCCTGACATCATCTACAGCAGCGTAGCGACTCTCATAATCATTAGACATGTTGATTGTAAAATTCTCTGCAGGAGAGTTAGTCGTGGGTCAGGTGTGAAACAAAGGCAGGTAAGTTTACACTTGATCAATGAGGCGTGAAATGACCAGATGGCCTAAACCATAGAATGAATGAACAAGTAGAAATACACAACACTAGAGTAACCTTACGACCCTCTACACAGTGCACTTGATAGCCCCTTGCTATCCGACCAATAGAGCTCTCTAGCGTAGTCCAGGTAGTTCCAGGAGTAGCTGATAAGAGGTAAGGTTAGTCACTGGTACGAATCGTCTGGCTTCAGTTGAGCAGGCTGTGACGATCCGGCTCGAAGGACCAGAAAATGTTCTCGCTTTATTATCAATGTAGCTAGCTATCTCGGTGCCCACCAGACACCACAGTTAACCACAGAAACCAATTAGTTCATTCACTCAAAAATTTATATAGAGAAATCATTTTTACAAACACGAGGCAGACTAGTCTAAATAGTGAGCATGCTCAGTTAAGAAAAGGGGGAAGGAACATAAATACAGGAAGTATAATTATAATTAGTTAAGAGTTAGGAGGAGTTCAATCTCCAGGGCTTGCACAGGCCTGGACAGCATGTTCAATTATCTAGTTACTATTGGTCTGTTTAACCATGGGGTTCTAGTCCCGTGGTAGTTTAGGCATGGGGGCAATGGGCCATTACCCCCATTGCTTCCATGCTTCCTATGCCTGTGTATATATTAGATAGCCATACTTGTTGATGAAACCAACAAAAGTAGCACTCTTTGACAAGTTTTGACATTATTATTTTGAGCTTAACAATAATTGTCTGGTCCTTCATGTAGCTACACAAATGCCATAGATGAGTATAATCTTGTCGAAATAGTTGAGGAGTTTACTATGATAAAGAATGAAGTAATTGTTTTCTTGATTGTACATTTCACGATTATGTCAAACATGGTTTATTCACATTCATGCCCACAAAATTGAAGGGCCTCAGTCAACTATGCATAAACTAAATAGGTCACACACAACAAATACTAAATACTTCTACCAACTTAGCTAAATATTAAAAGACAAGTCAACTCAACCACATTACTAATGATATAAAGGAATTTCATTTGTACGTACCTCTACCTGATTAGGACAATTGTTAGTATAGTTGTGAACATGTGGTATTACAGTAGTCCCTGGATTATAAAGACTACCTCTCGGGATGACAGAAAGTGGTCTTATTATTATGGTAGGTGGTCTCTTAATAAAGGGATAAACAAAAAATAATGCACATAATAATAGAATTATGCAACACCCACATTGTGGTGTTGGGTAAAAGGTCATGGAATTTGTTCCAGTATGTAGTTATGCAATAACAATACAAAATACATGCACTTATGTGAAAGCCTTTCATCAATCAGTCAATGTGACTGTTGAAGTGGTCTGGTGATTTTGTATTAGTTTTGACCAATTAGTGTGGTCTTTGGTTAAGAATAACTGGTGGTCTTTCCACACGGGTTAAAATGTAAACCATTGAATGTGTTCTAATAAGGCAGTGGTCTTTGAACAAAGGGGTCTTATAATCCATGGACTACTGTAGTGGTGAGTAGTATATAGTAGAAGTACGTATATTCTAGTGGTGTAATTTTATAGTTCTATAGAAAGTGTAACAAGTTCATCATGAGTCAAAGTTTTCTGCTATAATAATTCTCATATTATTTTTTAGCCATAGTAAAGCTTATGATATTTAATATCTGAAGGTGACAAGAGATAATAGTAGTAGTAGTAGTAGTAGTAGTAGTAGTAGTAGTGGTAGTAGTAGTAGTAGTAGTGGTAGTAGTAGTAGTAGTAGTAGTAGTAGTAGTAGTAGTGGTAGTAGTAGTAGTAGTAGTAGTAGTAGTAGTAGTAGTAGTAGTGGTGGTAGTAGTAGTAGTAGTAGTGGTAGTAGTAGTAGTAGTAGTAGTAGTAGTAGTAGTAGTGGTAGTAGTAGTAGTGGTGGTGGTGGTAGTAGTAGTAGTAGTAGTAGTGGTAGTAGTAGTAGTAGTAGTAGTAGTAGTAGTAGTAGTAGTAGTAGTAGTAGTAGTGGTGGTGGTAGTAGTAGTAGTAGTAGTAGTAGTAGTAGTAGTAGTAGTAGTAGTAGTAGTAGTGGTGGTGGTAGTAGTAGTAGTAGTAGTAGTAGTAGTAGTAGTGGTGGTAGTAGTAGTGGTAGTAGTAGTAGTAGTAGTAGTAGTAGTAGTAGTAGTTATAGTAGTGGTAGTAGTAGTAGTAGTAGTGGTAGTAGTAGTAGTAGTAGTAGTAGTAGTAGTGGTAGTAGTAGTAGTAGTAGTGGTAGTAGTAGTAGTAGTAGTGGTGGTAGTAGTAGTAGTAGTAGTGGTAGTAGTAGTAGTGGTAGTAGTAGTAGTAGTAGTAGTAGTAGTAGTAGTGGTGGTGGTAGTAGTAGTAGTAGTAGTGGTAGTAGTAGTAGTAGTAGTAGTAGTAGTGGTAGTAGTAGTAGTAGTAGTGGTAGTGGTAGTAGTAGTAGTAGTAGTGGTAGTGGTAGTAGTAGTAGTAGTAGTAGTAGTGGTAGTAGTAGTAGTAGTAGTAGTAGTGGTAGTAGTAGTAGTAGTAGTAGTAGTAGTAGTAGTAGTAGTAGTAGTGGTAGTAGTAGTAGTAGTAGTAGTAGTAGTAGTAGTAGTTGTTGTTGTTGTTGTTGTTGTTATTGTTAGTCATATAATATTCTTAGCACACAAGTAGTAAAACTAAACTTATTAATTTTAGACGACTGACAATAACGTTGTGTCAATTTATTATTTTTTAGTAAGTTAGATTTATATTAACTTCTTAGCTTCTCTTTAATGTGTGTGTCTTCAATTATTGAATGACATAGAACATAGTGTATTGTCTATTATACCTAAAATTTATAATGAGCATATTTGTGTGTGGTTATGTTGTAGTTATAAGGCTATTGTAAGACAAATGCATTGAAAGTAGCTTGCAGTTTATTATTCGTTCTGCTCTATTAAAAGTTTCATCTAGTTTTCATGTCTTTACATCTTTCCCATGTCATCATTTGAAGTGTTACTCATGCTTCTTTTAGGAAGTAAATATAATTATTGTGCTCATAAAATTTAGATATTATTATTATTCATTTTTCGCTTATTTCACAATATTTTCCTACAAAAACAAAAATACTTCTACTGGTGACTATAACCAGTTACTAATACTTGTCAGCTCAGACAACTACTATTAAACATCGCAGCCAGAGAGTATCTAATTAAACCACACCAGCATGCTCATCATTAACTGTTTTACTGTCAAAACTTGGCCTTAGCTGCTAATTTTATGATTAATGTTGTTTTTATGATTAATATCACAATAGACAACTGTTTCAGAGATGCAATAACCGTAGTTCCTCCTTCCATTACTGCTTGTCCTGGACAGACAGTGCTGACATTCAATTGCACTGTAAATGTTACTGTTGTGAGATGGAATGTGTTTACTCCTGTTCGTAATTACACAAACCTTCATGTGCCTGTGGTGGATGGTGATGTGGTGACTTCTGAAGTTACTCGAACTCTAAACCCATTAGAAGTTGTGTTTTCCTTGACAATCACTGTAACAGCTGAACTTAATGGGAGTGAGGTACAATGCCTTACAGTAACAAGTGAAGGAATTATAATGGATTCTGGATTCATTTATCTTGCAGGTAAGTAACAGCTGAACTTAATGGGAGTGAGGTACAATGCCTTACAGTAACAAGTGAAGGAATTATAATGGATTCTGGATTCATTTATCTTGCAGGTAATGTTAGTATAGAGGGAAAGTGTGAGACCACGACCAATGTCCTCAGGAGTAATACATTTCCTACAGATTATAGTATTAATTATTTAGACTGTTCATGTTGTATATTAAATAACAGTTCCTCCAGGTCCCATTGAATTGAGAGCTCCTGATGTCTCAGATGTGGTATTTGGTAGGACTACTATTACATCTATTACTATATCCTGGACACCATTGGAACTAGAGTGTGTGAACTACAACACCTGCATCACTCCAACTATTCCATTCCAAACAGCTTCCACCACTAGCATAGTCATCCCCAATGTCCCCTACAATACCCAGTACACCATCACTGTAGTAGCCTCCAACTGTGCTGGCTCTTCCATGGATACTATCTCCATTAACCATAGTGAGTCATAACTAATATCTCCCAATATCTGTTCATACATCTCCAATACCATCTTCATATCTAATATTGATCTCTATTTAAAGTGCTAATCCTAACCAAGTGTAGATACTGCTACAGGTATTAAAGGTTTGGATTGTGGAGTGCAGATATCACCTGCTGCCATTTGTGACTAGCTAGTTCTAAACTGTTTTCATTTAAATATGTATTAATGGGGTTTTTTCTTCTGTGTGCAGATGTTATCAAGTAGCATTACTTTTGCCATAATTATTGTATAGGTGGGTGTGGACCTCCAATTGCTACTGATGGTGTGGTGATTCATAACTACACTACAACATTTGAGGGATCATCCATCACTTTCACTTGTGAGGATGGTTTGTTTCCCAATGACACCATCACAGCTACTTGTATTGGAGAAGGACACTGGAGTACAGACCCTGCTACATACATGTGTAGTGATTCTATTGGCACTACCACCAGCACTATTGCTGACATTAATACTCCCACTGCTACCATTATGGATACCATTGACACTACCATCAACTCCTGCTCAAACATTTGCCCTAATACTGCTTCAGGTAAAGGTATAAAGTACAGCTATTATGTGTAATATCTAACAATTCAGAATATACTCTCTTGGTAAATATTTTTTATACTGTACAGAATTTTATAGGATGTGTAGCTATAATTATTTGCTACTCCAATAAATAAATTTAACATGTCTTTATGCTAGGTATAAAGGGTAAATGACTCAGTACGTACTTGGAGTTATCTACATTGTAATAATATCTTAGGCAGTTATAGACTCAACGTTCAGTTTAACTGACTGTATATTCCCATATTATAGATTCAACAGTGACAGTGATCATTGGTGTCCTGTTCTTCATTGTTGGATTGGTTGGTGGGTTTGCTGGTGGTGCTCTAGTTGTGTATTGCTATGGCAAGTGGCAGAGTAAACACCACCCTCCACCCAGTCAACCTGCTCCACTCTATGAGGACATAGTCACCTCTACTGTTAAGGGTGAAGTGGAACTCCAACTCAAGGACAATGTGGCATATGGACAAGTCAAATAGTAGTACATTTACTTCATTTTTTCTTGCTTATTATTATTATAGTTCACAGAGTCATAGTATTATTATCAGATGAATGTAGTAAATCTAATAATACAATTATTATGGAGCTTGCAAGTACTCAGTGTTTATTGTACATGTAAGTATTTTCCTGTAAGGGATCCACTGGGCAGGCTTAGGAACTATTAATAAAAGTGGGTGTGTTTCACCAACCACCTTTAATAGGCCACTTTATCACATCCCAATAGTACTGTACTATTGATTATGTATGCTGATATAAAGAACAGACCAATTTATAAAGGCCAAATTTTATATAGCATCAGACATGATAGACAGTTTTCACTGTAGCTACACAAAAGTACTGCCTGCTTGAGTGTGTAGTAACTACATACACAGAAACAAATCTCATAAATCTTTCCCACATAAACATGAAGCGTTTGCACCAGCTCTAGCTCTAACTATGTCTGTGTATAATAGCAGCACTATTTTGTATAATATAAACTCTATTATAGACAGAGCTAATAATTTATTATTTATAATAATAAACATCAACTTCATAGTAACTACTACCTACGTATATAGCTTCATGAACTGTATTGAATTTTGTACACTAAAACTCATTTCCATAAACACACGAAGTTTCAGCTACTAGTTGTATAAACACTGCATTGCTGTTATAGTTGCTAAACAAACCACTATAGCCAATAACTTGTTCAATTCATGCAGCTACTTACTATAGCTTAGCTAGCTACCTAATAATTATGTATCCCAATAGGTAAGAACTATCCTCCTTAGCATTTGTGTGCATAAAACTCAATGGAATGTAGTAACTATTAATGGCAACACTGTACACAGTTACATAGCTAAAAATTAAAGTATGTTATGAAAATTATCATTACATACATAGCTACACCATAACTATTAGCTAGCTGTAGCTAATAGAT
This sequence comes from Diacarnus erythraeanus, assembly GCA_964016965.1. Taxonomy (NCBI): domain Eukaryota; kingdom Metazoa; phylum Porifera; class Demospongiae; order Poecilosclerida; family Podospongiidae; genus Diacarnus; species Diacarnus erythraeanus. The sequence goes on along the minus strand of OZ024669.1, from coordinate 6,871,591 downwards.
TATTCCCTATAATAATTTTGTATCTTGTTATAGCAGTAACTTGTTACTCTGTATAATATTTGTATGTGTGTGAGTGTAACATTGTACTCTGTATCCTTTGACCTCATTGTCATGCATACTTAGCCAGCCAGCCAGCCTTATTTTGGCCTCATCAGTTGTCATCTGACTGGGACCCAGTGTAATACACCCCAGAATAGCTAGCTATAAATACACTATTTCTGCTTATGATTTTAATGTCTTAATGATTATTTCTGTCACTGTTGTAAAGTACTTCAAACCAATAGACTATTACAGTTGGCTATAGCTATTGTATAGCTACACACCTGTTGATGTTTGCAAAGAGACTGTACCATAATTTCAGCACAACACTAATAAGTAGATATATAGCTTCTATACATACTTTTGAGGTTGTAATAACAATTCTCATGTAAAACTATGTATGGGTGTGGTCCTGTGGATCCGCCCTCGAATTTCCGTCTAGAGTGTGACAACTAAGGATAGAGGATGAGCTTGAGAAGATCTGGTTTATTACTGTTCCTAGTTCACTCGGTGTTTGTTAACACTGTTGGTGAGTATATAGCTTACTGAAGACCTGTAAGCTGACACTAGCTTACTACATTATTTACCACAGCTATCTAGATCTAACCATTCTAATTCGTGATCTTTGATGCTAGCTAACTATCCCTAGATGTAGCTCTAGTCTTAGCTATAACCCAAATTAGTGAACAGGCAATTCCTCTGTTAGTGGGCGTGGATGGGTGTGGGTGTGGCTATTATCTCCATGATTGTTATTAATGTGGAAGTTTATGCTCTTACCTTGTTTTATGTTGTACTTAAAGTCATATATGGTCCTCTTATCTTGTCATAATTGGTTTTGAGGTTCCACTATAATATTATTGCTAATACTAGTTACTCTAATACTAGAATAAACTTCAAAGTTCTTAATAAGTTTCACATGTAGCTAGATTAAGCCATTAATATTGCCTTGTGTTAGCTCACTCCTGAATATAAAATTTTTCAATAAAGTAAACTTATTCAGTGTAAAGTATTTCAGTCCTACAGATTTATCCATTTCCCAACAACATAATATCATACAATCATCATGATTACAATGATTATTAGGATCCTAATAATAATTAGACAAGCTGCCTATTATACTCACATTGTGGTTAGTAGCTACAACACAAACCAAAACAGCTGCCATTAGTTCACATAAAATAAACACTCACTAAATACTTAGTTCCAAGGACAGAGGACTAGGTTCTAAAAATTAATAATGTAGTATGCATGAAATTCACACCTGTTACTGTATTGCCACTAGAAAATTAATTTGTCTAATGTTCATTATTATATTATTATTATAGATGCAGTGACTCTAGTTCCTCCTTCTATTACTACATGTCCTGGACAAACAGTCATGTTTAACTGCACTTCATATGGTATTCCTATTACATGGAGTGTCTTTACTCCTAACATGAACTACACTAACCTGCTGATATCAAATTTTGTAACTCAAGGAGAATCTATGGATGGAGTTATTATGGCAGACCTAATTTCTCTAGATATGTCATCCATGCCTATAACAGTAGTGTCTTCCTTGACAGTAAATGTCAGAGCTGAACTTGATGGAAGTAAAGTTCAGTGTTTAGGAACCACAGCTAATGGAAATGATACTGAGATTAAATCAGGATTCATTCATATTACAGGTGATTATTATCAATGTTCTCTCTCTATTGAAGTGAAGGAGGTTGTATGTCTCTGGCAAATTTCTTACATAGCCAAAGACAAATGGGAGAAAGAGTTTGAAGCCTTATGACTTCAACACAAATTCATGATGTTTTAGCCAAGCTTCCTTTGGGCAGTAGCTAAGAACTTGAATATTTTTTGCATTGATGTAGTCCACTCAAAAATACACTGTATAGGGATTTTCATGAAATGGTATAGCTAGCTATCTGTCACACAACTCTATTTTACATGTTTGGAATGTAAACTACGTAGATTCTATATTATTAAACATAATTATTATTATTGAAGTAAGACATATGAAAGCATCTATTAATGTAGACATAGTTATTAGAACTTTGAATGCATGTTGTGATCTATGTGTTAACCATTAAAACTGGACCATGATCCTGTGAACTTTGAATCAGGGCATCCTCACAAACCTTTATTTGAATAGAGAACATCAAAATTAGTGATAGATATACTTTCTAACTGCTTGCTCTAGCTATTATTGTTTTGAGTCATCAGGTGAGGGGGAGGAGGATGATATGAAATTTTAACGTGGGCTAGCCAGACAAAATTATTATTTACTTTCAGATAGAGTTCATTATCAGTGTAAAGACATTTGAGTGATGTTTTTGCATATTAGTGATAATAATTTATTAGTAACAGAATGATTAGTTCCTCCAGCATTGAGAACTCCTGCTGTCTCAGATGTGGTGTTTGGCAGGACTACTATTACATCCATTACTATATCCTGGACACCATTGGAACTGGAGGGTGTGGACTACAACACTTCCATCACTCCAACTATTCCATTCCAAACAGCTTCAACCACTAGCATAGTCATCCCCAATGTCCCCTACAATACCCAGTACACCATCACTGTAGTGGCCATCAACTGTGCTGGCTCTTTCATGGACACTATCTCCATTAACTACAGTGAGTCATGGCTATTTATTATAATAATAATTATCATCTTTAATTTTGCCATCACACCCAATACATACTGTGTTAATTCTTAATAATGGTGTATAGATAGTTTATAGTTTATACCTATTGGCATAGGATTGGAAACTGTCGAGCCCTCTCACTCCACAAAATAAAATGGTGCACTATTTTTTAATGAAGCCAGTAACTTTGTTTTTTCTACTACAGTTAATTATCTATAATATTTATAATATTAATTAGCTATTAATAATTACCATTGTGATATCTTCTTTATGAATCACAAGTAGATATAGTTCTGAAATATTATTATGGAACTCTCTAAAAACTATTTAACCACACAAGCTATACTTATATATACACAAATCAGAATGTTCGAAAATCTAAGTATGAGAATTTATAGTAAGAACAAACAACCTAAGTGTAAGATAAAATGCAAGTTACTAAACTCTGTCACAGAGACTGTATACCACAACCAGATATACTATCAAATCTATATAATACTATATCATTATATTAATTATTATGGTGATAATAATTTACGTACAAGTTAAGGGAAAAGCATTTCCTAGAAATGTAAGAATGGATGAGGTCAAAAATGTAAATAAAGACATAAACAAGAAAGAAACTAAATGGGAAATTTAATACTTACACAGCACAAAACCATTCCATTATACATAGTGGGAGTAGTCTTTCACTAATTTAATGTACATAAGGAGTTCTTATACTGCAAAACTAAACTTTCCCATTTCATCTTGTTATTATAATAATAGGTAGCTAGTGTCAGATTTGATTGCAGAATGATTAGAGTAAAAGCCTGATTTCAGAATGAATGTACAATGTGGTATTGTGGCAACTCGGAATGTCTGAACCACAAGATGTAGAGAGAAGGGAAAATTTGGTTTTGTAGCAAGTACATAAGAGCATCATTACTCATTACTATTTAACATAATCCTAATCTATCACTATATTTTCAAGAAATTTTCTAATCTTCATCTCACTAAACACAATATGTAGCTAATGAGAGAGCTTTATGCTATGTGAATATTAATTTCCTTTTACTTAGTTCATTCTCTTGTTTGTGAACTTTCTTACTCTATGACCTCATCCTTCACTACATTTTAAGAAATATGCTTCTTCTGTTTCCATTCATTTCTTAGTAAACTATACCATCACTTATATTGTACCCATAGGGGAGGGGAAGATTTAATGAATAATTATCTTTCAAGTGATGAGATCACTATATCACAAAGCATTACAGTTATGTAGCTTCTACCATATTTCCTGAAATTTTCATGCTGTCTTAATTTCGGAAGAGCCTAGCAAGCCCAGCATGCTGAGCTGTGCATCTCCAATTATTCAACTTTTTAAATTTCGTAATAAAAGTGACATCCGAAATTAAAACAATAACGAAAATTTCAGAAAATACGGTATTCTAACCAAGTATTAGTTGATGTAGACAGTGCTAGATGCATTTAATGGGTGTGGATTCCAGACATTGGTGATGTGGTGTGCAGAGGTTAGGTTTATTCAATAATATAGGTGAGTGTGGACCTCCAGTGACTGGTGAAGATGTGGTGATACATAACTATACCACAACATTTGAGGGGTCATCCATCACTTTCACTTGTGAAGATGGTTTGTATCCTAATGTCACCATCACAGCTACTTGTACTGGAGAAGGACACTGGAGTCCAGACCCTGCTACATACATGTGTAGTAATATCACTGGTATTACTACTAGTACCACAACCATTTACCCTGCCAGTTGCCCTGCTAATTGCCTTAAAGCATCTGATCAAATACAAAGTAAAATTCTCAAATACGTAGCTAATATTGTCTAGCTCTATGATGGACATAAATTTTGCATGTAATGATCACACTGCCCTAGTCCTGGAATAATGTCATTAATACTACACATTTATTAGCTATTATCAGTGACATCATTTGTACTGTTAGGTTCAACAGTGACAGTGATCATTGGTGTCCTGTTCTTCATTGTTGGATTGGTTGGTGGGTTTGCTGGTGGTGTTCTAGTTGTGTATTGCTATGGCAAGTGGCAGAGTAAACACCACCCTCCACCCAGTCAACCTGCTCCACTCTATGAGGACATAGTCACCTCTACTGTTAAGGGTGAAGTGGATCTCCAACTCAGGGATAATGTAGCATATGGACAAGTCAAATAGTAGCTAGTATTCCTTTATTTGTTCTGGCTTATTATTATGAATGCTAGCAAGTTTGTTATGAAAACTTTATATGTAAGCTACTTTTAATATAATGTGTATTAACAATCATTCTTAGCACAAGTGTACATAAACTCAATGTAATGTAGTAGCATAATTAATTTTTTGGTTTATTATGGCCAGTTAGTTACACAATAAACTAATGATGTGTTGTAGGGAGACTCTACAATAGCTTTCACCATCACAACATTACTTTCTGAGATTGCCACAAGTGGTGAAGTAGCTATTGGTTATTCAGGGGGTGGATTTAAAAGGGGAAATTGCCCCCCCCCCCAAACCTTGGTGGGCTATATCAACTGTTTACTTTTTGATCCCTTGTTTACTTTTTGATAATAATTTTCTATGGTTTACTTCATGGTTTACTTTTGTGATGGTTTACTTAATAGTGTTTTAATGTTGGTAGCTATCACTGGTAGCTATCCATTCAAAGGTTTATATTTCACCCCCCACCCCACCCCCACACTATTGAGCTACGCTATGAGCATGAGCTACGTATGCGAGTGGGAGAATGGGTGTGGTCTGTCTTCTATCCGCGAATTGAGAATGAAGGTCAGCGGACCTGGATTAGTACTCTTCCTATTTCACTTGGTGTTTGTTCACACTTCTAGTGAGTACCTCAATGAAGAGCCTGTAAGCAGTAGGTATAGTTAACTGTATGAACACCAGCTTACCACACTATACATAGGTGTAGGAAGATGTTTTGGAGCATGGGGGCACACTCTGAATGGGAATAATGTTCGGGTACGTAAGGACTCTGTGCTACAGAATTAAGACACCATGAAAATTGATATAAGAATTAGCATGTTGTAGGCTTTCCAAAATAGTTTAGCCTAGCTAGCTAGCTACATGAATCAGCAAAGACATTAAGTTACTTCCCGATAGTTTAGATGCTGAGAGGTTTAAACTAAATGTGGTAGCATGTTCAAATATCTACATATTATATTGGTCTGTTTAACCATGGGGTTCTGGCCCCAATGCTTCCTACGCCTATGTATTAGATAGCCATTTTAATCTTATACTAATCTACAAAAGTAGCACTCTTTGACAAGTTTTGACATATTATTTTGAGCTTAAACAATTGTTTGATCCTTCATGTACACAAATGCATAGATGAGTGTGATTTTGTTGAAATAGTTGAGGAGTTTACTATGGTAAAGGATGGACAGTACATTGTAATTGTTTTCTTGATTTTACATTTCATGATATGATTTATTCACATTCATGTCCACATCCCCCACAGTGCCTCAGCCAACTAAACACAAACTAAAGCAGTTGCTATTAGGTCACACATAGCAAACACTAAATACTTTAGGAAGTCAATATGATTAGCTATTATTGTGCTCATAAAATTTAGATACTATTATTATTCCCATTTTTCGCTTATTTAAAAATCTTAGTAATATTTTCCTACAAAAACAAAAATGCATGAAAAAAAATACTTATCACTTGCTGTTGTATTGTAACATCACTTCTACTGGTGACTGTAACCAGTTACTAATACTTGTCAGCTCAGAAAACTACTATTAAACATCACAGCCAAAGAGTATCTAATTAAACCACACCTGCATGCTCATCATTAACTGTCAAAATTTGGCCTTAGCTGCTAATTTTATTGTTTTTATGTTTAATGTCATAATAATTGTTTCACAGATGCAATAATTGTTTCACAGATGCAATAACTGTAGTTCCTCCCTCCATTACTGCTTGTCCTGGACAAACAGTGCTGAAATTCAATTGCACTGTGAATGTTGATATTGTGAGATGGAATGTGTTTACTCCTGTTCTTAATTACACAAACCTAGAAGTACCTGTGGTGGATGGTGATGTGGTGACTTCTGAACTTACTCGAACTCTAAACCCATTAGAAGTTGTGTCTTCCTTGACAATCACTGTAACAGCTGAACTTAATGGGAGTGAGGTACAATGCCTTACAGTAATAAATGGAAGAATTATAATGGATTCTGGATTCATTCATATTGCAGGTAATGTTAGTATAGAGGTAAAGTGTGAGACCATGACTAATGTCCTCAGGAGTAGCTAATACATTTCCTATAGACTATAGTATTAATTATTTAGACTGTTCATGTTGTATATTAAATTACAGTTCCTCCAGGTCCCATTGAATTGAGAGCTCCTGATGTCTCAGATGTGGTGTTTGGCAAGACTACTATTACATCTATTACTATATCCTGGACACCATTGGAACTGGAGGGTGTGGACTACAACACTTCCATCACTCCAACTATTCCATTCCAAACAGCTTCAACCACTAGCATAGTCATCCCCAATGTCCCCTACAATACCCAGTACAGCATCACTGTAGTGGCCTCCAACTGTGCTGGCTCTTCCATAGACACTATCTCCATTAACTATAGTGAGTCATGGCTATTTCATCATACATCTCCAATACTGTCTTCATATCTAATAATGATCTCTTTTAACATGTGCTGATCCTACCAAGTGTAGATACTTCTACTAGAGCCTGCTGCCATTTTGTGGCTAATTCATTTAAAATTTATGTATTAATGGGACACTAAAGGTCATTATGGTCACTCTATGAAACCTTATAACTTATGTTTCCACGTGCAGATGTTAGTATTACTTTTGCCATAATAGATATTATGTATTACTGTATAGGTGAGTGTGGACCTCCAGTGGCTGCTGATGGTGTGGTGATACATAACTACACTACAACATTTGAGGGGTCATCCATCACTTTCACTTGTGAGGATGGTTTGTTTCCAGATGACATCATCACAGCTACTTGTACTGGAGAAGGACACTGGACTACAGATCCTGCTACATACATGTGTATCAATATCACTGGTACTACCACTGGTACTACCACTGTTACTACAATTAATACCATGGATACTAATTCTACTACTATCAGTATTACAGTGTTCCCTATCAATTGCCCTACCAATTCAGAAAAAGGTATAGTGAAACCTGCTTTTAAGTTAATGTCATAATAATTGTTTCACAGATGCAATAATTGTAGTTCCTCCCTCCATTACTGCTTGTCCTGTTGTCTACTATTGAAACCTCTCAATAGTAGAGATATTGGGACTTTAGAAATTTTCTTTTATTTACATGTTGTCATTTATTCAGAGGAAATTTGATACAATAAAGTATTGGACAAGTGTATGTTTGTATGGAGGTTGTCTTTATTTCAGAGTGTCCTTTAGTACTTAATGAATTACACTGACTGTACATATGTATATGTAGGTCCTCCATGATTATGATAATCAGAGAGTTACTCATACCATATAGTGCTATATATTGCAAGGCTGTAGCAGACGGTCAGGTTATGGCCGGACCAACTTTTAAGACTGGATTTAATTAAGTGGGTGTGGCCCAGCATGGTGGGCGTAGCCTCATATGCATGCTAGCGGACCGCAAGGTTTCAAATTTTTGTTTGGAGACTCAGCATGTTGTTGCAGCTGGACCAGATCAGCCACAGTTGTTCAATTTTCCCAAGAGGTCTTTTGAAGCAAGAAAGTTGTAAAAAGGAGCTTTCAGCTTGGTTTACTAGGTGGCCTTTCTTACACTATGATGTCAAAATACAACATTTTACAGATGCTGTATTTTGTCATACTTGTTAAATGGGATTAAAAGGATGAAGACTAGTATTAGAGCTGACCCAGCCTTTGTGAGTTCAGTTAGTATGTAGTTATCTAGTACTACTTACTGTTAGAGCCTAGATAGTTAATTTTTAAGTTATCCTCTCCCTAGGCCTTTTAAATTTACCATTACCTGTACAACAATGAATAAATTCTGCTGCTACTTTAGTCTTAGTCTTATTGTTATAGGTTGTTAGAGGTTTTGGTATTTGGGACAACTGCTTTCATAAACCACGAGAGTAGTGCTTGTCATGTTGAGGCAGTAGAAGCCATAGTAAGTTACACTACCTGCTAGTACTGGTGGCGTTGGAGAGTAGCTTTCATCTAACCTTGAAGTTGTCTGTGATACCTACAAAGATGACTTTGACAAAGATCTTTTGTCTACTCAGCTGAGTGTTCTTGGAGCAAACTTCAATAAGTCAAATATTACAATATTTGACGTCAAAGATTACAATATGCTAACTCTTTCTCCATATATTTTTTGTAAAATATTGATCTGTATATACTGTACTTTAATTTCGCATATAAAATTGATTACAAAGTTACACCTACTTCCAGGATATAGACACACCCACTTCCTGGCCTGACCAAGTGAAAATTGCTTGCTACTGCCTTGCATTGAAGGAGCTCAACTTTGGAGAATAGGTCATTCTTTCATGAAACAACTTTCATGAGGTTAAATGGAGAAGATTAGTTTCAAGAGCAAAAGTTTGGTAGATCTTTCCTAATTCATGAATAATGCAAAAGTTGATCTCCTTCAAAATAAAGTGCTATAAGGTAGTACATAGCTAATAGATTCTATTTAATTTCTCTCAGTGACATTATTTATACTACTAGGTTCAACAGTGACAGTGATCAGTAGTGTCCTGTTCTTCATCGTTGGATTGGTTGGTGGGTTTGCTGGCGGTGGTCTAGTTGTGTATAGCTATGTCAAGTGGAAGAGTAAACACCACCCTCCACCCAGTCAACCTGCTCCACTCTATGAGGAGATAGTCACCTCTAAGGGTGAAGTGGAACTCCAACTCAGGGACAATGTGGCATATGGACAAGTCAAATAGTAGCTATTACTTTGTTTTGGCTTATAATTAGATATTATTACTATTAGTATTACTTTTGTTCACAATAGATACTTATAGTGGCTACCTATTATCAGATGAATGTAGTGAATAGCTTTATGAAGATTTTATAATGTAAAAAGCAAAGTTTTGTTTATGATGATACAAACAGGCTGACTTGTGTATAAAGCTCACTTTATATGTTGTATAGTAAGAGATACACAGACACCTGTCTAATCAGACCACCCCCTTTAATAAGCCACTTGATCATGCCCCCAAAGTGCTTGTACCATTCTCCATAGAGAACAGACCACTATTATGTATAATAATGTATAAAGCTAAGGCATCTCAGAGGTTGGTCCCTATAGACAGGTTTCACTGTACACAGATATTTTTGAGGCCTACTTGAATGTGTAACTAGCTAGCTATTAGCTATGAAAACAAACCATAATTTCCTCACATAAACATGACAAAGTGTTTACAGCTCTAGCTATGTCTGTGTATAATAGCACTACTTTGTGTTTGATGAAGAATATAGCTAGAACTATCTATAGATTCATGAACTCTGATTATTATTGCACACATTAACACGCAATTTTATAACCTTATGAAGTTTTAGCTACTAGCTAACTAGTTGTATAAACCATAGGTGTAGGAATGAGATTTTGATTGGGGGAGCACTCGTATGGAAAGGAATGACTAAGTGTGTGTGTTGGCGAAAATTTTGAGTGACCACACCCACTAGCCACACATTTTTATTACAATTTAATAAGAACCAAAAATGCTTATTTTCACTTATAAACTTCTCAGCAATATGTACCTAGCTCTAGCTAATACTGAGCAGCTGCTACATGTAACTATTGAGAGAGACACCATAGGCCACAAAATGTTGATACTAGGTATAGGGAGTTATGTAAACTGCCTATTCATCAGCTAACTTTTAAGTGGTTGCTTGAATAGGACCTTGATTCCTTTAAGCAACCTGCAATCTATTTTGTCAGATTGGGGGGGCACTGGAATAATATTTGTATTAGTGACCCAAAATATTGGGGGGCACATGCCCCCAGTTCCTACACCTATGTAAACTGCACATTGTTGATATTATAGCTAAATAATATTATTAGCTAGCTTCTTCATTATACAACTATGTACTTATGTAACTATATAAGTGAGTGGTTCAAGTAAAATCTAAACTTTATGGCTCAGGGTCAAAAATAGTTTTTTAGTATAATCAGGAACTTTAACCTTCAGAAAAATTTTTTGAATTGTGTTATGTCTACACAATTTTGATAGTTACCCTTACCATCAAATACTTAATTATACTGTTCCTTTATATTAGCATAAGAGCTGCCAGCTGACTTAAGATAGATAGCCTTGCACCTTTTCAAATCTCTACCAGAGTAGACTAATGAGTCAAAAATAGAACGAAGATCTAGGAGGGACTTGCACTGCAAGCATATAGCTTCATTAGTTCCACTGATAGCACACACACCTGCTTTAATGTTCCTTCTCAACTGGTAGGCATTTCTGGCTCTGCCATCACGATAAGCTTTAGCTGCTTCAACAGCCTTTTTAGACTTCTTAGCTCTCATAGCCATACTCAGAACTCTAGCAAGGTAGCTAACTAAAAAGTCAGAACCAGAGTTGAAAAACACTGTGCAAACAGACACACGTGATCTACCAGGCTAAATTAGTAGTAATTTTTACCACATCATTATCTCAGTTTATATAATTAGCCACAAAGTTTGGATTTTACTAGAACCACTCACATATATAATTATGTGCGGAATAATCATTCTTAGCAATTGTGTACACAAACTCAATGGAATATAGTAGCTAATGTCAACACTGAATAAAATTAATGTGTAATATTATTATCAATTAGCTATGTATTATGACACAACTAGCTAATGATGTATTCTACAATAGTAGAACTATACCAGCTATTAGCTGGGGTGCAGTGGGGGGCAATTGTATCCCCCCACCCCACCCAATAAATTAATGTGCACTATGTCTAGTCTTAACTATTTACATTCTGGGAAATTTACTTTACCTAGCTAGAGCCTAGCATTAGACCATTTACCAAGCTACTAGTCTAGACAGCTTATCTTGCCTGCCTCCCCCCCCCCTTCAAGGTCCCTGCTATTACTGAGTGGGAGAGTGGGTGTGGTCCTACCTCTGGAACTGGATCCGCCCTTTCTAAAGAATTTACAATGAAGGTCGGAGGACCTGGTTTAGTACTCTTCCTACTTCACTTGGTGTTAGTTCACACTGCCAGTGAGTAACTTAGTAAAGAGCCTGTAAGCAGTAGCTAGTTAGCTAGCTAGCTGTATGAACACAAGCTTACCACACTATAAAATTATGTATTAGCTAGCTATCGAGATAGCTATTTTAGCTAATACTTGTTGATGAAACTAACAAAGGTTGCAATAGTTTTCTTGATTGTACATTTTCATGATAATGTCAAACATGATTTGTTCACATTCATGTCCACATCACATAATATGTAAGCCCCCTCTCTCCCCCTAAATTGAAGCACTTCAGCCAACTATCCACAAACCAAAGCAGTCATAGATGGAGGAAACATTTTTGTTTTGGGGGGAGGGGGGGGAGGGGGGGAGGGGGGGAGGTGGGAGTGTGTGAGTATTAACTAGCCAGTTAAAATAAAAATTTACCAAAAAAATTGTCTTCTTTCATTAACTGATATAGAAATAGAGGTAATTTCTTTTAGGTTAAGTTTATGGAACTCCTGGGGAGGTCTTTCTCCTCATGACTTCTTTTAAACATGTAGCTAATTCAGTAAGGTAGTGTTGCCATTATAGCTAGCTATTTGATCAGCAAATGCTGCGCATGTGGCACTTTTCAATATGGTTACTAGCAGAGCCTCCAGCCACACAGATTTTTTCAAATTTACACCAAAAGTACGGATTACAGAAATTGATTTAATAGCATTGAGAGATTGTACTAGCTAGCTAACTGCTGTGAATTAACAATAAACATTGTCCAGAGGCTTAAAGAGCAGTTTATATTCCTAAAGTAGGTGATAAAAACAATAAGTTTGTTTATTTTTGCTAATTCATGATGTTTTTTTACTGTAAGTATATATAGTCTAATTTTTAAAGTGTAGGTCATGAAACTAGTTAGCTACGGAGTTTGCTACAAAAATACAGAAAGTGAACTATTTTTATACTGATGGATCATGGCAATTTTTAGGAGGGGGGCAATGCCCCCCCCCCCCCCCCCCCATTCCACTTTAGATCACACACAACAAACACTAAATTCTTCTTCCAGCTTAGAACTCAACCTCATTTAGTACAATAATGTTTATATCTTTACCACATTAGACAGCTGTTATAGTAGTGGAAATGTGGTTGTGGTGGTGAGTATAAATATAGTAAAATTATTATAGTAGAAGTACAGTTCTGTAAGTTCAAGTTTTCTGTTAATAATAATTCTCATACATATTGTTATTATTTAGACTTACAAACTAGCTAGCTACTATATTAAAGTGTATAATATCTGAAGGTGACAAGATACATTAGCAATAGAAATTACAAATAATTTATAATAATGATGATAATAATCTTTAGTCAGATAATATCTTAGCAAACTAATATTCAAACTAAAATTAGATAACTGACATGTGGTTATGTTGTAGCTAATTTTAAGGCTATTATAACTAAAAATAGACAAATCCATTTAATGTAGCTAATGGTTTGTTTATTGATGGATTCATCTAGTCTTCATGTCTCCACATCTTGCTCATCTTTATGTCAACATTTGAAGTGTTTCTTTTAGAGAGCCAATTATGCTCATAAAATTTGGAATCTTTAGTTATGCTAATTATGTAGCTATTCCTATTTTTGCTTATTGCCAAAACCTAAAACAAAAAAGTGCACTTGCTATAGTATTGTAACATTAGTGATTAGACTTCTACTGATGTGTTATTATTGGGACAGATACATTTGTCAGCTTATCACACCTGCTTATCATTGGCTAAGTTACCATCAAAACATAGCCTTAGCTGTTGTTAATATTTTATTTGTGGAATGTCACAATATGTAATTGTTTCACAGATGCAATAACTGTAGTTCCTCCCTCCATTACTGCTTGTCCTGGACAAACAGTGCTGACATTCAATTGCACTGTAAATGTTAATGTTGTGAGATGGAATGTGTTTACTCCTGTTCGTAATTACACAAACCTAGAAGTACCTGTGGTGGATGGTGATGTGGTGACTTCTGAAGTTAGTCGAACTCTAAACCCATTAGAAGTTGTGTTTTCCTTGACAATCACTGTAACAGCTGAACTTAATGGGAGTGAGGTACAATGCTTTACAGTAACAAGTGAAGGAATCATAATGGATTCTGGATTCATGTATTTTTCAGGTAATTATAGAGAGAAAGTGTGAGACCATGACCAATGTCCTCAGGAGTAATACATTTCCCAGAATTAATTATTTAGACTGTTCATATTAGTGTATATTAAATTACAGTTCCTCCAGGTCCCATTGAATTGAGAGCTCCTGATGATGTGGTGTTTGGCAGGACTACTATTACATCCATTACTATATCCTGGACACCATTGGAACTGGAGGGTGTGGACTACATCACCTCTATCACTCCTACTATTCCATTCCAAACAGCTTCCACCACTAGCATAGTCATCTCCAATGTCCCCTACAATATCCAGTACACCATCACTGTAGTGGCCTCCAACTGTGCCGGCTCTTCCATGGACACTATCTCCATTAACTATAGTGAGTCATAACTAAATTATTATGTCCATTAATCTTCCTCTATACGACTGCTAGAAACAATCTTCACCAAGACACACACACCACTATGTATTTTGTCTATACGTAGCTAGCTAGCTTAATTACATATTACATAATATTATTATTTTGAATACATTGTCAGTTTCAAAAAATGTTCATTCTGTAAATGTTGCCGACTATACTCTTGTCATGTAGTATCCTTCGCTTCAAACCTATAGAAATTACACAATCATCAATTAGAAGATATAGTACTAATAGTAGTCATTGTTCACTGGCTATTAGTCTGTTTGTCATTGTTCACTGGCTATTAGTCTGTTTGTCATTGTTCACTGGCTATTAGTCTGTTTGTCATTGTTCACTGGCTATTAGTCTGTTTGTCATTGTTCACTGGCTATTAGTCTGTTTGTCATTGTTCACTGGCTATTAGTCTGTTTGTCATTGTTCACTGGCTATTAGTCTGTTTGTCATTGTTCACTGGCTATTAGTCTGTTTGTCATTGTTCACTGGCTATTAGTCTGTTTGTCATTGTTCACTGGCTATTAGTCTGTTTGTCATTGTTCACTGGCTATTAGTCTGTTTGTCATTGTTCACTGGCTATTAGTCTGTTTGTCATGGTTCACTGGCTATTAGTCTGTTTGTCATTGTTCACTGGCTATTAGTCTGTTTGTCATGGTTCACTGGCTATTAGTCTGTTTGTCATTGTTCACTGGCTATTAGTCTGTTTGTCATTGTTCACTGGCTATTAGTCTGTTTGTCATTGTTCACTGGCTATTAGTCTGTTTGTCATTGTTCACTGGCTATTAGTCTGTTTGTCATTGTTCACTGGCTATTAGTCTGTTTGTCATGGTTCACTGGCTATTAGTCTGTTTGTCATTGTTCACTGGCTATTAGTCTGTTTGTCATTGTTCACTGGCTATTAGTCTGTTTGTCATGGTTCACTGGCTATTAGTCTGTTTGTCATTGTTCACTGGCTATTAGTCTGTTTGTCATTGTTCACTGGCTATTAGTCTGTTTGTCATTGTTCACTGGCTATTAGTCTGTTTGTCATGGTTCACTGGCTATTAGTCTGTTTGCCAGCTATTAGTCTGTATGTTTCTGTTGCTACTATAAACCACTCTACAATGCTAAGAAAGTTGTTTGTGCTCAGATGCCATCATTTGATTATCTGGAAGTAGCTATTTAGTCATAGAATATAAAATAATAATATGAAATTACTCAATTAGGTATGTGTGGATTACCAGTGACTGCTGATGGTGTGGTGATACATAACTACACTACAACGTTTGCGGGGTCATCCATCACTTTCACTTGTGAGGATGGTTTGTTTCCCAATGACAACATCACAGCTACTTGTACTGGAGAAGGACATTGGAGTACAGACCCTGCTACATACATGTGTATCAATATAATTGGCACTACCACTAGTTCTACTACTACAAATACCACAAATACCACCACTTGCCCTGCCACTTGCCCTATTTGTACTAATCAAGATAAAGGTATAAAATAGCTATACACTTTCAGGAAATGTCTTCTGTTTGATACTCACAGTGCCAATATTTTTTACTGTTAGATTCAGCAGTGACAGTGATCATTGGCATCCTGTTCTTCATTGTTGGATTGGTTGGTGGGTTTGCTGGTGGTGTTCTAGTTGTGTATTGCTATGTCAAGTGGCAGAGTAAACACCACCCTCCACCCAGTCAACCTGCTCCACTCTATGAGGACATAGTTGCCTCTACTCTTAAGGGTGAAGTGGAACTCCAACTCAGAGACAATGTGGCATATGGACAAGTTAAATAGTTTATTTGTTCTGGCTTATTTATTATTGTTCACAACAGATACTCATAGTGGTTACTATAATATTATGTAGATACATGTATTATCAGATGAATGTGATAGCTAGCAAATTTTGAAAACTTTTATGTAAGCTATTAATTTTGTGATACATCTGAACAAAATTTTGTTTATAATGACATTTTCCTTACAGACTAACTTTCATTGGCTATGTTCTTCCCTTATTATTATAATGGTAGGTTATACATACGTAGATACATGTATAGTAAAACCTGCCTAATCATACCACTCCACTTAATCATACCCAAAAATTATTTTAACCTCCACTCAAAGAACAGAACTACGTACTGATTAAAACAACTTCTTTCATCCCAGAGGGTGGTCATTATTATAGTTAGCTACACAAATAGCTAGCTAGTGATGATACAACATTTTTCACGATCTCAACAGCAAAAATAAATAATAGCTATATAGCTATGTACTCCTGAGTAGGCCTTGGCACATTATGCTCAAAAATTGAGCTATTATGCTATGCTTCTATGCTCTAAGAAGCTCACTATTATGCTTCCTACTACTAGTCATTATGCTCTCATTAAAAGTCATTATGCTCCATTATGCTTAGCTGACCCTTAAAGTAGCAGCAACTTTTGCCATGGTTTCAGCTTCACCACCTGCGTCAGCTTCAGTGGAACGAGTTTTTTTTTCAATTATGAAGAGGCATTTTTCTCTATCCCAGCAGTCAGTACTTCAAGACTATGTTGAAATTGGAGTAATGCTCGAATTTAATAATTCTTAGTTAACTGCTTTACATTTATTGTCACTATGCTCACAAGATGTTGCTATTATGCTCAATTATGCTCAAGTCAGACAAGAGAGCTATTATGCTCAAAATTATGCCGGCATAATGTGCCAAGACCTACTCCTGAGGTTACAATACAATTATAGAATTCACAATGAGTGAAAGCAACTCTTGCAAATATTGACGTAGCTATAGGTGTGGTCCTGTGGATTCGCCGTCCAGAGTGTGAGGAATAAGAGGATGACGAGATTGAGAAGACCTGGTTTATTACTGTTACTACTTCACTCGGTGTTTGCTAACACTGCTAGTAAGTAACTTAGTATAGATAGAACTTGTACGCTTAGACCAGTTAGCTAGCTACATTGATTATTACAACTAGCTAATTATAGTTAGACATTCTAGCTAGCTAATTTCGTGACTTTTAACTAGCCCTTGTCCTAGCCCTAACCAACTAGCCCTCTAACTTTAGTCTCAACTCCTGTGTGTGAGTGAGGCTGGGTTAGGGTGTGGCTGTCATCCCTTGGGGACTGAAGTCATATGGTCAGTCCTACCTTGTTATATTTTATCCTAATACTTGGTACTACCTTGTCCTAGTATTGTTTTTTGAGTATTCATTATTATTACTATAGGACTGGATTACTTCACAAGGAATATTCCAGTGATGTGTGATATTGCTTTGTGTTAGCACACTCTGAATATTTCTCAGTCTCAAGTATTCCAGTCCTACTGTTGTTCCTCTTCCTGATTACATAATAGATTAAAGAAATCCTTACTCTTATTATGTAGGTTAATAATGAGCTCTATAATTATAGATAAAGATGTACTTCCTATATTATAATAACAGAAGTACGTATAATAATATTATACGTATATAGCTAGTTGTGTACACATTGTGGCTAGTACAATGCAAACAAAAGCAGCTGCTATTATAGTCATACACAATGAACACTAAATATTTCTTCCAACATAGCTAGGAATCTATTTCACTCGACTCTGCCCCTTCCATTCAATATTCAGCTCATCTATGTAATATAAACTTCCTTCTATAATTATTATGTGAAATAGTATTACATAGTTCTAGTGAAGTACAAGATAACCTGGAAATATTGGATGCAAAGAAAATTTCAATAGCAGAAATTTGTATGTGTGCTTGTACGTATGTTTTAAATGACAGAATGAATTAGATATTGGAGTTTTAATAGAAAAGCAAAAGGATCTCAATTTTTTTCAGTATCAATTTTTGTACTGTCTACTCCAATACTAGATGGCCAGTACCTAACAGCAACAGTTAAACTAGTCTATATACCTCACTATACAGTCTCTGTATTAGACAAATAGCTAGCTATCATTATTAGTGTACATAATATTAGATAGTACTTACATGAAGTTTAATATAGTAAAAAATGTATAGATGACTCCGAAACTACAATGCTGAAAATCATGAAAGTTACACCTACTATTGGAATGCCTTCAGCAAATCTGTATAGCATTAATTAATACTTGTATATTATTATTCTTGTATATAGATGCAGTGATTCTAGTTCCTCCTTCTATTACCACATGTCCTGGACAAACAGTCATGTTTAACTGCACTTCATATTGAATGGAGAGTCTTTACTCCTAACATTAACTACACTAACCTATATATCAATAATATTCAAGTTCACAGAATCTATGGATGGAGTTATTATGGCAGACCTAATTTCTCTAGATGTGTCAATCATGCCTATAGCAGTAGTGTCTTCCTTGATAGTAAATGTCAGAGCTGAACTTGAGGTGCAGTGTTTAGGATTCAAGTGATGAGATTCAATCAGGATTCATTCATATTACAGGTGATTAATATCTTATCATTAGACACATCAAAGATGTTCTCACTCTGTTGAAGTGAAGAGTTTTAAGGTCACTGGCAGATTTCTTACTTAAATGAGAAAAGCCACAGTTTGAAGTGTTATAACTTCAACACTAATTCAAATGTATGAGTCAAGCTTCCATTGAACAGTAGATAGATTGACATATGGTAGCCCACTCTATAATAATAGAGAATTTTTTGAAAAAGATATATCTGTCCCACAACTTTAGTATAATAATTTAAATTTATTTACAAAGATTCTACATTATTAGACATTAGAAATATTATAATGGGAAATTCCCAGTAAAGCAATACACATGAAAATAAGTGTCTATATAATATAGCTACATAGTTATTAGCACTTTCAATCCATGTTGAAATAATTATGTATAATTATACCATAATACAGTGAACTTTGAATCAGGGCATCCTCAGGAACCAGCACTTCTTTATTTGAATATAGAAAATAAAAGAACACTAATAGTAAAAAATCATTTTTTATTATTATTTTGACATTATTTTCTTCTACTGATACATTTACATAGAGTTTGTTAATAGTGTGTCAACAATTTTGAGTGGTGTTTTTGCTTGGTATTTTGAATACTATAAAGTATTAACAGGTTATCATAATGATTAGTTCCTCCAGGTCCCATTGAATTGACAGATCCTGTCTCAGATGTGGCAGATGTGGTGTTTGGTAGGACTAACATTACATCCATTACTATATCCTGGACACCATTGGAACTGGAGGGTGTGGACTACAACACTCCAACTATTCCATTCCAAACAGCTTCAAACACTAGCATAGTCATCTCCAATATCCTCTATAATACCCAGTACACCATCATTGTAGTGGCCTCCAACTGTGCTGGCTCTTCCATAGACACTATCTCCATTAACTATAGTGAGTCATATCATCTCCTAACCTATCCACTCTTAATAATTTTGCCATCATGTACACCCAATACTATGTTAATTCCTAATGGTGCATAGATAGTTTATAGTTTATATTTCTTGGCTTGGGATTAGAAACTGTGGATTTTAATGCTCTCACTCCATATCCAACAACAAAAAAAATTGCTCACCAATAATCAAACCAGAATGTTCTGTTCTTTGTTTCTTCTACTAGTCTATAGCTATCAGTATTTATTAAGAAAATTATGGAAATTTACACAGTTCATTACAAATCCTGCTTTAGTGGGAGTAGTCTTGATGAAATTAACTTATGTACATAAGGAAGTTATTATACAGAACTTTTCCATCTCTCTAAAAGTTATCCTGTTATTCACAAATATTATATACGTAGCTAGCTAGTGTCAAATTTGATTGCAGAATGATCAGTGGAATGAATGTAAATGAAGTTTCATTCTCTTGTTTGTGAACTTTCTTACTATGACCTTGTCTCTCACTACATTTCCAAGAAATGTTCTTCCTCTTACTTGTTTCCATTCATTTCTTAGTAAAATAGTCTACCCATAGGCTGTTATTGTAAAGAAGAAAGGAGATGAAATGAACTAATTAGCTATAGAAAATTTTCTTTGAAAGATGAGGTCACTATAATTACAATAATGCTGTGTTAGCTTTTTAACTGGTGTAAACAGTGCTAGGTGCATGGGTGTGGATTCCAGACATTAGGTGTGCAAGGGTTAGGTTTATTCAATAATATAGGTGAGTGTGGACCACCAGTGGCTGGTGATGGTGTGGTGATACATAACTACACTACAACATTTGAGAGATCATCCATCACTTTCACTTGTGAAGATGATCTGTTTCCCAATGTCAACATCACAGCTACTTGTACTGGGGGACACTGGAGTACAGACCCTGCTACATACATGTGTACTGGCACCACAACCATTAACCCTGCCAGTTGCCCTGATAATTGCCTTAAAGCATCTGATCAAATAATATTGTCTAGTTCTATGATGGACATAAATTTTGCATGTATCTTTCTGGGAGTATGATAATGATCACACTGCCCTGGAGTAGTGTCATTAATACTATGCATAATAAATTATTGGTGACATTGTTTGTACTGTTAGGTTCAACAGTGACAGTGATCATTGGTGTCCTGTTCTTCATTGTTGGATTGACTGGTGGGTTTGCTGGTGGTGTTCTAGTTGTGTATTGCTATGGCAAGTGGCAGAGTAAACACCACCCTCCACCCAGTCAACCTGCTCCACTCTATGAGGACATAGTCACCTCTACTGTTAAGGGTGAAGTGGAACTCCAACTCAGGGACTATGTGGCATATGGACAAGTCAAATAGTAGCTGGTATTCATTTTATTTGTTATTATTGGTGAATGTAGTGAATAGATAGCAATTTTGTTATGAAAACTTCATTTTTATGTTGTTATTATTATAAATAAACAACATAATATATAATTATAGGAACAATCATTCTTAGCAATAAAACTCAATGGATATTAAATGCAAAATTTTGTTTATGACATTTTCCTAACAGGCTAACTTTCATTGGCTATAAACATTTCATTATTATAGCTAGATACATGTATTTATAGTAAAACCTGCCTAATCATACCACTCTCTTTAATAAACCACTTAATCATACTCAAAAAGTCCTTGCATTAATTTTTTTAACTGCCACGTAGAGAACAGAACAACTGATAAAAACCACTTCTTTCATCACAGAGTGTGGTCATTATAGATAGGTTTCAAATATTACTATTATAGTTAGCTACACAAATAACTTGCTGTGTTGCAGACACAATATTTAACTATACTCCTGAGGTTGCCATACAATTCACAATCATGAAAATATTGACTAGTAGGTGTGGTCCTGTGGATCCGTCCTTGAATTTCCGTCCAGAGTGTGAGGAATAAGAATAGAGGATGAGATTGGGAAGACCTGGTTTATTACTGTTACTAGTTCACTCGGTGTTTGTTAACACAGCCTGTAAGTAACTTAGCGAAGAACCTGTAAGCTTACTCCAGTTTCATACATTGTTTATTACAACTAGCCATTCTAATTGAAGTTCTTTCGTAATCTTTAACTAGCCCTCCCTAGCCCCAATAACTATATAGTCCTCTAGCTTAGTCTTTATAATAATAATTTTATCATGTTGATGGGCAAGGCTGGGTTTGGGTGTGGCTGTCATCCCTATAATATAGGACTGTTATAATTTTATTGAAGTCATATTATGGACCCACCTTGTTATTTATTGTCCCAATACTTACTTAGTTGATGGTCTTACTTTATCCTAATATAGTTTATTTTGAGGATCCATTATGTTACTGACTGGGTTAAACTTCACAAGAATTAAAAGTTCATGTGTAGATGGAAGATATTAATATTCCAGTGATGTGTGATATTGCTTTGTGTTAGTACATTCTTGAATATTTATTTCATTTATCAGTGAAAACTTGCTAAGTGTGATGTATTCTGCCTCTTCCTGGCTATAATCTAGAAATCCTTACACCCACATTATGTATGATTCCTATATAAGTTAGCTAACTATAGTTGTGTACACATTGTGGTTAGTACAATACAAACAAAAGCAGCTGCTATCAAGTACAATGCAAACAAAAGCAGCTGCTATATATATATCAAGTCACGTCACACACAATGACCACTAAGGGAATTGCTTATGTTTATACCAACTAATAGTATACGTAGTACTAGTGGAAAATATAGTATATACGTACTATAATTATAGTGGTATAGTAGTAGAGCTGGTGGCAGCACCAGTAATATCTGTAGTAGTGGAGCATATGGTAGGATCAAGCTTCTAATAACATCTTTATCCCTCCCCCTCCCAACTCAATTTTCAAGTAATGATAGTAGATATTAATTATACTGTTTTAGTAGCTGTTGTGTTATTCTACTCTACATGTCATTTTTGTCAAGTTTTTCCATTGTAGCTATTTATGTATCTAAACTGTTTCTGGACAAACAAAAGCTGATGATGGTATTTATAATATGATGCCAAATAATTATTAGCTAGCTAATAATTATTTGCATAAGATCCTCAACAATATTATTATTGTGATACTGACTGTGCCTCATTCTAATATTACGTACATGACAGTTTCTGTATTAGACAAAATCACTACTTTCAATTATCAATGTTCATAGTTATATCTTAATGCACTCAATGATTATTAAAATTCACATTTTCCAAGGCCAGCCAGATATTGTACAATAATGTTCAATAATTATATAGATGCTATAGATAGCACCATGTACATGAAGTTTCAATTTAGAGGGGAAAATTATACAGATGACTAAGTTCTATTAGCTAATAGTTATAATGCTGAAGATCATAAAATTTACATCTGTCACTGTATTGTTAGCATAGGTGTAGGAACTGGAGGGGTACTGGGGGCATGTGCCCCCCCCCTCCCCCCCAATATTTGGGTCACTAATACAAATATTATTCCAGTGCCCCCCCCCCCCCCAATTTGACAAAATAGATTGCAGGTTGCTTGAAGGAATCAAGGTCCTATTCAAGCAACCACTTAAAGTTAACTGATGAATAGGCAGTTTCATAAGTCCTTATTGACTCCCTATACGTACCTAGTATCAACATTTGTGGCCTATGGTGTCTCTCTTGATGCATGTAGCAGCTGCTCAGTATTAGCTAGAGCTAGGTACGTATTGCTGAGAAGTTTATCAGTGAAAATAAGCATTTTTGGTTCTTATTAAACTGTATTAAAAATGTGTGGCTAGTGGGTGTGGTCACTCAAAATTTTCTCGGACACACACACTTAGCCATTCCTTTCCATACGAGTGCCCCCCAATCAAAATCTCATTCCTACACCTATGGTTAGGATTACCTCCAGCAAATCTCTCTAATGTTCACACTTGTATTTTAATTCTTTTAGATGCAGTGACACTAATTCCTCCTTCTATTACTACATGTCCTGGTCAGACAGTCATGTTTAACTGCACTGCAAATGGTGTTCCTATTAGATGGAGTGTCTTTACTCCTAACATGAACTACACTAACCTGGACATCAGTGATGCTAACAGAAAATTGATGGATGGAATTATTATGGCAGACCTAATTGCTCTAGATGTGTCAACCATGCCTATAACAGTAGTGTCTTCCTTGACAGTAAATGTCACAGCTGAACTCGAGGGAAGTAAAGTGCAGTGTTTAGGAGTTACAAATGGAAGTGATACTGAGATTCAATCAGGACTCATTCATATTACAGGTAATTAATTAGACATATCAAATTTAATGTTCTCCCTCTGTTGAAGTACGTAAATAGTATCAAGACCTAAACTTTCAATTATTATCTCTATCTTCATCCTTATATTACCATATTTATAGCACTTTCTTTTGGAGAAGCTCAACTTTCACTAATAGGTCATTCTTTCACAAAACAACTTTCATGAGGTCAGAGGCCAGAAGCCAGGTAAATAGAGAAGATTAGCTAGTTTCAAGAGCAAAATGTTTGTCGGATCTTTCCTATATTCGTGAAGAACTCGAAAGTTGAACTCCACCAAAATAAAGCGCTATAATGGTAGTATATCTTTGTACATAGTTTCAAACCCTTTTAGTACATTTCAATCATGAAGTAATATTCCCAAACCACACCTCTTTTATTTCCTGCTAGGTACAAGTTCCATAGAAAAGTAATGGGGGAAAAAAGGAGCCCCATTTTCTGTCTCTTTGAGAACAAGTATGTATAAAGAATATAGTAACTTAACTGTTTAAATTACATTTTTTTGGTTGGCTCACACAACACTTAAGTGAAGCCATACTTGTCACCTTATGACCACCAATTACTAATATAATTTTGTTTAAGGATGTTGTATGTATGTCACTGGCAGATTTGATACATAGCCAAGGACAAATGGTAGAAACCAACAGTATGATGCCTTATAATTATTATCAACACTAATTCATATGTATGTATAAACCAAACTTCTATAATAGCTAGCAATAGATTCTCTTTGCACTGATATAGCCCACTTAAAAGTATAGGAAATTTTTAGGAAATGGCATTTCTGTTCCACAGCTTCAGTATAATTCTGTTGTACAAACTTATAAACTTTCACCATTATTAAACATTGTTGGCAAATTCCCAGTAAAATATGACAACTTCTTAATGTGTACAGAGTTATTAGCACTTTGAATGGATGCTGAAGTCTATGAGTTAGCCAGTAAAACTTGACTGTGATCATGTGGACTTTTAACCAGGGCATTCTCACAAACCAGCAACTCTTTATTTGAATAGAGAATATCAAAAAACACAAAATTAATGGTTAGGAATAAATCCACCTATTATAAATTCTGTTCCAGCACTAAAACATACCTGGCAAGATTCCATCAACTACTATAGCTATAGTTATGGTTTTGAATCATCAGGTGTCCTTTACCTGACATTATTATCTTTTATTGACACTTACTTTCAACTAAGTGTAAAGATATTTTCCTATACCTTATTGCTATTAGATATTTTGTATTAGTGATAACTTCTTGTAATTATAAAGGTTATAATGATTAGTTCCTCCAGGTCCCATTGCATTGAGAGCACCTAATGTCTCAGATGTGGTATTTGGTAGGACTACTATTACATCCATTACTATATCCTGGACACCATTGGAACTGGAGGGTGTGGACTACAACACTTCCATCACTCCGACTATTCCATTCCAAAGAGCTTCAACCACTAGCATAGTCATCCCCAATGTCCCCTACAATACCCAGTACACCATCACTGTAGTGGCCTCCAACTGTGCCGGTTCTTCCATGGACACTATCTCCATTAACTATAGTGAGTCATCTAAAATACATAGTCACATCATTTAATTCTCCTCTTTACCTTTCCAATGCTTTCATTACTGTCTTCACCAAGACGTCACTATTATCTATAATATTATAGCTAGCTTAGTTACATAATTATTATTGTGAATGCACTGTCAGTCTTAAAGAAAATGTTTCATCAGAAGAGTGTTAAGAAGGAAAAATTGTTGATCTTGAACACTATCTCTATAGTAATATTATTATCATATAGTATCCATTCATGCTTCAGAAAATTGCACAATCATCAAATCGAAGTAATAGTACTCATTATTCACTGGCTATTAGTCTGTATGTTTCTGTTGCTACTATTCATTGCTGAGTAATGGGTAAGGTGTGAGTGGGCTCAGATACCATCATTCAATTATCTAGAAGTAGCTATTCAGTTATTAAGTATAAATATTATGGAATTGCGCTATTAGGTGGGTGTGGACCACCAGTGGCTGCTGATGGTGTGATGATTCATAACTACACTACAATATTTGAGGGGTCATCCATCATTTTCACTTGTGAGGATGGTCTGTTTCCAGATGTCAACATCACAGCTACTTGTACTGGAGAAGGACACTGGACTACAGACCCTGCTACATACACGTGTATCAACATAATTGGCATTACCACTAGTTCTACTACTACTACTACCACAAATACCACCACTTGCCCTGCCACTTGCCCTGCCACTTGCCCTATTTGCACTAATCAAGAAAAAGGTATAAAGTGCTCAAATGCATTCTAAGTCTTCTCTACATTAATTTTAGCAGTAAAATGTAAATTCTGCATGTATATATACACTTTCAGGAAATGCCTTCAGTTTTATACTCATAGTACCAATATATTTACTGATAGATTCAACAGTGACAGTGATCATTGGTGTCCTGTTCTTCATTGTTGGATTGGTTGGTGGGTTAGCTGGTGGTGTTCTAGTTGTGTATTGCTATGGTAAGTGGCAGAGTAAACACCACCCTCCACCCAGTCAACCTGCTCCACTCTATGAGGACATAGTCACCTCTACTGTTAAGGGTGAAGTGGAACTTCAACTCAGAGACAATGTGGCATATGGACAAGTCAAATAGTACTATTCCTTCATTTGTTCTGGCTAATTGATGAATGTACTTCAATAGCAAATTTGTTAAGAATACTTGCTATTTTTAATTGTTATTACAATAATGTGTAGGAACAATCATTCTTAGCAAAATTTGTGTACGTAAAACTCAATGGAATGTAGTAACATATTCTTCTGTTTATTATAGCCAGTTAACTAGCTACACAACTAATGAGGAGACTCTACAATAGCTTACAAAATCAGTGACTATTTCTAAACACTTCTGAGATTGCCACAAGTGGTGAAAGTAAACAAATATAGCTATTGGTTTCAAAAAGGGGACATTGGGTGCAATTGCCCCCCAAACCTCAAACCTAGGTGGGCAATATCAACTGTTTACTTTTTGATCCTTTACTTACTTTCTATGCTTTAGTATTGCTTTACTGATGGTTTACTTAACATACATAGGTGTAGGAACTTGGGGGGGGGGGGATGGGGGCACTGGGTGCATGTGCCCCTCCACGGGTCACTATACAAATATTATTCCAGTACCCCCCCAATCTGACAAAATAGATTGCACACAGGTTTCTTGAAGGAATCAAGGTCCTATTCAAGCAACCACTTAAAGTTAGCTAATGAATAGGCAGTTTACATAAGTCCTTACTTATTGACTCCCTATACTTTGTGTCAACATTAATTGTGGCCTATGGTGTCTCTATTGATGCATGTAGCAGCTGCTCAGTATTAGCTAGAGCTATTGCTGAGAAGTTTATCAGTGAAAATAAGCATTTTTGGTTATTAAATTGTATGACTAGTGGGTGTGGTTACTCAAAATTTTCACCACACACACACTTAGCCATTCCTTTTCATGCAAGTGCCCCCCCCCCCCCAATCAAAATCTCATTCCTACACCTATGCTTAATAGACTTGTTTTAATGCTACAACCTGTCCCCGCTACTCTCCCCCACCCACGCTATTGAGCTGTGGGAGAATGGGTGTGGTCTGTCTTCTATCCGCCCTTGTCTTTGAATTGAGAATGAAGGTCATCAGACCTGGATTAGTACTCTTCCTATTTCACTTGGTGTTTATTCACACTTCTAGTGAGTACCTTAATGAAGAGCCTGTAAGCAGTAAGTGTAGTTAGCTAGCTGTATGAACGTCAGCTTACCACACTATACATAGGTGTAAGAAGATGTTTTGGAGCATGGGGGCACACTCTGAATGGGAATAATGTTACGTAAGGACTCTGTGCTACAGAATACCGACACTATGAAAATTGATATAATGATATTGTAGGCTTTCCAAAAAATAGTTTAGCCTAGCTAGCTACGTACATGAATCAGCGTTATTGATAATTTTAGCAATAGCTAGCTATCTACGTAGTTCATCAGTTGGTGATGTCTCTATGTGTAGCTATGCAGAAGCATGACATTAGGTTACTTCCCAATAGTTTAGATGCTGAAAGGTTATTATAGAGGTTTTACCTTAATGTGGTAGCATTTATTAGCTATGTTTAACCATGGGGTTCTGGCCCCCATGCTTCCTATGCCTATTAGATAGCCATTTTAATCTTATGCTTGTTGATGAAACCATCAAAAGTAGCACTCTTTGACAAGTTTTGACATTATTATTTTGAGCTTAACAATTGTCTGATCCTTCATGTAGCTACACAAGTGTCATAGATGAGCGTAATCTTGTTGAAATAGTTGAGGAGTTTACTATGATAAAGAATGAAGTATATATGTAATTGTTTTATAAAGACCACTTCTTGGGATGACAGAATATTGTAGGTGGTCTCTTAATAAAAAAAAATGACCAAATTAATACACATAATAATAGAATTATGCAACACCCACATTGTGGTGTTAGGTAGGGAATTTGTTCCAGTATGTAGTTATGAAATAACAATACAAAATACATGCACATATGTGAAAGCCTTTCATCAATCAGTCAATGTGACTGTTGAAGTGGTCTGGTGATTTTGTATTACTTTTGACCAATTAGTGTTATCTTTGGTTAAGAATGACAGCATTTGTGCATTAAGAATGTGGTCTAATAAGGCAGTGGTCTTTGAACACAGGGGTCTTATAATCCATGTGGTGAGTAGTATAGAAGTATATTCTAGTGGTGTAATTTTATAGTTCTGTAGAGAGCATAACAAGTTCATCATGAGTCAAAGTTTTCTGTTAATAAAAATTCTTATATTATAGACTTACTTTAATATCTGAAGGTGACAAGAGATAATGTACCAAATAATATAAGTAGATATTAACAATAGAGACAAGAGCAATAGTAGTAGTAGTAGTAGTAGTAGTAGTTGTTGTTGTTGTTGTTGTTGTTGTTGCATATAGTATTCTTAGCACACAAGTGGTAAAACTAAACTTAAGTAGCTATTAATTTTAGACAACTGACAATAACGTTATGTCAATTATTTTTTTTGATGCTGTTAAGTTATAATTATTTAACTTCTCTTTGATGTGTGTGCCTTCAATTATTGAATGACATAGAACATAGTGTATTGTCTATTATACCTAACATTTATAAAGAGCGCATTTGTGTGTGTAGGTTAATTCAGTATGTGGCTATGTTGTAGTTATAAGGCAATTGTACATAACTAAAAATAGACAAATGCATTGAAAGTAGCTTGTGGTTTAGTAATAATTATTATTCGTTCTGCTCTATTATCTTTCCCATGTCATCATTTGAAGTGTTACTCATGCTTCTTTTAGGGAGTCAATATAATTATTGTGCTCATAAAATTTATTATTCCTATTTTTCCCTTATTTCACAATCTTAGTAGTAGCTATTTTCCTACAAAAAAAATGCATGAAAAAAATACTTATCACTTGCTGTTGTATTGTAACATCAGTGATTAGAATTCTACTGATGACTATAACCAGTTACTAATACTTGCCAGAGATTATTTAATTAAACCACACCAGCATGCTCATCATTAACTGTCAAAATTTGGCCTTAGCTGCTAATTAATGTTGTTTTTATGATTAATGTCACAATAATTGTTTCATAGATGCAATAACTGTAGTTCCTCCCTCTATTACTGCTTGTCCTGGACAAACAGTGCTGACATTCAATTGCACTGTGAATGTTGATGCTGTGAGATGGAATGTGTTTACTCCTGTTCGTAATTACACAAACCTTCGTGTGCCTGTTGTGGATGGTGATGTGGTGACTTCTGAAGTTAGTCGAACTCTAAACCCATTAGAAGTTGTGTCTTCCTTGACAATCACTGCAACAGCTGAACTTAATGGGAGTGAGGTACAATGCTTTACAGAAACAAGTGAAGGAATCATAATGGATTCTGGATTCATATATTTTGCAGGTAATGTTAGTATAGAGGTAAAGTGTGAGACCATGACCAATGTCCTCAGGAGTAATACATTTCCTATAGACTATAGTATTAATTATTTATACTGTTCATGTTGTATATTAAATTACAGTTCCTCCAGGTCCCATTGAATTGAGAGCTCCTGATGTCTCAGATGTGGTGTTTGGCGTGACTACTATTCCATCCATTACTATATCCTGGACACCATTGGAGCTGGAGGGTGTGGACTACAACACTTCCATCACTCCAGCTATTCCATTCCAAAGAGCTTCCACCACTAGCATAGTCATCCCCAATGTCCCTTACAATACCCAGTACACCATCACTGTAGTAGCCTCCAACTGTGCTGGCTCTTCCATGGACACTATCTCCATTAACTATAGTGAGTCATAGATAATATCTCCCAATATCTGTTCATACATCTCCAATACTGTCTTCGTCATATCTAATAATGGTCTCTATTTCAAGTGCTAATCCTAACCAAGTGTATAGATACTGCTACAGGTTTGGATTGTGGAGTTAAGATATCAACCTGCTGCCATTTTGTGGCTAGCTAGTTCTAAACTGTAATAGGATACTAGGGTAATGGCTATATGCTATGAAACTTTTTCTTCTAATTGCAGATGTTATCAAGTAGCATTACTTCTGTCATAATAGATTATTATTACTGTATAGGTGAGTGTGGACCACCAGTGGCTGGTGAAGGTGTGGTGATACATAACTACACTACAACATTTGAGGGATCATCCATCACTTTCACTTGTGAGGATGGTTTGTTTCCCAATGTCACCATCACAGCTACTTGTACTGGAGAAGGACACTGGAGTCCAGACCCTGCTATATACATGTGTATCAATATCACTGGTACTACCACTGGTACTATGGATACTAGTTCTACTACTACCAGTACTACAGTGTCCCCCGTCAATTGCCCTGCCAATACAGAAAAAGGTACATACATACATGCTATTAAGTTAATATTAATGTACGTGGAGTGGAATCTCTCTAAGTTGGGGACTTTAGAAATTTTCCTTTATGTAGAAGTTGTCCTTTATTCAGAGGAAATTTTATACAATATTATGACAGGACTAGTGTATGTTTGTATGGAGGTAAGAGTGTCCTTTAGTACTTGATAATTTACACTATAAATACATAGATTCTCCATGATTCTAATCATCAGAGAGTTACATATTTTCTCTCAGTAACATTATTTGTACTGCTAGGTTCAACAGTGACAGTGATCATTGGTGTCCTGTTCTTCATTGTTGGATTGGTTGGTGGGTTTGCTGGTGGTGTTCTAGTTGTGTATTGCTATGGCAAGTGGCAGAGTAAGCACCACCCTCCACCCAGTCAACCTGCTCCACTCTATGAGGACATAGTCACCTCTACTGTTAAGGGTGAAGTGGAACTGCAACTCAGGGACAATGTGGCATATGGACAAGTCAAATAGTAGTAGCTACGTAGCTATTCCTTTATTTGTTCTGGCTTATTATTCTTGTTCAGAACAGATACTCATGTTAGCTAATATAATAGCTAGATACATGTATTATCAGCCAATAAGTAGCTATGTTATGAAAATTTTCTGCTATTATATTAATTTTGTGATAGCTACATCTGTTGTTGTGCAAAATGAGATTTTGTTTATGATGACAATTTCCAAACAGGTTCACCCTCATAATTTTTTCATACTGATTTATAGTCTAAAACTTCTTCAAATTCTACAAGTTTCTTGAAGAAGTATTTACTGCTGCCCTGACATCACTTTGAGGCTTTTCTCTTCTTCACCTCCATTTCTATATAAATTCTCTTACAGTTTTCTTCTTCAAAATTAAAATAATTGTCTTTCTGTTCCATGGCTTGAATGACTTCTGCTCTTATCTTTTTCCATTTCCTCCAATTTGATGTTGCTAGTAGGAGACAAATTCTCTTTGTGTGATAGCTAGTGCTTATTTTCATGAGAACTCAGCTTATTGCATTGGTCTTATCTGTTTTATGATAGTAACTACACACTAAACCACTCAATGAGCCTTGTAGCTATTAATTATACAGAATACTTGTCTCATAAACTTAATAATTGAACACTATTAGAATCATATAGCAGCCTTAAAGTATTGAAGTCCATGATTTGAGGCATTTTCTGATTATTCATACTCTCTAGTATATTAATGCAAAAATTGGCTCTAGAATTATAGCAATCTCTATAGAGCTATAAAATATAAAATATTCAAAAATCTAGAATAACTATACCTATATATGTGATGCTGCTACTTCTTTGAAAGCATGCCACATAATAATAATTATATATTAATTTTTATTAAAATTAATCCGCACAACTAGCTAGTGCGCATGCTTAATCCTGGTATTTATACATACTTATTATAACTAGATTTAACAGTTGAAATAAACTATTACCTGATCTCATCATTCCCATAATTATTATGCTTAGAATCTTCAGCAACACACCCACACAAGTGTACACTGCAAAAGAGGAGGAGTTAATACAACTGGAGATAGTCATGTTTGAGACACAAGGATTGAATTGATGGCAGTCACAAACATCAATCTTTCAATTCCCAGCAGAGATTATGTCCCTGTGTAAAGATCTAAGTAGTTACAAAGTATTTACTCTTGAAGTGGAGACCCTGTACACTTGAATAGCTAACTAACTGACATAAGATCACTCTAATCAAAATCTCATAATAATGTTTAATAGAGATAGAAACATGTAGCTATACAGTGAAGGTCATTATACTGAGAAGTAGCTATAATATAACTATAGGTTAAGTACTCTATATACAGTGCTTGTACATGATAGCTTATATTGTTTCTTCATCACTACTTGCTTCTGAAAATTTCAGCTCAAACTCTTCCACATGGTGCTTTTTAGCTCTCTTGGTCGAGTAACGTTTTATTTGAACTCCTGGCTTTTCTCCCTGGCTGACTTCTGGGACTGTTTCAATTGTGTTGGGTTTATCAATAGATGAGTTAGCATTTGTATTTTGTTCTCTGACATAATGTTTGGTGTGTTGAAGAGTGGAGAATTTGTACGAGTTACTGATATCCCTATCAAGAGTTAATGCAGTAGACGATCGAAGAGTGGATGATGCAGCTGTGTGGGAGATACTCCTTGACTGCTTAAATGTTGACTGGTTTAGAAATGCTGACTGATAACGTCCACAGGTCAATACCTGCTTCCATGATTCACGTGCTTCTCTACTGATGACACAAAAGAATAAGAAGATAAAGAATCCTTGGAATGAGTTAAGAACCACAAAGATGATTTGTGCTGGCGTTCGAACAGCCGACACAGTTATGGTGAGTGCACCAAATAACCACGAAAGACCAAAGAGAGTCATGATACCAATAATGCTGGTCAGCAACCGAACAGTTTTCTTCGCACCAATAGATTTTCTACTACGGCGTGCAGTACTTCTGAAATGTTTAATTAGTATTGCAATCACAATCACACAGAGAACCACATTCATTAGAAGTATCGCAAAGATGGGTCCCAAAAAGGCACCAAAGAACACTCCTTGGTGGCTCAGGAAACAACTACACAAGGAATAGAAGCAATATTATTATAGTTACCAGTGAACAAGACTACAGCCATCACTTACTATTGATCCCTTTCAACAATTAGGTCATTTGAAGGATCGTTGCCATTTTCCAGGTCAATTATTAGAGATATGAGGACAGGAACCAGAGGAACCACTACATGAATACAAATATAGCAAGTAACCATAGTTAGCTATTAGCTAGAAAGAAAAACATTTCCTAATGAAGTCATTGTGTAGGAACGCAATTCTCCAGACTGTTCCCTTTCACAGTTATTCTTGTATTTATTAGTTACACTATGCATGCAACTGAGTTAAAAATCCTGTTTATGCATTAATGCTGTTGGACTGTAAATGTAAAACAACTCAGCTGGTATAGTGAGATCTAGCCACCATGAATTTTGTTGTTTCAAAATGGACACATTTTTTAATGTACTAGCTACCTTAATAACTTTTCTGAATGTAAAATGTAATGATAGTGTATGGCTGTTAATACTTACACCAGCAAATAAGGGATATGATGATTATGAATCTTTTGGTAATCTTCTTGAAAACAAAGACAAGTTTTTGAAAGAGTAAAAGAGCCTCTGCACCCATCCACATGACAGCTACCAAAGTAAAGTAATGGATGAGGACAGACACAGTCATGCAACCAGCATAAACCGATGTCTGCTCAACTCCAACAGCAAACACCAACAACATGCAGAAGATTGCTATGGAGAGCTGGATATGATATTTGGAAGCATCTAGCTTCCTTTTTCTCCTGTACACACAAATACAAAGTGGAAAGTAATCATAATTCTTATATAAATAGTAGCTATTAGCTATATAAAAGATTCTACAGCTTTATAATAATGTAGCTATGTCAAAGTAGCTATATGTGAGGTAGATGACCACCTAATTCAGGTGATCACTAACACAGGTAATAAAAATAACATCAAAAACAATACAAGAAAGAAACTGCTTGTTAATTATTTAGAATAAAAATATGTTCTAATTCATTCCTATAGCAGAGGTCATTTAAATTAGGATACTGTAATGTACTAACATTTAGGTAAAAGAGATGGACTACATAGGTACTATTATCCTATTATGGCAGCATTGTTTTTACAAGTCAACTAAAACTTTTAGCTAAAATAGATGTTATCCTCACTTGAAGGCTAGCATAGTGATGATGGTTGCAAGTAGTCCTAACATGGACAGTGAAACTCCTATGTATGAGACAAATGATAGCACCTCATCAACAGGTGATGGCCTGCAGGACTCTGGGTCTGCTCTGAGGCAGATATCCTATAAAATACATTATATGGATTTGATGATCTGTTAAAGAGAAGGAGCTTACCACCAGGATGGCAAAGTTTGTCAAATGAGTGCAGTGACATGTAACCACATCATCAACAATGGAAACTGTGGTACAACCTTCAGATGACCAGTTTCCTTGTCCACTTGCTGCCGAAAAATCCCAAAACACACAGGATTCTGAACCACTGATAATCTGCAGACATAACAAAATTGTCATGTAATTCCAACACATTCATACTATTGAATAAAACTTCTGTTACCAATGACTGGAGACAATATAGACATTTGTACCAAAACATAATAGTATTATATTACTAGTTACTGTAGATTAGCTAACACAGTGAAAATAAGCTATGTATATATATTATAGTTAAATTAACCAGATTTATGGTAATACTATAGCAATGTACTTTCATTTCTTTTGTTGATTTTTAATAAGACACTACAGAATTTATATATATACCCTGGATTATAAGCTCTTTAGAATAACTTTACTACTACAAACCTTGGAGTTAACAGTGTAATGTTATCCTTGGAGAGAAAATTAATCCTATTTCAGAAGCCTAGCAACTAGCATCCTGTCGTGATAACTTTACATGAGTTCATGGTTATCATGTCAACTAAAAGAGGCTTCTGAAGAATGCATGACAGAAGGCTTCTCAAAGATGTAAGGCTGTCATTGAAAGTAAGAGAGATTTTACAAGATAGTTTTAGCTTTGATGTTATGTCTCTGGAACTATTCATACTGATTATGTTTCAGAGTGATATTAATACTGTTATCTTTATAAATTCCAAGAAAATTAAAGAAACCAACATGTTGTGATGACTTATTTTGACACTAACCCTATTATCTCTCGTTAGCTGAAGTCTGATGACAATGGGTGGGTCAACATTGTCAAATTCAACGCCTAGTTTAGCAGTGGCTGCAATTACTGAGGAACCAACCACTCTCATAGTTGTGCTGTCATTATCAGCCTCTGGAACTTGGAGAGGGAACAGTGTTGGCATGGTATATAGAGTAAAGAAAATGCTGACATTAGTCCTGTTGACAGCACCAAGAAATAAGTTAGCTGGTAATGAAACTGATCCTAGAGAGTTTGGAGAGAGCTCGTCTGTAATGGATGCTACAAAGTTAATACAGCTTGTCATACATAAATTTTGTCAAGTTAATTCTATAAAATTACAATTTATATTTGTAGAGCGAAAGTTCAAACCAGTTTGACGTAGCATCTCTAATGGAACCTGCATAGAATGATAGTTATGAGTAATTGTCATAATATTACCTAATAATAATAATACATTTGTAGCTGTAAAGACGATTTGGTTTTGAACTGTGATAGTGCTTTCCATCTGTAAGTCCTGAGCATAACGAGCTGCAACAATTTCAAAAGACTGGATGATTCTAAAGATAATTAATGATTATTAATGCAAATAGGAAGATATAGAAGCCATGGACAAACCTAGAGCTGCTATTACTACCACCAAACACATCATTCGTCCACTGTTGAAAGATACTCAAAGAATCAACAAGGTCACTTACTACCTGTGGAATGTCAAAATTAATGTTGAATAGAAACAATGTAATAATAGCTATTATGAAGTTCTTTTGTACCTGTATAATAATCATACTAGTAAATAACTACATGTACAATTTTAACATTCTTTGAATGAGTAATAACTAATTAAAGTGTAAGTTCAATTATTGATAGTCTGACTTATGTCAGTGGCATAGTTATTGAGCTATAGCTAGATATAATGTTCTGATACCACAACTATATTCAGTGCATCCTTCTAATGAAATATTTGACATCCAATGTAATGATATCCAATTACGTATAAAGGAAGCAATACATACATATTAATTTTACAACTTTTCTCTAGCATGTGTATATTATACATACCTGTTGAGTGATGGTAACATTAACACTATTGGCAATGCTCTCAAATTCACTTGCCACATCATCAAGGACCATAGAGGTTTGCTGACTGGGATCTGCTGTTGTATTTTGTAAGGTATCAACTATAATCTGTGTCTCAATTGGTATCTATGTATAAAGTATGTTCCTTGAAAAGCATTACAATTATGTTACCATTTTAAATACTAACATGGTTGTTGTTGTTGTTGCTGTTATTGTTATTGTTGTTGTTGTTGTTATGTCTGAATAAAATTATTATTGAAACACAAAACAGCTTTCTCTTTATGGGAAGTAACCATCTGTAATATCTGCATAGTATGACTGTACTTGAACCATCAACTTACTGGGGAATCAGTGACTACTTCTTCACAAGCTGAGCTGTTTAATATTTGCCACTCTCCATTAATGTCACACATTCTGGTGATGTTGAAGGAAGATAATGGCTGGGGACAAGGTAGAGATACCACATCTCCAGACACTGATTCTGGCCATGAATAAGTCACCCCCTCATATACTGTCTGGTCAAAGTCACAGAAATCTGAGTCTGAAACCAATTTAAACTGCTATTATAAATAATATCTGGCTGTGTACAAATATGAAGATAGTTATTATTATGATGAGGTCATGCACTTCTATAGTTATTTCTGACATTATGAAATCTTTTATTTTCAAATGGCCAATAATTATTAATGACTGAGAAGTCAACCAGCTTCACTGAGAGCAGAAGTATGGCAAGCTATCTTACACACACACACACACACCATTACGACCCGTTTATAGAAGTAATGATACTATACATTATGAGGGTTTCATGGCTATGTGTTTGGAAATGATTAAAGTTAAGTGAACATAGCTACATACAGATGTATAAAATCTCTGTAGTGTATGGTAGGGTTTACTCCACCCTCCATTCCCACCCCCCCCCCCCCCCCCCAATATTCCTACCCCCTACCCCCCCCAAAAAAAATTCCTATGATTTTTTGAAGTTGAGGAGAGCACATTTTTAACCATTCTGCAAGGATAACCACTTGTGGAGCTCTTGAGGAAAACTTGTGGAGAATGAGTGAAGCAGCATGGGTGCCGTGGAACAGGGAGTATATACCTTCAAAGAACAGGTGGAGTGCAAGTGAAGCACTTATGGAGACAAAATGGACACCTTTTGGAGCAAACTCAACACTTTCTGGAGTACCTGTTGAGCAAACACAAAACTCGTTGAACTATTATGGAGCTGATCTTTGCAAGTGTTCCACAAGTTTTGAGCTTGTTGGGCTGGTGCTCCAAGAGTTCTTACATAACTCCACAAGTCTTCCATAAGTGGTTATTATTTCTATTTTTAAATGTGTCTTTCTTGGCTTCCCTATGATTCTGATTTAATGTGGTTTCTATTTAGCATTACCCAGAGCTAAATTTATTGTCTTTTCCAAGAAGTTGTCTTTTCCAAGAAGTTATATAAAATTTGTCTTTTCCAAGAAGTTAAAATTTATTGTATTTTCCAAGAAGTTAAAATTTATGACTTTTCCAAGAAGTTCAAATTAATTTACAAGATTCCACAATATTAATTTTGTTGCAATGCTGTAATTTGCCAACATTTTTATTCTTTCTAATTAACAGAAATGAACATACACATAATTGATTATGCAACTTCAAGTTTTGATTTGCACGATGCAAATAATAATTATATAAACTGAGAGAGAGAATGACACTTGTATTGTCAGTTGAAATTAACCTCTGGCAAGTATTATGCAATAATGGCATATTTTCTTAAGATACACAACCATTCTTCTTTTTTCATGCATGCACACATATGGGATGGGAAATTTGATGAATTTCAGGCAAATAATTATTATTATGTACAGTAGTAAAATCTCTCCTTCCTTCCTACAAAATTAATCATAGTGAGTATATATTGTACCTTAAAATGCCTATAGAAGATGATGTAGGGAGTGTGTTTATACTTGAAAATTCATCAAACTTCCCATTCCATAAAACAGGATAGGAAAGAGTTGTGCATCCATTATTATTGCACCACACTTGCCAGAGTTACGTAATTTCAATTATCCACTCATACATAATACAAGTCTCTATCCCTCTTTATTTTAATTATACTTCTTACCACTATATTCCATTCATTTCCTAGAAGTGTTTTTCTTTTCCATTTATTTTTTAGTAAAATAATGTTACCATCACACTTACAGATAAGCTACTAGTTATTACTTATGATATATACATACTTGTAACCAAAAATATTCATAGAGGACAATTGTACAGTAAACAAGCACTTGACTTAGCTCTCAAAATTGCCTCTAATATTGAGCTAGCTCCCTTACCTTGCCGTCGTTCCAGTATTGTTATAATGGTTTGTGGCGTAGACACAATGGTGTGAGGATTAATCACTGAAATGTTCATTAGAAATTTTTCTGAAAATCTATTGCCATCATCATTCTCGAAAGTTTCAATATTAATACATGGCTGCTGGAATAAGTTAGCTAATGTCAATTCTTGAGGAATATTATTAGAATTTATGTCTTCAGTATCTGCAGAGAAATATTATTTTATTATATACAAGATTATGATTCAATTGCACTTTCAACTTCACAACCCAGTAACTCAAAGACTCAATGTATTAATTTTTTTGAAACTAGAACCTCATGATGTGTGTTTCTAACATCCACAACAGGTTACTCAATAGCTAATGTGTAGACAATGGGAGAGAGAAAGGATAAACTTAAAAAATTTTGGAATGTAATAATGTATATGAAGTGATAATTGGACCTATTATGTTCTCAGACTACTGTTACAAGACGTCATCAGCAAGTTTAGTAACTCATTTAGTGTGAAATCTAATAAAATCCAATTCACATCACAGAACTACATTGACCAAAAAGTCAATTTCTTACAACTTCAGTCCCTCCATTCTCCATTCAAACACGCATACCTCCATTCTCTATTCAAACATGCATAGTTAGGAGGAGGGGTGGGGGGACACAAGAAACAGGCTCTACTTGGTATCATAGGTATCTAGTTATTTCTCTTCACCAGCAACAGTAGGAGTCTAGGTATTTATTTTGATGAACCTACTACTATATATAGCTATATATTCTTGATTGCTATATAGACACAGGGTCTTGTGGTGTAGGTCCATATTCAGTTGTCCCACACCGGAAATCATGTGAGACCAATGTAATATTTGTAGCCAATGAACCTACACAATAGCTACATCACTATCTAGTCATCACCACAATAATGTAAACATGCCTTTGTGAACCATTATGAGGTGGTCTCAGGTAACCTGGGATGGCAAGTAGTGTGGGTCCATAAATGCAAAGTGTCTGGCCAACAAAAAGCACCATGAAAATTACACGCCCTTTCATCGATTTATAGATTAGCTAGCTACACTTGGTATCTACTACGTATAGTTATAGCTAACTTTATAATTATTTTATACCAGCTATAATAATACCTGCAGTAATAAATTCGACTGTGAGGTTGGCTAATGTTCCAGCTAACAGTTGTGGCTGTAACTGCAATGATTGGATGGACAAACACACTCTCACACTTTCTCCCTCAGTGACATTAAGACTTGGAAACACGAAGCCAAACTCTAGATTTATGACTTGTGCTCGACAATTCTGTAGATATGCACAGAACAAGAGTGCATGTAGCACTCCAGAAT
Organism: Diacarnus erythraeanus; assembly: GCA_964016965.1. Taxonomy (NCBI): domain Eukaryota; kingdom Metazoa; phylum Porifera; class Demospongiae; order Poecilosclerida; family Podospongiidae; genus Diacarnus; species Diacarnus erythraeanus. The sequence goes on along the minus strand of OZ024669.1, from coordinate 6,831,174 downwards.
ACAGAACACCATTCATGTTCCATGGAGTCCTCGAGGTGTCTATAGAGTTTGAGGACTGCAGCAACTTCATTTATCTTTTATAGACTAGCACAGTATACGCATTTATAATACTTCCTATCATGTAGCTATCCTATAATATATAGCTATCTAATTTACTATTAGCTATAAATATCCCTCAATAGGTAATAACTATTATTTCACAAAGCTTAAGCGTGAAAAATGTAGCTAGGTTCGTGCTAGGTTCGTGCTAGGTTCGTGCTAGGTTCAGGGTAAATGTCGCAAGGACAATTACGTCATTATCAGAAAATCGCGCACCCACCCTTTTCTCCTCTCCCCAACTATAGTCTGTTCACGTTCACCTTGCACCTGGAAGTGCTGCACGTACAATGGAATGTAAGCGGATGCTCTTAATTGCATGTTTTTGGCTTTGACGTAGGTGTATATCACGTGTTCCGCACAAGTAAAAGTTCCCACGCATCCTGCGCGCATTTGCCAGCTGTTTTTAACTTGCAAAGGAAAGCGTGTAAGGTCAGACACAAAGGCTACGTTTATGGTTACTTTGAAAGAGAGAGCAAGAAGAACAAGAAAGGAATCGTGAAGCTGAAGAAGAAGACGGTCGATGCTACAAGATTAAGTAAGCGTACTGTTGAGTTTGTTATAGAGGTGGGAGGGTCTAGTTCTAGTGAAGATGACCACAGCTCTGATGGGGTTAGCAGTGATAGCTCCAGTGTCTCTTCAGATAGTGATTGAGAGGAATGTTTTAACGGAGAAATGTTTGAGTTCTTGTTCTGTAGGTATGTCAAAGATCTGTGCCTGTCCAAGGGTGCCTGTTGAAGATTTTTGCCAGTTCAGATGATCAGGATGTTTTGAGGTAACCTGTAATGAATGCAGTAACACTTCATCATGATGTTTTCTCACTGCAGTGTACCAATTCCAAGTCAAAGAGCAATGACAAAGACCAATAACATTTATCCTTGCACGCAATTATTTTGATTTCTATGCGCGCAGTTGACGTCATGAATTCACGCATTCCTTGTGGTGGCTGGTATGCCCGTAGAGATGTATGGGCTCTGCCGGTTGAGCAGTTTACTCTGAATTTATTCAGTAATGCTATATTTGGACGTTTCCGGGTTTTTAAGCTGAGCAGAATGGTGTTTGAATCATATTCATAGCTAAAAGTACCAGGAAGTTATTCAAGGTCAAAGTGGTGCAAGGTGAACGTGAACAGACTATAGCTCTCTTGGATTTTTTTTCAAGGTTTAAAAGATGAACGGTAAGTTTGTGTAGGAATGAGTCTAGTGTAGTCACAGTGCCTGTAGTCATGGACATAGTCATGGAGGAGACATTAGTCATAGAGCATTAATATTTTAGCAGAGATATCTTTGTCCTCTGATTGTAGTCAGCCATTGAACATAGCTACAGAGCATAGTCACATAGAGTGTAGTCACAAAGCCTAATAACTTACTAACACATATCCAGTTTCTACTTACAGGACATAGCCTCACCTCCTGAAAGAAAGATATGACTTTACATATTGTATGTAGCTATAGCTAATACAGTTCATAAGACTAGTCATGGTTACATAACCCACTCAGCTGTTCTCTTCCTGCCATGCTTCTGACTTCAATTTTTTCACAGGTGTGACGTAATGTTTTTATTTTCTATAGAGAGTGACCAAAGAGGCACCATCAAGTGGATCCCTCATTGCAGATGAATCTCAGGCAACTATTGGTAATCACTATACATAGCCTATACTTTTATTAATAATTATTTATTGTTGATTCTTTCTATTTTTTAGTGAGAAAGAAGAAGAAACATTCAGGGTGTGATCGTACCCAATGCAAGTTTTGTAAGTATATGGTCAAATTTGGGGGTCCCGGGAAGAAAAAAGCAGTGATGATCCCAAAGGTAGTGTGTGTTGAAGGTGTCTTTTGCACAAGACAAGCATTTGAGAAGCCAATCAATGGCAAGTCACATGTCATAATGAAATCAGCTTACGTATTAGAATATTTATGGCAATAATTCTTGAGGTAGCTGTGGGGGGGTGCATGTAGACAACTTTTTAGGACTGGGGGAGCTAATAAGGTAAAGAGAAAAGAGCTGCTATTCGGCTCAAGGGGGATAGTGTGGAAGGGAGATATGCCCCCTCCTGCACAAAGTGCAGGGAGCAAAAAAATCCGAGAGGTGTAAGAGAGCAAATTAGAATAATATTCACAAAGCAACCATAAATGATATTTCAGAAGGATAGGGTGGGCTCTATTTCATTTGAAGATAGTGGATTCCATCTTTAATATCACTTTCAAACTATATTTTAGAATACATTCATTGGATGATTCACCTGGCTTTAAAGGACTCTCTGAGAAACTCACAGACATGGTAGCTACTAGCTACAGGCAACTAGGCTATGAGTCAAGAAGCAGCTGTTACACTGTTACCATACTTACTACTTACTGTTAACCACTACTGTCATGATTAAATACTGTTTACCAAACCACTACAATGCATATCATATGCAGTTTACAATAATAATAACTAAGCCAGAGCCTAAGCTTATTAGCTTATTCATTTTCTAAAAAATCTAAACCCCCCCCCCCCCCCCCCACACACACCCATGAGCTGTCATAAATGGTCTATACACAAGCTTTTGGACTTTACCCTCTAGGGAACTAGCTTGCTGACTAACTTGTGATTAGGTCAAATATGTGATAGTTAGGCACTAACCAACAACAGCCAGCTACAGTAGAACCTCCCTTATATGGGCAGTCTGGTTTTAGGGGGTGCCCATAACTCTGATTTGCCCGTATCTCAGAATTAATGTTATGAACCCTATGTATTACCAAAAAAAGATGATAATTTGCTTTGTTTCTTAGTCTCCATTCTTTTCCTTTTGCTTGCCATAGTAGTATGCCATGCACATGCTCAGTATGTACATTGAAACATACCCACATGTTATTACATAATGTATTATTGAAAGTTCCAGATATAGCTGCCCGGTTGAAGGTGCCCCTATCTTGGGAGTCCGGATAAGGGAGATTCTACTGTATAATACTATTATACACATAGATGAATGTAATGTTTTGTATGGTATGTAGGTGTGTGGAGACAAGGCCAATATGCCAAGTTGCAATTAATGAGGAATCAATAGCAACAACACAGAAGAAAAATTGTCACATATCAAACAATTCCTATATTATGCCAATGTAATTATTATTATTATTATTATTATTATTATTATTATTATTATTAACACCCCAAAAATAGGTGTACAAAAGAGAGAAATGGGCTAGGTGGTTGAGGCGGACACAGAAAGTACAACTGACTCAATCAAGTTTTTACTAAATGGTTGTGCAAGTCTAAGATCGCTGAGTGCAGTGTGCATTCTAACATTTTATAAAAAGCACAACACCAATATAGATTTTCGCGCAGTCTTCTAATAATGACGTAATTGTCCTTGCGACACATTCACACCCTGAACCTAGCACGAACCATGTAGCTAGCTATGCGCTAACTTCAGCTGGGATTAAATTTTGTCATTACTACGGTATTTGCAACTATGCACAACATCATAGATAATCAACACACTGATCTGTAATTCTATATGATAATGTTGAAAAAGCAAGTCATTTTTGTGGTTACAATCCTACAGTAGAGTTGCTAAGATTGACACTATAGTTTATGAGTCTACTAAGAGTTGAGTTGCCTTGAGAAACAACACACCTAGCTAGCTATAGGCAACAGTCCTGATGATGGTACAGTGCTTTCTTGTATATTAAGTACCAATTATTGGTACTTAATATACAAGAAAGCACTGTCATTCCAGGTGCACAATATTGTTGATTTATCTAGCTGACAACACAACCCTTATTAATAGAAGCAGGACAATATTATTACTACAGCTGGCTTTGGTTTCGATAGTTGATAGGAGGACAATATTTGGCAAAGGAACCAAAGATGTAGATAATGTTCAATTGGATAACTTTGATACCTATGTATTTCAGAATTAATAATGTACTCCATGAATAAAGACTCCATCCCATCCCATCTCACCAACAATTCTTATGGAAGAACTCAACTTTTGCATTTATCATGATTAGGAAAAATCCACCATACGTTTGCTCTTAAAACTTTCTTCTCCATTTACCTGGCCTCTGGTCTTGTGAAAATTGTTTTGTGAAAAGCTTCAGGATGACCTATTCATGGAAGTTGAGCTCCTCCAAAATAATAATCACTATACGGTAATGCCTTTCCTAGAAAATATTGTCATCTATTCATAGTGATACTGTGACAGTATATGTAAAATAGAATCTCAGGACCCTCAGAAATATTGATATCCAGCTAGAAATGGGTTATCTCCGTGTAAATAAACCCTGATATATGAACAACCTCCCTATGTGGTGCAGTAGACCTTATCAGTTTATTGCTGGACATAACAGTGATAATTTTTTATGTCCCAGAGAAATTCTCACATCTAAGTACATACGTACATACTCAATGGAAATGTGGTGTTCCGAGATCGCACACAGTTAGTATTGCAACAGTATTATTAAGAATCAACTGACAATAACTGACTGTACATATATGAATGTCTCTATTTATAGGATTAAAAGAACTACTTCGAATAATAATAATACCACAAATAATGTAATAATAATAACTATGATATCACAGGAAACTCCTACGTAACTTCATTTAGTCCAAAACATAAGATTATTATTATAGTTGATAGAGTGAAACCTCTTTATTCCAGACACCATGGGGAAAATTAAAGTGTCCAGATTAGAAGAGTGGTCTCATTTCAGAAGTTCTATTGATGCTAGCTATTTGAGACATAATTTTATGAAGGTGTTTTCATTTCAGGGGGTTGTGCTGTATTATTCTTTCACATTGACCTTGTTAGTGTCATATTGCTACTGTAGTAAGTTTTTACATTAATTTTAGTGATAACCAATCTGTGTCAAAGTAAGGTATACTCGAGGCACAGCTAGCTATTATGTATAATTATAGCATGCATGAACCCAATATTTTTATATAACAATAGCTATATGTAGCAAATTACATAATTATTTAAGCACATAATATGGCCAATGCTTGATGATGGTTTGACTAGATTTTAATGTCAGAATATAGAGCAAAAAATGTTAAGTAAAAGAAAAGACGATTGACTTATTACAAATCAAAATAAGAATTATTATATTCCACATCTTCATCATCACTTGATTCAATAAAATCCACTTCAAATTGTTCCACATGGTGCTGCCTAACTTTCTTAGTGGTATATCTTTTGAAGCGAAATCCTAATAGGTTTTCCTCATGGCCTACTCCTTGGGTTGATTCTAGTGCATTAGATTTATCAATAGATGAGTTAGTCACATCCTCTGGTGATGTATTTGGTTCAGTTAGATATTGACTATTGGTGTGCGTAAGAGTAGAAAGATTGCCAGATAGTATAATGTTATTCCTTTCAAGGGTTAAATTGGCAGAAGGTGTGCAAGTGGAGAGAGTTGACACAGAATAAGCTCTATTATATTTATCTGCTTGATTAATACTTGACTTCTGTGACTGATAACGTCCACAGGTCAATACCTGCTTCCATGATTCACGTGCTTCTTCATTGAGGGCACAAAAGAATAAGAAGATAAAGAATCCTTGGAATGAGTTAAGAACCACAAAGATGATTTGTGCTGGCGTTCGAACAGCCGACACAGTTATGGTGAGTGCACCAAATAACCACGAAAGACCAAAGAGAGTCATGATACCAATAATGCTGATCAGCAATCGAACAGTTGTCTTTGCACTAATAGATTTTCTATTACGGCGTGCTGTATTTCTGAAATGTCTGATTAGTATCACAATCACAATCACACAGAGAACCACATTCATTAGAAGTATCACAAAAATGGGCCCCAAAAAGGCACCAAAGAACACTCCTTGGTGGCTCAGGAAACAGCTACGTACACAAGGAATAATAATATAGTAAGTTGTAGTCTATTTCAATGGGTCAAAATTTAAAGTGTTTTTACTATTATATAATAATACATTTGAAGGATCACATTTTATGGGGCAAAGTTATAAATAGCAGCAATTAGCTATTAAAGAGACATGGACTCAGCTATTTTTGAACACACATACATATTCTGGAGTTAATTCCAGACAGTATCAGTCAAACATTAACAAAAAATTCTATAAACATCACTTACTATTGATCTCTTTCAACAATTAGGTCATTTGAAGGATCGTTGCCATTTTCCAGGTCAATTATTAGAGATATGAGGACAGGAACTAGAGGAACCACTACATGAATATAGCAAGTATAGTTTTCATAATGAAGCGAATGTAGGAATGAATAGAGTCACATTTTAAAGATGGTCTAGGAACATGAAAGAGATGAAGTCTACTAATACAAAAAAAGGACTTTCATTACTTCTGTAACTGATGGTAAAGATAATGTAGTGATGTTATACTTACACCAGCAAATAAGGGATATGATAATGATGAATGTTTTAGTGATTATCCTGAAAACAAAGACAAGTTTTTGGAAGAGTAGAAGAGCCTCTGCACCCATCCACATGACAGCTGCCAAAGTAAAGTAATGGATGAGGACAGATACAGTCACACAACCACCATAAACCGATGTCTGCTCAATTCCAACAGCAAATACCAACAGCATACAGAAGATTGCTATGGAGAGCTGGATATGATATTTGGAAGCATCTAGCTCTCTTAGTTTCCTAAAATATAGAGATATCAGTAAACCCCTGTATCATGCACATTTTGCTAAGTTTACATAGCTAATATTGCTGATATCATTAAAATGTTAGTACATAATGATTATTATTTCAATTCTGAGGTCTGAAGAGTAGCTAGAATATTTCATGAAAAACACTCATTTACATAATTATGATTTCCACATATGTCAGGTCTCTCATATACTCCCAGAATTAAATTGCAACTGCATTTGCTTGACCTGAATACGCTCACTAAACAATGGTCACATGACATGACCTGTTATTTTAGTCTAAACAATTATTTACTTTCTGTCTATATAAATATAATGTATCAGCATCTGCCATACTCACTATAATACTTTCATTACTTAGCTCTAGTCATGGTAATTCTGTAACTCTATAATAGTCAGATAGGAGGGGGCAATCTATCTTATGAATATAATTACAAGTCTCTAGTTAAAAGTTTAAAGGTCAGGTGATGTTTAACCCTTTTGGTTCATCAAGAGTTGGTAAACATTGTGATGGGTATGTAGCTAGTGTTATCCTCACTTGAAGGCTAGCATAGTGATGATGGTTGCAAGTAGTCCTAACATGGACAGTGCTACTCCTATGTATGAGACAAATGATAGCACCTCATCAACAGGTGATGGCCTGCAGGACTCTAGGTCTGCTCTGAGGCAGATATCCTATAAAATAAATTAGATGGATTTGGTGATCTGTTAAAGAGAAGGAGCTTACCACCAGGATGGCAAAGTTTGTCAAATGAGTGCAGTGACATGTAACCACATCATCAACAGTGGAAACTGTGCTACAACCTTCAGATGACCAGTTCCCTTGTCCACTTGCTGCTGAAAAATCCCAAAACACACAGGATTCTGAACCACTGATAATCTGCAGACAATGTGTATAATAAACAGAACTACTATACACTGAGTTTCATAAACTTTTACTTAATGGCTGAGATCAATGACAGTTCTGTAGCTAGCTAATACTAAATAGGCATTAGCTACAACAGACTATGGATAATAATCACCACATAATGTGAATATTCACCCTTTCATTTCTCATTAACTGAAGTCTGATGACAATGGGTGGGTCAACATTGTCAAATTCAATGCCTCTTTCAACAGTGGCTGCAATTACTGAGGAACCAACCCCTCTCATAATTGCGCTGTCATTATCAGCCTCTGGAACTTGGAGAGGGAACAGTGTTGGCATGGTATATAGAGTAAAGAAAACGTTGACATTAGTCCTGTTGACAACACCAAGAAATAAGTTAGCTGGTAATGAAACTGATCCCAGAAAGTTTGGAGAGAGCTTGTCTTGATCATCACTAATGGATGCTACACATGGAGTTAATACAGCTTGTCATACATATTATTTTGTTCTATAGAATTACAATTTATATTTGTAGAGCGAAAGTTCAAACCGGTTTGAAGTAGCATCTCTAATGGGACCTGCATAGAATGATAGTTATACTATTAAGTAAGAGTCTTACTACCTAATAATAATAATAATACATTTGTAGCTGTAAAGACGATTTGGTTTTGAACTGTAATAGTGCTTTCCATCTGTAAGTTTTGAGCATAACGAGCTGCAACAATTTCAAAAGACTGGATGATTCTAAAGAAATAAAAAAATAAAAATTAATAGGAAGATATAGAAGCCATGGACAAACCTAGAGCTGCTATTACTGCCACTAAAAACATCATTCCTCCACTGTTGAAGGATGCTCAAAGAATCAACAAGGTCACTTATTACCTGTGGAATATCAATCAATAATGGAGCTTAGAAGCACAATAAAGACAATGTTGTCATATCTGACCAGGTCAACCTGGCAACAGTGATTTTGTAAAAGCTGCATGGAATTTGTAAATAAAGTTTGATCTTGTTACAACTAGTTAACTAAAATACCAGCTACCCAGACTGCTTCTTAATAGAGTTTTTAGCTCTAACTATGTTATAGATCTATAATACTATAGTTACTGCTATACCTGCAAATGAAATGACCCTTCACTAAATGATGACTTTCAGGAAGCATTTGTTGGATATTTCAATAGTAGCTACACATTATGATGATGCTTCTGACTACTCTAAAGGAACAAATAATTTTACAACCTTCCTATTGATGCTCTATGGTGAGCTCAACATACTTTAAACTTTGTATTGTTGCTATGGTAAACTGCATACGTACTTATTAATACCTGCTGAGTGATAGTAATATTAGCATTATTAGCAATGCTGGCAGCCCTTTCAAATACTCTTGCCACTTCATTAAGGACTATAGAGGTTTGCTGACTGGGATCTATTATTGTACGCTGCAAAATACCAACTGTGGCATTAATCTCAGACTCAATATTTTCCACCATTACCTGATATAACACAAAACGTATTCATTAAAAATACATTACAGCATTAATTTTTATAGTCTCTAGCTAACACTTTAAACTATTCAGAAGTGCCAACTTTTCTTAATAATAGATGGGGACAGAACCTGGAAATTAATATTGATTACGTTCATTTCACCTCTACGTTAAAGAGAATTTTTATTATGTTTGATTTTTTGCTGAACCTGCAATAATTAATTCTCCAGGTCTGCCAGAAATTCATTACTATCCCTTACTCAGTGCAAAATGGTAGTACTCGGCAAGTATACCATTTCCATTTCATGTCATTAGAATAATTATTAAAAAAATAAGTAGAGAGGCTACCTGTTGAAGTTACATGTACGTATAATTATGCATAAACATGCATGATACATGTAGGTGAATGCCCAAAATGTCCTATGTTTCTATAACAGTGAAAAGCAGAAACTGAGGAAGTATAACTGACTTAGTCTACAGTAACTAACCATCAAAGGAACATGGTCATTAAAATAAGGTGATGTTTAAAAACCTCACCTTCTTTATAAGGATTCTATAATCTTAGCTGCTATAACTAATACTGACAGCAATTAGTTAATCAGGTCGCTATAATAATTATCTAGAGCTCTATAATTAAATCATATTGTATAGTCACTTCTCTAGCCATCAACTTACAGTGACTACTTCACAAGCTGAGCTGTTTGGTATTTGCCACTCTCCATTAATGCCACACATTCTGGTGATGTCGAAGAAAGACAATGGCTGGGGACAAGGTAAAGATAGCACATCTCCAGATACTGATTCTGGCCATGAATAAGTCACTCCCTCATATACTGTCTGGTCAAAGTCACAGAAATCTGAGTCTGAAAAACACAGGAAATGTACATTGTTCATTATTTAAAATGTTATCTAAACTATGGACTTCACACTGATTGAAGTAATGTTAACTATAATTCTAATTTTGCATTTCCTCATGGGGACAGTCTAACCAGTTGGTCGGCAGGATAATGACTGGTCAAATCCAATAATAACTGATTGAGAGGGTAGCTACTCCTTTTAATAAGGGAACTCAACTGTATAGCTATAACAAGACTACATAATAATGTGCATGTTCGGCCTTCGGTAATCTCAAGAACCATCTGTAATCTTTGTATATGCCTATAATAATTTAATAATGCTGCGTCTGTTTATAAACAAAATCCTTCTTACCAGATAATGAACCTTATTTGGCAGAAATTATCAAATTGTACTATTACTATATATACAGAAACCACGTGCAATTTAAGGTTAATGCTGTTTTTGTTACTTTATAGGAATAACATTTCCTCATACCAAAGGCATTAAATACTTCAAATTGCAACCTTACGTATTACAGTAGAACCTTGCATATCTGGCCCTCACATAACCGAATGCTCAGATTAACTGAACTCCAGACTGACTATCAAAACAAAAACTATTGTTAACTCACAAATGGCCTCAGGCTGTTAGGTGTACCCACACAATAGATCTGCAGCTGCACACACTTTTATCTGGCTCTGGCTAACTACTAGCTAATTGGCTTGCAGCCTTAATCTAGTGAGTTGTTAAAAGTGGGAGGGTCTTTCACTCAGCTGTTGCTGCAGCCACCTAGTCGTTGGCTCACAGCCAACTCCTCCTCTGGTGAGTTGGTAAAAGTAGGAGGATCTTTCACTCGGCTGTTGCTGTTGGCAACATGGCCTGGCCTAGCCTAGCCTAGGTGAATTTCATAATAGCTAGCTAGCTAGCTAGCTAGCTACATATGTGTATAGTATACAGTTATTATTATGATACAGTAGTATTCCAACTAGCTGCAGATGCTGGATAAATGCCTTCCTTGGTATGAACGACAAGAAGAGAGTACAGCAACTTCAACAATTTTGTTGAAGAAAATTAGCGATTTAGCAGCTTTAAAGAGATACAGTAACTTAAAACAACTTAATTTTTTAAGTAAAACCTGTAATAAGTCATTTCTTAGCTATAATTTTCTCAGATTAATGATGTTTCACATATCCAAACATTTCGCATATCCAAACCTGTCTCGGTCCCATTGGGTTTGGATATGTGAGGTTCTACTGTATATCAAAACAGCCCTAAACTAGCATTAGCTAGCTACATCATTTTTATATAATATATGCCTTGGGAGAGCAAAATTTAGTTCCACAGCACCAGATGGGACCCCTGAATATGCAAGTATTATTTCTGTTGTTCTATGATTCTCATAGTATAGCTAGTGACCATGAGAATTAATTAATAATGTTAAGATAATAAAAGTTATTCCTAATAATGAGATTTAGCTTCCTTGCTTGCTAATATTATAGCTCCCTTACCTTGTTGGCGTTCCAGTATTGTTATAATGGTTTGTGGCGTAGACACAATGGTGTGAGGATTAATTACTGAAATGTTCATTAGAAAGTTTTCTGAAAATCTATTGCCATCATCATTCTCGAAAGTTTCAATATTAATACATGGCTGCTGGAATAAGTTAGCTAATGTCAATTCTTGAGGAATATTACTAGAGTTTATGTCTTCAGTGTCTGTAGCAAAGGAGAGATAAAGACACTACTCAGATATTATTATAATTATATTATTTGTGTGTTGTGTTTATGCATAACTAGATGGACACATCATACAGACAAGAAATGGAATTTCAAGACAATGTGCACAATGTTCAATCTAGAGTTTTATTTATAGCAGCAACTACAAGTTGGTCTTGGTCATCTACACTGCAGCAGAAACAATGTAACAACTTTTAGCAATGATAAAGCAGTTACGTATGTATCTGACCACAAACACATTCCAGCATTGGTATATAGGTGTATGGTTACAACGTACAACTTTAGTTTACCTGCAGTGATAAATTCGACTGTGAGGTTGGCTAATGTTCCAGCTAACAGTTGTGGCTGTAACTGCAATGATTGGATGGACAAACACACTCTCACACTTTCTCCCTCAGTGACATTAAGACTTGGAAACACGAAGCCAAACTCTAGATTTATGACTTGTGCTCGACAATTCTGTAGATATGCACAGAGCAAGAGTGCATGTAGCACTCCAGAATACAGAACACCATTCATTTTCTTATAGTCTTGAAAGTGACTTTCTTTAATTTCTCTGTAGTAGAGTCACTAGCTACATAAATAACTAGCTATAATAGTAATGCTATCAGACCGAGGAAGACGGCGGAATCTACCTAAACACCCACTGTTTCCTCTGGAAGCTTTAGAGCTACAATATTAGCTCTACTGGATATGCAGGCATGCCTTAGCTACGCATGTGTCTATACAGAACACCATTCATTTTCTTATAGTCTTGAAACGAAGGAAGACGGCGGAAACACCCACTGTTTCCTCTGGAAGCTTTAGAGCTACAATTATTACATTAGCTCTACTGGATACGCAGGCATGCTGTAGCTACGTAGGCATGCCTTAGCTACGTGTCTATAATGAGGGTGCACTTCTGGAGATGATATCATGCAGTGAATGGCGTAGCTAGGATTAAACATGTACGTAGTAGGGTACCAGTAGGGCACTGACCTATAGACTAAACTGCTCACTAATGATTAACCAGATTCAGCTAAAATAGTGGTAGGGCACTAGCTAAGAGAGTTTGGTAGGGCATGTGCCCTAAATGCCCCTATGTAGCTACGCCACTGGTAATACCATGGACAATTTTTTCATCTTTGTGATCAAATGCTTCAATTCAAGCAACAAAGCAAGATTGATAGTTGGTAGGTATGTAATCGGCATGAAACATTAGCAGTTAGAAACCCCAGGATTAGGAATCAGCATGAGCATGTATCAGTATCGTTGGAATATAGGGTCTTCCAAATTATGCTCATTTTTTTCTTATTATGCTATTCTAGCAATGCCTTCTTTTATTATGCCACTGTAAGTAAGTACCAAGTATTATGCTTAAAATTATGCTAGGTTTCCATAGAAACAACCACAAACCCACAAACTAACACACAAAGCTAGGCACATGTGACATGTCACCAGACTCGACTCACTATATCTATGCATATGTTCACATAGTTATTATTAGCCCTCAAGTTCAAGAAAGACTCTGCTAGTAGCACTGGCAGTGCCAGCACCAGTGGCAGCAGTAGTGATTCTGAAGAATGCAATATGTAACAATTGATTTTGACTCTATTATGCTAGCCCAAATGTCTGTTTTATGTTAGTATGCTTTTAGCACCTATTATTTTGCCAGCATAATTAATTGGAGTATAATAATAATAGTATATACTGTACTTTTTAAGTGTACCCTAAATAAAAAATAAAAAAATATTGCGTCATATCCTGTCAGTCAGATCATCAGTATTACTAGTATTATTATAGTAGTACGTAGTATGTGCATGTGTGTGTATGTCATCATCATGTGCGTGCATGCGCGTGATCAGGAAGGAAGCTTAGAGACACATGATGGCAGGCCTGGAGAAAAGTGTAGAGGATCTGGAGAGAGAGATCTTATGCACTATATGTAAATGTGATTATACAGATCCCAAGATCCTCCCTTGCTACCATTACTACTGTAAACAGTGTATCTATGAGTTGGCCTTGAGGACAGGACTTGACCATCCTTTCACTTGTCCGGAATGTCGCAGAGATACTGTTCTACCTCAAGGGAATGTGGACAATCTACCAACAGCTTTCTTTGTAAATCGCTTAAAAGAAGTGCACTCCAAACTGAAGCAAGCAGGTTCTCAAACTGATGCTAAGTGTGATATGTGTTCCAGTGCTGTGGTCAAAGCTTTCTGTCAGCATTGTGCTCAATACATATGTGACAAATGTATCAATGCACATCAAAGGATGAAGATATTCTATGGCCACAAAATAATCTCACTGCAGGAAGTAGCACATGTTGGTAAAATTGCTGCAGGGGGAATATCTGGGCCCCCCAGGACATGTGAGATTCATGAAGAGCCATTGAGGATATACTGCTATGATTGCAAATGCCTTATATGCCGTGACTGTATGGCCAGAGATCACTCTGGTCACAACCATGAATTCATAAAGGTAGCAGCTGCTGAGATGAAGAATAGACTTATGCAACACTTAAAGCCACTTGAAGATATAAAGATTCGATTGGCAGGTCTTTTGGCAGATCTACAAGAAACAAAATCTGAGATAGAGTGCCAGACATGCTCCTTAAACAACAATATTGAGATTTCATTTAAGGAGCTTAGTGAGATACTTGAAAATCATAAACAAAAACTTTTAAACGAAGTTTCAAAAAAGGCAGCACAAAAGTTGGAGCAGATTTGTTTCCAAGAGAGAATGTTATCGACTTCTAGTATAGTGATTACTAATGTGATTGAGTATGCTAAGCAATGTGTTGTAAATTCTGCTGATGATGAGGTCATGTACATGCATGGTGAGATTCAGAATCGAATAGACATGGAAATTCACCATCAAAGTGAAGAAAGGCTGGATCTGGAGCCAGTGGAGGTAAATATGGGGGTGGAAATGATCCCTGCTGATGATTTACAGCAGCTTTGCCAAACCAAAGCTAAAATAGTTCAACTTTCTATTGATCCAACAAAATGTTCTGCAGTTGGTGAAGGCATAAAAACAGCTGAGGTCGACAAAGTGTCTCAATTCTACCTAAAAACTAAGTTGTCGAATGGGAAAAGAAGTAAACTGGCAAAACATGTTGACTGCTATTTGAAGTCACTAGTAAACGGCTCAACCATCCAGTGTAGACAAGACATTATGGGAAATGGCGAATATCATGTGGAGTATCAGCCCTTTTTACGTGGACTACACAAACTGATAGTCACCATAAATGGACAGGAGATAGCTGGTAGTCCATTTCTTGTCACAGTCTCGATACCACCGAACTGTATTAGTAAGCCCATCAAAGTGTTCACCCATCTCTGCACTCCTCACAGTGTTGCCATCAATTCACTTGGTGAGGTAATAGTCACAGAATGGGAGGGAAATGTTGTGGTAATGGATAGGAATGGGAAAAAACTAAAGACTATAAAATTGGATCACAAAAATGGTCGTTTAACAGGCGTGGTGATAGATGCAGAAGACAATATATATGTTGCAGACAAGAATAATCGAATCATCAAGTTTACCTCAAAGATGAAGTTTGTGAAGGAAGTGACAGTAAAGGTTGCTAAAATGAATCTGTTTGGTATCACTATAGTCGGAGACGAAGTTATGGTAGTTGATAAGAAGATGAATTCTATTTTCGTGTACACAACTGAATTGGAATATTCAAGACAGATTGACTCATTGAGCGTTGGCAATAAGAGAGGCATATTTGACCTGTCTTCAGATGAACATGGTAACCTGTATATTAGTCATTGTGGAAATTCTCACATCCAAGTACTCAGTAAGTATGGGAAATTCCTGACTTCATTTGGTTTTTTCAAAGGAAATGGCAAGCCAGCTGGTATATGTGTGGCTTGTAATCATGTGTATGTGGCTGATGAATCTAACCACAAAATATTCATCTACACAATTGATGGAAAGTACATTAGCTCATTTGGAAAATGGGGCACTAATGAGGGAGAGTTGTATGGTCCCTGTGGAGTGTGTGTGGATAATGATGGTTTTGTGTATGTCTGTGATAAATTTAACAATAGGCTCCAGTTATTCTGAGCTATAGAATTAGTAATGAGTGTATGTCATGATTTTTTTTCAGATTTCAAAAAAAATTTCCCTGCTGTGATTATATCCATTTCACTCATCTCTCTTGGTTACTAGAAAAAAGTTTGGTCAGGGCCTTATGCTTCACCCTACATACTTGATTTCTTGAGTGCAAAAACCTAATATCACAGATATATGATTGGAAAGTTACTGACTCATGCATCGAAAATTTGAGGAAAATTTGAAGTACAGTTTACTCCAGACTCGTATACAGCAGACACTCAAAATTTAGTATGTAATTAGAGTAACCACAAAGGTGTAGAAAAAAGCCACAGCTGCATAATGAAAAGGTCAGTGATTTGGTGACCTTAAGGCTTATAATCAGGTCATTTTTGCAGCATTGGCTGGTTTCTACAACTTGTGGGTACTCTAATTACATACCAAATTTGGAGTGTCTGGTGTATACCAGTCTGCACTCTGCACCAAAAGTTTTTGATGCATGAGCACAGACTCATGAGCCATTAACTTTCTTCTGTAATCTATGTTTTTGTATTCAAAATAAAGCTTGTGAGAAAAGGAGTAATTTGGTGCAAAAAACAAGTACATAATTATGTAGGGTGAAGCATAAGGAAATTGTGGCCCAAGAGCTTTATTCTCTATAATTATAGTTCTTGTGTGTCATTTTGGAAAACATGGTACCATTAGCTAGCTGAGCAACAAGCGAAGTTGTGGGATAGGGACTCATTCGGAAGATTACTTTCTGTGCTGTGGTCATTAATAATAATCATTAATGTGTGGGAGGAAAACACAGCTGGTGATCGAACTTCGAACCCGCCGTGCAGGAAACGTACGAATCACCATCATAATAGTGCATGCTGCGAGTCATTTTTGCAATCTGTAGGATGTTTTCTCTTTTGGCTTTGGGTATTATTTCCCCTTGCCTTCTTATTGTGGCTTTAATCTACTTTTTCAAGCTCCCCAAACAGCCCACGGAGAGAGTGAAGGCCTTTATTGAAAGAGCAAAGTCTGGGCCCTTGGCCCATAGAGGAGGGAGACCGGAGAACACACTGACAGCTATAAAGAAGTCCAGTGAACTTGGGGCTTCTGGGGTTGAGGTGGACTTGGCCTTCACTAAGGATGGGCATCCTGTGCTGCTCCATGACTCAAGAATAGACAGGACCTCCAATGGCTCTGGAAGAGTTCAGGACAAGACACTGGAACAGCTAAAGAAATTGGAATTTGGTGTCAAAACTGGAGGGTACTAAAATCTATAATTAGGTTGCCACATTTGATCTATAGCTAGGATTTCAGAATCTACAGTTTCAGTAATAGATCCTGGGTGCTATAGCTAAATAAGTAAGCTACGTACCTACTGAATGTACTAAAACTAGTACTGTATTTTGACTTATTTATTTAGATGTGAACTTAAGAGCACCCATAAAAATGCCTCCCAAACTTTAGGGAGTTTGTTGTGGTTTACATAATATTCCAAAATTAGCTATGTAATGAAGTGAATGACACATGTCAGCCACTGAATAGGAGAGTATTTTTATAAGAATACCGTATTTGCTGAAATTTTCGTTGTTGTTTTAATTTCGGATGTCACTTTTATTACGAAATTTAAAAAGTTGAATAATTGGAGATGCACAGCGCAGCATGCTGGGCTCGCTAGGCTCGACCGAAATTAAAACAACATGAAAATTAATTATTATTAAATGAAAATTTCAGGAAATAAGGTATTATGATCTGGTTGTTAATTTATCTATGTTAAGAGCTGTATCTGTGTTTGAGCCGGGTGGGTTAACAACATTGGTGGGTGACTGACCTATGAGTGTAAAGGAGCTGAAAAGTCTCCCATGTTTGCAGCTGATACATATTCATGTATGGTGTGTGTATCATGCATGTAACTCACCAAGAACAAACTAAGCCTAAAGATAGTTCTGTTTTTTTGGTGAGACCTAAGAAAGTAATGCATCTCCCTTCAGAACATCATCAATCTTCTGTTTAGCCATGTTTGTGTACTAGTGTCAGAAAAAGGGAGTTTGATGAGGCAGAAGGTATCAGTTCTGAAAAGAACTTATTCATCTTAAAAGAACATGTTAAAAACAATTACTAAGTTTTCATGCACTTAAAATTATTAATTTGCCATGAAAGCACAATTTTGTATGGAATGCTGTGTTGTTTCTGACACTGCAAGTAAACTCTGCTTATGTTCTTTCTCCAGGCCAGACATGACTGGTGTTCGCATACCAACTTTATATGAAGCTGTTAACACGTGTGTGAGGTTAGACCTGCTCATGTTATTGGAACTTAAAGGAAACTTGCAGCAAGTATGTAACTGTGATAGTTATAGAGAAGTGCTTCATCCTGTTACCACATACAGTCAGTACAAGTTGTGAAGAAGTTGTTCTCTGAGAATCCATCTCTCTATGATCGTGTGGCAATAATTTCTTTCTACCCTAACATTCTATATCAGGTATGACAGATGTGTGTGTACCCTGTGTGTACACCCTATGTGCAGTGTGCATGTACCCTCTATGCACTCTCTGCACACTCTGTGTGTACCCTGTGTGTCTGTGTGTGTACCCTATGTGTACACTCTATGTGCAGTGTGTATGCACCCTCTGTGTGTGTGTGTGTGTGTGTGTGTGTGTGTGTGTGGTGTGTGTGGCATGTGAGGGGGGGCACAGGTGTGTGCACATTCTATGTGCCAGGAGCACTTCTACTTGTCGTAAGGGCTGTAAGGGGAAGGAGGGGGAGGATATGGTAACTGATATGATAGTTGGTAGAGTGTTATGATCATCCAGTAGTGTTATGACCTGTGAGGTGTTATGACCAGTAGGTCCTTAACTTCTTATGGTTTATCTACTGTGGCTGATACACTCCAGTGGCTGATATACTCCACTGGGTAAGGTCTATTCTGCAATAAACCTCAGCTGGTCCACTGCATGATTCTCGAGAAGGTAAACTTCAGAAAGTCCTCAGTGTGGTAAACTACTCAATTGATCCACGGCTTGCTGATTCAATGTGTGGTCTGTCCATCTTGTGGTATATTTTTATACAGTTTTTTTTTGAAACCTTGAACTAATAAACCATTTCTTGGTGCTATGGCTAATTGCCTATATTTCTGATAAACAAGTAACCTTAATCATACCTATCTTCCAGCAATCTGTGGCTTACTACTGAGACGTAATGGGCTAAAGGTGGCTAGTTAACTGACTATGGCTAATAAGAACTATAATTAGAACTGTGTTAGAGCAGAATGGCAGCAATCCTTTGTAATTGGCACACTTGTTGCCACCAGAGCCAGGGACTAGAAAGTAACTAGCTTAGTAAGTGTTTAGAACTTTGCCTAATGGAACAACTGAATGGCTCAAAGGTCTTTAAGTTTTTATTTCTGGAGGGTTGTGGGTTTGAAAGTGAATTATTATTCTTTTTTAAGGTCATAGGGAGTGTAATTAGGTGACTTAATAATTGCCTCTGATGGGATGGAACCTATGTCTTCATTAACTAGGATAACTAGAAATTCCTAAACGCAATAAACAGGAATAATTGTTAAACACCTTGCTGCTGAGTGAGTAACAATTGTTTGTTAGCAGTGTAACTAGCAGGTAGAGTGAATAGCAATTGCTCGTTAGCAGAACAACTAGCAGGTAGAGTGTAAGAATCTGGAGTAAGAAAAACATGTTTATATGTGAGTGTGGTTGAGGTATTGGTACATTGACTTTATTCACAATGCCATTAACTTATACACCATTAACTGCATCTTCCCCCCACCCCCTCCCTGTTGTATACAGTAGGTAGACTTTATTAGTGGACTGAGTGATAAAGTAAAACTACATGCTAGTATTTATGCAATTAATGTCATCTTTAACCTTTTTTTGGGATCACCATTATACTGCTAATGTTAAAGAATGATACTTACTCTGTTAAATATTAGCCCACTTACCTAGATGACACATACTGGACTGTTTACATAGACAATACATAGACAGTGCATTATTGGATTGTTTACATAGACAATACATTTTGGTATTGGACTGTTTACATGCACAATACATACTGGACTGTTTACATAGACAATACATACTGGACTGCTTACATAGACAATACATACTGGACTGCTTACATAGACAATGTATACTGGACTACTTACATAGACAATACATACTGGACTGCTTACATAGACAATACATACTGGACTGCTTGCATAGACAATACATACTGGACTGCTTACATAGACAATGCATACTGGACTGCTTACATACACAATACATACTGGACTGCTTACATAGACAATGCATACTGGACTGCTTACATAGACAATGCACACTGGACTGCTTACATAGACAATACATACTGGACTGCTTACATAGACAATGCATATCTTCATTAAGATAATATTGGTAGCTGTAAACATCATTCCACTTCTATCGATGCACAGTGTATAATTATATATGTGACTGTATCTGAGAAAAGGGACCTTATCGGGCAAAAAATAATTTTTGAGTTATTGGTACACCTGGAAAGAGCGTTCCTCCAGCTGCGTGATGAGCCTTAAATCATTACCTACCGAGGTACAGAACCCGAGATATAGGCATCAGAAGTTGACACAAACGGGGTTCATCCGTGTCACCCCCCAGGCTGGACGAAGAAACAGTAGAAACGAAGGGTTGCAGCAAGGATTCTATGGCTACCCAGGTTGGAAATACTTCCCCAACACTCAACTAGTTGCTATCTGTTAACTAGAGTTGTAACTGATATATTTTTAGACTAAATTGAAGTAGTTAGCTAGATAGTATAAGTAACTAAGCTAGATAATTATTGTAGGTAGATGTTAGCTACTTTCTACCGGCTAGTTTACTTAGTTATTGATAGCTAAAGGCTAGCTAAAGGCTAGATAACTGCTAGCTAGCTAGATATAAAACTAACTTAGTTACCATGGAGACTACGTAAAACCGTATACTATCTAGTAATTTGTCCATATTGTATTAAATAATAGTCCGTCCACGAGCAACTTTTTCCTGGAGTGGGCTTTTTTAAACGATGTGATGTGTTCCACCGGTTAGAAGTGGATTTAGGACACCAAGTTTTAGCAGAAGGTAGGGGAAAGTTCATAGTTTATGATGATGTAATAAAAAAATTTTTGCCCGGTAATGACCCGTGAGCTATGATTGTCTGTCTATTCTCGGAATGAATTTCTGCTCGATAAGGTCCCTTTTCTCAGATTCAGTCACATATACTGGCAGTCAAAAGACTTTAGTTTCTAAAGCAAATGTCATGATTGTGTCTTTGGGATACTGATCCAGTCATTCCAGTGATTGTACATATCCACTACACTGTTGCATATCTCTCTTAGTGATCATATTTCCTTACAGGATTAAATCTTACCTTCAGGAACTAGTCAAGCAGGAACTATGCCATAGCCTAATGAATTTTGAATTCTGGTCATAGTGATTACTGTGGGTGGCCACAGAATGAATATACTTAAATTATCTATTCATGACCACTCCTGTATGTTTCAAATATATCATATTTCACATGCATTATGCCAGCCTGGGCCAGTGGTATGTGAAAAATTGGACTGGAAGGATCACATTTCTTCATAGGACCTGTAATAGATGTTTACACTATACAAAGAAATAAAATAGGAGCCTATTCATTACTTTAGAATTGGGTCTTCGCCTCTTCATTCAGGATATTTACAACAGTTGCTAAGGTACAAAACCCACTTAACACCCTTATTTAATGCTTTTCACAAGAAAGTCCATTAATTTTAAGGTTTTAGCTAATAAGCACCATTTTCACTTCAGCAGCTATACACTAGGAATTATTGTAGTATTGTAATAATTACACCTTTGAAGTGGCATTTCAATTGGCTACCTTTTAGTCATTAAATTCGTTGACATTAATTAACCTGAATGGGTTTGCAGTACTACTCTGTGCTAGTAGTAGAAGTGTTAGAGGTCTTCTGTTGTAATACCAGCTCACATAGTTTCAAGCCATAAACAGGAAGTTCTGTCTTTCCTCATGGGTTCTATTCTTAGCATCTGAACAAGGAAAGAGAACCCTGCTTCCTTGTTTACCCCATTCCTTCTTCTTCCTCTTCTTCCTACTATTTTTTTAGGTTTATTATCAGCTACAACTGTCATTATTGTGTCTGGAGTCCCTAGGACTGACGGTCATTACTTTTATGGTGTTAGCTATCTAGCTATCTATTCATCTAGCTGGATAGCTAATTAAATGTGTATGAACACTTAAATATCTGTAGGGGTAAGTAGGTAGGAGAGGAATAGTAGTGGAGAAGTGGAAATTTGTCCCATTGCCAGAATCTTGCCCCCCATAATTTCAACTGCATGAACATGTTAATACTTGAAAGTGTGCCAGAAACTCTTTCAGAAGGTCAACAAATTCATTCCTGAAGAGAAAAGTAATCCCAGCCTAATTCCACAACTTTTACCCCTCTTCCGCTCTTAATACAAAACTTTTGTTGCCTTCCTCCCCTCTTAACCCCTCCTCCCCTCAACTTTTGCCCCTCCTCCATATACATGAATGCCTCAACATGAAAGTCACTTTCACACACCATTTACTGTGTGTGTGTGTGTGTGCGTGTGTGTTCGTGCTACATATTTTATAATTATTAGGGTGGGTTTATTAGAGGAGAGGGTGCTTCTCCATTGAACACTCCACCAAACACTCTGAGGCCATTGTTTTGTGTACATACTCTAACTAGCTAGCTGCCCACTGACTGTATTGATTTGGGTGGGTATACAGTCTAAGGTTTCTGGAAACTAGTCAGAGATCCCAGTAGAACAATAGGCTTACCATTAGTATTACATTTCCACATGCACAGTTAATTAATGTGTACACAGTGACAAAACCACCAAGCTACCTGCCAGTCTGCCCAATGACAGTCACAACCACAAGCATAGTAGTTAGTCATTTTAATGGTGAAAATGGGTGTGGTTTAGCATGCATATGGGTTGTCAGAAACTAGTCGCTAAAATTCCTGGATCTGTCCCTGATGGTAGATTATAAAACAGTTATCCTCAACTGAAAATATGGGTGTGGCTCTGGAGTATGTGTGTACGTTAAGCAGTATTGTTGTCCAACCACAATATCCTGCCCATCCACATAATGGGGCAGCCATTGCTGGTCCCATTAAGTTATTTGGTTGTGGAGGATTGTAGCAGAAGTTATTATGAATAGTGTAATGAGATTTAGACCTTGTCTATGATAGAGTTATAGTTAAGACTAAATTATTAATCATGATTTTCTTAGTATGTACATTTTGGGGGTAAAATATTTCATGACATGTCTCTCCTCACTAGAGCCTTTACATGTGCAGGTTCGTAAAGAAGATAAAAACATTCTAGTTGGTCTAATTACTCGTTCAAGTGTCCTCTCTTGGAAACTGGATGGTTCTCCCAGAAATAGCCAGCTCTGGAAACATACCCTTGCAGTAGTAATGGACTGGATTTTGACTGTTTCCATCAATAGTTGGCTTTGGAGGGTGCTGGGAATAAGTCTCATCGTTATTAACAAAAACGACATTCTTTCCAAGAGGTAAAATTACAGTACAGCAAGTGCATGTGTAATATTTTGAGACCAAAGCACCCTTGATATGTGTAGATTTGAGCAGAACGTTATTTCAACACCATTATTTGTCCATGGTTACTGACTGGTCCTGGTTATTGGTCCATGGTTACTGGTCCTGGTTACTGGTCCTAGTTACTGGTCCTGGTTATTGGTCCTAGTTACTGGTCCTGGTTATTGGTCCTTGTTATTGGTCCTTGTTATTGGTCCTGGTTACTGGTCCTACTTGTCCTTGTTATTGGTCCTTGTTACTGGTCATGATTATTAATCCATGGTTACTGGTCCTGGTTACTGGTCTTGGTTACTGGTCCTGGTTACTGGTCCTGGTTATTGGTCCATGGTTACTGGTCCTTGTTACTGTTCCTACTCTGTTCTAATTATTAGCATATCATGTAAAATTAAATGTTTGTGCATGTTTGTTTTTACTTCAGGATGAAACCGGCAACGTGGAAACAGAGAGAAATCAGTGTCATTACATGGACAGTCAACAGCAGAACTGAAAAGAATCAGTTTAGATACATCTACAAGCTTCCATTCATGACAGATTATGTGGGGAATGACATATCTTTTTCTGAACAAGAATAACCTTACAGACTTTACCAGAATGAACTACACCTTATTAGCTATAGTTAAGGTAGTTAGCTAATCACATAATAGGATATTCAAGTAGCCACACCTTATCGTATTTATGATTCATCTATCACTACTGGATTTTCTATAGCCAATAATATTCCATTGGCTGGTCAAATTGATCTATAGCTTCTAAAGGCTGGCCTATGTGATGGGTTATAATAGTCAACAGGCTGAGGATGCACTTACATTCACTCTTCTTGAGCTTTATCAAGGTCAAAGTATAATTCTTTGCCCATGTTGGTGAAGTTTGGTACAGGAAAATTTTTTGTCTTGCCAAGCTAACTTTTGCTGACCCATGCCCGATAATAATTTTTGTACTCACTGTGGTTAAAACATACCTTAGGAATACCAGAACAAGATTTTTGTGGTGCTTAAGAACTTGTATTAAGGCTTTAATGTGATATGGCTTCAAGCTATTCTAACTGTACTGGAGACTGACCGATTTAAATAACTAGCTAAGTAGTGATAGCTATTTATTCTGAAGTGTCTGACTTAAAAAGTTGGATGGGCTATAGTTAATATTATATTACCTACCCAGCCCATCTCCTATGCTGACCTTGGTGTAGTGTAAAGATAATAGATTCTGCATATATAATTCAGCCAGCCTTAGGTGGAATTATATGCATAATAATAATAGCTAATGACTATTATGATTATAGCTAGGCCTCGACAAAATTGGCTTTTTTTCTTGCCTATTTTGCTTTACTTTTATGCTTGATAAATCTACCTATTTTGCTTTTCTGATTCACCCATTTTGCTTGCATACTGTAATTAAAGTCGAATTTCCTATTTCCCTCTGCAATGCTTAGCAAAGTTTAATTGTGTCAGCACTAGGGGTTGGCGAATTATGCCGGCATAATTTCGAGCATAAGTGATTTCATAATACTAGCATATGCAGCATAATTGATATAATTATGAGAATAATGTATTTTTTGGCAAAAAACAACAACAACAACAACAAAACAAACCATTATGTACTGTAACATTAATGACAATTCAATACAATCTTCCAGTGACTGGCTTTGGAACTCTTTAAATGTATTTTTGAGATCACTAAATACTGATCTGTCATGTGTGGCATTGTGTGCAGGATGTGGTTGTGATTGAGGTGACCTTTGGACCCTGTCTATGAGCATAATATTGAGCATAAATTATTATGAGGGTTTTAGTAGCATAATTATTAAAATTAATGATGAGCATTGCTAGCATAGCATAATAACGAGCATAATTCACCAACCCCTAGTCAGCACATAAAGCTATATACGTACATTGATACGAAGTAGATCTGGAGGTGGAAATTGTACTTGTAGAAATAATTAGCAGGAAGTTGCTAGAGCACTCGAAGCTCATTCTGCTTTTTCAACAGAATTGGCAGCCCATTTTGCTTGCTTCTTTCTTCTAGCTTCCCATTTTGCTCAAATTTTGCTAAGCAAATTTTGTCAAGGCCTAATTATAGCTACCTATTAATTACCATTATAACATTCTGCACACGATAATGTTCACACATTAGGTATTATAGCTACATATGTACCAGAACCTATGATTGGATCACTGTGTAACTGCTCCTGTTACACATTTCTCAGTTCATCTAGTTATTGTAGCGTACCAACAATGCTCCTCATGAGCATGCTCAGTTGTCAGAGAACCAGGCTCCCAGGGGGAAATGGCTTTTTTACTTCTAATCAGGCTATGCCTAAATTGGCATGCCTAATAATAATTAATTGATCTTTAGTTGCTTGGCCCACCTGAATAGTTAGATAGCTACAACTTTTGTAAACTTGCTAGCCATGTATTTTATAATAGCCTTAGCTGTGAGGAGATTCTTTGGCTTAAAAGTTATTAGTTTCAGGTAGATTGGAAAGAGATAGCAGTAGCTAAGCTATATACCATGCATGTATTTGCCACCATCAGAGATTGATGCTGCAAATTAAATCTCTCTTCATGCCTAAGCAACAAAAGGTCAAGTTGGTCAATTTAATAATTATTTTATCCTCAGCACCAACTTCATTACATTATTAATTAACTCAGAACTTTGTGAATAACTGCCTAACTACAATCTGTAATTAGAGTACCTCTCTATTCTAGGAGAGTGTCCTGATTAGAGGGGTGGATTGATTTTAGGGGGTGAAATTTTCACAAGCTCTCGTTTGAAATAGAAAGAGCTCCACTGTGAGAAATTATGCAACCAATGTAGATCTGGTTACATTTATGTACTCTTTCTGATTATTATTAATTATTCTTCAATGATTCTCTATGATTCATGTCCATAAGGGAGAACTATGTAGCCATAGAGGAAATACTAATTCTAGTTTATTATGTTTCCATATGTTTAAATATTATTATAATTAATTATATTATTTACAGGAAACAGTTAGCCATTTCTTTTATAATTATTATTTGCACTGGCATCATTGATCCAACCACACACTGGGCTAGAATCCTCAGTACAACCACACTCTTCATAACTGATCTGTTGCAAAACTTGTGGACTCTGTCATCTGGCAACATTATTCCTGAGTCCTGCAGGCTCTGTCACCAAAATATTTACCCACACAATAATAGAATAGCTAATCTATGGTCCTTGAATCATTAAAATGCTAGAAGCCAACACTCAAAAAACAAAAAAGCAAACAGCTTAAATTAGCTAGCTACACTTAATTTACAGTTAGATCAAGCATTACATAGCTTGTTATTGCTGTGAGTAAATCTCTAGTGAATTATACACACAGCATTGTTAAGATAACTGCTGGTCTGAATTAATGAATTAATCAACCATCATTAATCCCAATATTAAATTATTATTAAGACTAATTATCCGAACACAGTGCTAAATAGCTCTGTATATACCCATCCTTATCTGCATGAGTCTCGCCATAACAATTAGTTACTCCCTTATAGAGCTAACTTGATGAGCAAATATGTTGGAATAATTATTATAGTACTAATAATGTCAATTATGGTAATTTTCTCATAATTAGAATATTATTATACTAAATCCAATACTCTATGATTCATGTCTTAAGGGAGAACTACGTACGGAGGTTTATGGAAAGACACTCTGTGATGTTGGACATCGAGTGATAATCAGAAAACACTGGCCAGTTGGAGGGCTTGTGGAGACTCCATGAGTGCCCATTTCGGTAAGTCCGACAACATTACAGGTGCATCGCACAGAGTCACCAGTACTCTCAATATATGTGGACTCTATGTACTTAGTATTTGGATCATGCTGACATCGTACGTTTAAAGGGTAGTATCCCTATTAAAACAGAGTTCAAGCATTACACTGCAACACTCACACATTCTGCATGGGTCTATACACTATAACTAACTGTATCTGCATTCATAGTTCACTAGTTATAGTGGAAACCTCTGAGGACACCTTGGAATCAGATATACTCTACCTAGTAGGGTAGCTTCCTTATCTCAGAGTTTAAGATCAACTTGTCCTCTGTACAGAGGTTGTCCTTATAAAGTTCTACTGTATTGCCATTCAGTTATCCTAGCATCAAACTTCAGCCCTTAAATAATAATAGTAATAATACTAACAGTTTGATGAGTGGTGAAATAGCTGGACAGTACAATACAGAATAAAGATATGCAGTTGTGGGTGGTGACCAGTAACATACCAGTAGGCAGAATTTTTGAAAGGGGGCTTACATGCCACTACATTCGAAAAACCACACCCACACCAGATGACCACCCCCATTAATTAAAGATTTTACACATATCATTTTAAGTCCTGAGGAAGTCACCAACCCACCTCAAGGGTTTAGGGAGTTCCTCCAAACCCCTTCCCTGCCTAGGGGCCTGCAGTAAAAAGTAGCTTCATGTTATTATAACTTACTGTGATATTGACACTTCTGTATG
The DNA here is from genome assembly GCA_964016965.1 of Diacarnus erythraeanus. Taxonomy (NCBI): domain Eukaryota; kingdom Metazoa; phylum Porifera; class Demospongiae; order Poecilosclerida; family Podospongiidae; genus Diacarnus; species Diacarnus erythraeanus. The sequence goes on along the minus strand of OZ024669.1, from coordinate 6,803,370 downwards.
GAGTATGGCACAGATACCAAACTGTACTTAGACTGTGTTGAATTACTGTGCAGTTGGCAACATCTTCATAGCAATTTTGATAAAAATTCACTCTTGAATTAATCCTTGTACCCATGTCAGTAATTAAGGTTGTAATACTGTTCTCAAAAGCTGTCGCTCTAGAGGTGAGGGAGGTGATGTTGATTTGCATTGCATTGATGTCAGTATTCATCATGCTGACCACAGATTGCAAGAGAGCTACTTGAGATGTCAAAGATTCAACATTAACTTTAGTTGTGTTTAGCTGGGCCCCAATGGTGGAAAAATTCTGGTGAGTGTACGAGCCCAAGTTGACTTGCATTTGGCGTAATAGTGATTCCAAAGAGTTCAGCCTATGAACAAGATCTGAGACTGTGTTATTATTTTGTGATGTCTGCTGTGATGTTCCCCCAATTTCCCCTTCAGTTAAATCAGCCTTCTCCTTATGAAGAACAGAGTATAGCAGAGCTGTAGCTGAAAGCATGAGTGACACTGCAACAATAATACTGAATATTATTATGTACACTTTTCTAGTCTTGATGGAAGATGAAGGAACTTCCTGAGATTGTGGGATTAGAGTACTGTTATCATAGATTGGATTTTCAAAAAGTTCGAACTTCTCTTGTGGAAGGGTTGCTCGAGCTTTCATAGTTGTGTAATAAGAGTCAAAAGTCTTTGAATCTGAATCTGAGAGATCAACTTCATTAACTGTTGCATATATATTTTCCTGGTCATTACTGGTAGTATTGTTTTTATACACTGTGAAGGTAGGTATTTTAGTGGCCATTGTTAGCTACACTCTAGCTATCAAACTAATAGTTAATTCTCCATCCTTTATTATATAATCTGACAAACAATTAGGGCTAGCTACAGGTAGTTTAACAAATTAATTTACAAGGAATGTGGAGGAAACACTCTATTATTACATGTCTCATTAATAGCTAGCTAAAGGCAGGGACCCCCATACAGATACTCACAATCCTTAGCTACAGACACTGTGACCCAACATTGTGCATTAACTATGTATGTCATCCTATATATTATTGTATACAAGCTGCTGAAGACCAAGATCAATAATACCTTGTGAGTAATAGCATAAATTCCAACTGTTCTATGTGGACAAGGCTTTAAATTTTAAACCCTGAAAAGTATACAAGTATAATTCTCATTGCAGGATATTGATGCATTTCATCACACCACCACATGCTCTGAAAATTTAGGATTATAATCTTTCAACAGTAGCTATACCATTGTAAAGTTTAAGTCCATTTCCTGTATGAGCACAGCTACATCTGTCTTTGAACATAGCTACATCACGTCTTTGAGCACAGCTCTATAGAGCTTTTTCATCACATGACTTTCCGCAACGTAAAAACTAATTAACGCACGCGCATTTACCACGTGTTTAGTGCTGGTGTACAGCTGTTTTTTGGAGGGGAAGCCATGCAGCTCTCTACCTACGCTGAAATGCTGTCAGGCGATGCCAGGGACAGGTATCAGGAAAAGATAAGTCTGGTAGGAGGCTGGGACCCCTTCCTTGGTCCTCAAGGGGGAAATACAGACTGTGTGCCACCAGTAGAGTCAAGTGATCTTGTATCATACATGGTTCTGCAGACCAGTTTCTTGACTGCAAAGCAATTCAAAGCATACAAGGGACTGGAGTCCTACAACCAATTTGTGTGTGGTTGGGTAAAAGAAGTCAAAGTGTGGAGAAAAGGAGGAAAATACATAGCAACTGGAAGGGTATGTTAGCCTCAGTTAATTTGAAGTAGCAATAGCATTAATAACTCTTGCATAGGACAGGTTCGACATTCACAGCACTTTGGTGAGACACCACTAAGTTGCTGGATTATCATTGAAGAGAGTGGGGAAATATGTTGTGCCCATTGTGACTGCATGGCGGGGCTGGGAGAAACATGTATCCATATTGGTGCTATTCTCTTCTATTTGGAGGCACTGCACAGATTGAGAGGTACTGAAACTTGTACAGAGAGAAGGTGTAAATGGGTAATGCCCAAATTCCAAAAGAATATGGACTATCTGCCCATTGCAAGTATTGACTTTACTTCAGCAAAAGGCAAGAAGAAGAAATTGGATGCAGCAATAGATAGCAGCTTAAGTGAGGAAAGTTTGAGTTCCATAAAAGATCATGCTTGCAGACCCCCTACTGAGGAAGAGAAACATGCTTTCTTCAGAGAATTAAGCCAGGCTGGTACACAACCTGGCATTTTATCTTTGATTCCTGAATATTCCCACCCATATATCCCCAAAACATCCCTACCTGAATTTCCACAGCCTCTCACAGCATTGTATGATCCAAACTTTTTGAAGTTGGGTTATGATGAACTACTACAGAAGTGTGAGTCTGTAAATGTTGTTATAACATCAAGTATGGCCTCATCCATTGAAAATGAAACCAAACAGCAATCTAAGTCTAAACTTTGGTACAAGTATAGATCAGGTCGAGTGACGGCATCAAAAATGAAGTCTGTTTGTCATACAGACCCGGCAAAACCATCTCAGAGTTTAATAAAGCAAATTTGTTAAACTCAATATTACACATTCAGAAGCAGACAAACAGATTGGGGTTGTAAGCATGAACTTTCTGCCAGAAACCACTATGAGCATCAGATGAAGCCGTCACATGCTAATTTCCAGGTAGCTGATAGTGGATTTATTATCAACAGCCAGTGGCCCTTTTTTGGTGCATCCCCTGATGGGAAGGTATCGTGCGAATGTTGTGGAACTGGGTTTGTGGAAATAAAATGTCCCTATTGCCACAGAGGTGAAAGTATTGAGCATGCTGCTGAAGATAAACAATTTTGCTTAAAAAAGTGCTCTGATGGTAACTTGCATTTAGACCATACACATGCCTACTATTATCAAGTCCAAACCCAGCTTTTTGTTGGGAACGTTTCTTACACTGACTTTTGTGTGTGCATATTTTCACGGGATGAACAATTTGATGTACACATTGAACGCATTACCAAGGACTTTGAATTCTGGGAGGATTGCATTCACAAAGCTGACCATTTCATCAGAACCGGTATTCTCCCAGAATTGCTTGGAAAATGGTATACACGTTCAAATAAAGTTTATGCCATTTCATTCAATACCAGTACCCCCAGTTCAAGTGGAGCTAGCAGTGATCTAAACTCAGAGCCAGTCTATTGCTACTGTAAAAAACCAGAAGATCAAATGATTTTTTGCGACAACACAGATTGTTCCATTCAATGGTTTCATTTTAAATGTCTGAAAATACACTCTGCTCCTAAAGGGAAGTGGTACTGCCCAGACTGTAGAAAACTCCCACAGTTTATGAGAAGAAAGAAAGCAAAACTCAGTAACTAATTCAAGTAATCAGTATCATCAATCAATCAATATTAATTTTATTTCAATCAAAAGGCACTACAGAGTCACATATGTTACATAAAGCACAACACACAGACACAATACTATCAATAAGGGGAGGCTGCCTTTCTCTTTTATGAACATAATGAATAGGCAAAGTGGACTGTAATATAGAGTATTTTTGCCTGACCATCCCTATCACACGCTCAACATGTATTCTCACATTGGCAATGCTTCTAGTTTCATGTACTTCCATTGCTGTTAGCTGTGATTTGCCCTTGGTGAAAGCAGGTATATGGAGGGAAGCCTGCATCATACCGACAGAATCACCAATATCAAACCCCCTATCAGCCAAAACCACATCACCAGGAATTAAATTATCTAATACTCCAGAGTGATCAGTAATGTATTTGTCACTCACACGACCACCCCAAGTACTGGATACAAATGAGATGACTCCCTGTGGAGCAATTCCTAGTAGAATCTTCATGGTGTTGTGATGCTTGTAATTTGACCATGTGCATGCACGAGCATGGAGGTTCGATGGCCTTTCCAAAAACACCTCAAAGCAGTCAATAACGATTGCAACTTTCTTCCCAAATGACTCTTGGAAGCATGCTGGCATTGTCCTTATTAGTGAGTCGCGATTTGGCCAAAGAATCAAGTGTTTCAATCTGTGGTTCATAGTTATAACCCATTTCAAAAATAGTCTAGATACAGTAGAAGATGAGATACCAAAACGATAAGCTAAATCTTGTATCTGAGTATTTAAACGAAGTTTCATAAGCACCATGATATATTCTTGGAAGGGTATCAACTTGCTCTGATTATGATGGGATATACCTGGTTTAATGAGGTTAAATACTGCCTTAAGTACCTTACAATTTGGTAACCCCGTATAAAATTTTATGTACTCAGCTGGTAGCACAGCTTCTTCTGAGAAGAGAGGTGGATAGTTTATATGTAGGTAAGTTTGAGTAGAAGCATCCATCATACTTGAATCTGTTTGAGTGGATGCAACATCATAACTTACATCAATCCCAAATTGTGTGGAAGCATCTGCTGTTGCAACTGCTACCTGAGTTGCTAGATCAACATGGGTATCATCAGCATCTGATGTCTCAGTTAACATGGTGTCAGTGACTTGATGTGTAGTATCTTCCCTGTTTGCTTGCCTGGCATTCCGCCACTCCCACCTCCCTGTAGCTGTGGGTGGCAGCCTTGCCTTGTTGTGACCCAAGTTCAATGTAGGAAGCCAGTCTGGATTTGTATCATCAAGGAGATCAGCTGGTTTTCCTGAGATGTAATGCCTGGAACAAATCCTGTCATTCTTCAAAATGTTATCTGTGAGCCCAACTCTGGAAATGGCAGCCAAAATCCCATCTCTCCGTCTTTTACTTAAGCTATGGACATCTACACCCTTGTTCTTGATTATCCTTGGTAGCCTGAAGAACGAAACATCCTTGTCCCTCCCTGAACGCTTGCTACAGCCTACAACTACACACAACACCACTGCTCGCTAGTTGTTACTTGTACACCAGCTCTACGCGCAGTGCGTGTAGAAAAGTATCACGTGAGACATGCAACAACTCTATACTTGCATTGCACCATAGGAGAATTGCCGTCACGCCCTCCTTGGTTACGCCTCTCGTCAACTCGCTCCGCCCATCGTCATTCAGCTCTTCCATAGCTTTTTAGCAAGTAGTGTACCAACAATGCACCTCATGAGCATGCTCAGTTGTCAGAGAACTAGGAGAAATGGTTTACTTGTTACTACTAAAATCAGGTCATGCCTAAATTGGCATGCCTAATAATTTAATTTTGATCTTTAGTTGTTTGGCCCATCTTGATAGATAGCTAGCTACTAGTAAACTTGCTAACCATGTATTTTATGGTAGCCTTAACTGTTAGGATAATAAGAGATTCTACAGTTTTATTTGGCTTTAAAGTTATTAGTTTCAGGCTTAATATTCAGATTGGAAAGAGATAGTCAAACACAGTAGCTAAGCTACCATGCATGTATTTGCCACCATGGAGAGATTGGTGCTGCAAATTAAATCTCACTTCATGCCTGAGCAACAAAAGGTCAATTTGGTCAATTTGGTATATCCTCATCACCAACTTCATTACATTATAATATATTAACTCAGAACTTTGTGAATAGCCTAACTAGTAACTACATACATTACATTGTATAGTACTTCTATTCCATGAGAGTGTCCAGAATTCCTGATTAGAGGGGTGGATTCATTTTAGGGGGTAAAAATTTTCACAGGACTGACTCTTTAATCAATAATAATAAATCCATACATGGAGCACATTTCAAAATAGAATAGCTCCACTGTTGGAAATACAAAGAATTATGCAACCAACATAATATCTTGTTACATTGTGGTACTCTTAATGTTATTCTAGCAATAAAGATAATACTGAATTCAATGATTCCCTATGATTCATGTCCATAAGAGAGAACTATGTATAGAGGAAATACTAATTCTAGTTTATTAAGTTTACATATGTTTAAATATTATGATAATTAATTATATTTACAGGAAAACTTCTTGTATAATTGTTTGCACTGATCCAACCACACACTGGGCTAGCTATAGTAATAATAGTTATATACAAACCACACTCTCCATAGCTAGCTACACTTAATTTACAGTTAGATCAAGCGTTGCATAGCTTGTTATTGCTGTGATAATAATGGTGAGTAAATCTCTAGTGAATTATACACACAGCATTATTAAAATAACTGCTGGTCTGAATTAATGAATTAATCAACCATCATTAATTCCAATATTAAATTATTATTAAGACTAATTATCCGAACACAGTGCTAAATAGCTCTGTATATACCCATCCTTATCTGCATGAGTCTCGCCATAACAATTAGTTACTCCCTTATAGAGCTAACTCAATTATTATGTCGGAATAATAATAATATTGATGTCAATTATGGTAATTTTCTAATAATAAGAATATTATTATACTAAATCCAATACTCTATGATTCATGTCGAGGTTTATGGAAAGACACTCTGTGATGTTGGACATCGAGTGATAATCAGAGAACACTGGCCAGTTGGAGGGTTTGTGAAGACTCCATGAGTGCCCATTTCGGTAAGTCCGACAACATTACAGGTGCATCGCACAGCACCACCAGTACTCTCAATGTATGTGGACTCTATGTACTTAGTATTTGGATCATGCTGACATCGTACGTTTAAAAGGTAGTATCCCTATTAAAACAGAGTTCAACCATTACACTGTAACATTCACACATTCTGCATGTGTCTATACACAAGGAGATGAATAATTATTGTAGTTCTGAAATTGACTACTCAAACTATTTAGACAAACTAGAAGCTGCTACAATAATGAAATGCCAAGTAAGATTAATAGCAACCCATATTTATGGATTAGCATTAATTTTAACACACAAGACACAAGTAAAAAGCTAATTAGACTGTTACAGCAAACTTTGGACTTACACCTTCAGCCCTTCAATATAGTGATAACTTAATACAGTTTGATGAGTGAAATAGCTCCTCCTTAGGGAACAGTACAATAGAGAATAAAGATATACAGTTGTGGGTGGTGACCAGTAACATGCCAGTAGGCAGGATTTCGAAAGGGGGCTTACATGCCAACACATTTAAAAATCACACCCACTTCAGATGACCACACCCATTAATTAAAAATGTTTACACATTATATCATTTAAGTTTTGAGGAAGTCACCAGCCCACCTCAAGTGTTAAAGGTTTAGGGAGTTCCTCCAAACCAACTCCCCTGCCTAGGGGCCTGCAGTAGTATTGTTGTTGCTGTTGTAATGATAAGTAGCTTCATGATATTATAACTTACTGTGATGTTGACACTTCTGTATGGAGTATTGCACAGATACCAAACTGTACTTAGACTGTGTTGAATCACTGTGCAGCTGGCAACATCTTTATAGCAATTTCGATAAAAATTCACTCTTGAATTAATCCGTGTACCCATGTCAGTAATTGTGGTTGTAATCCTGTTCTCAAAATCTGTGGCTCTAGAGGTGAGTGAGGTAATGTTCATTTGTATTGCACTGATGTCAGTATTCACCATGCTGACCAAAAATTGCAAGAGAGCTACTTGAGATGTTAAAGTTTCAACATTAGCCTTCTCCTTATGAAGAACAGAGTATATCAGAGCTGCAGCTGAAAGCATAAGTGACACTGCAACAATAATACCAAATATTAATATGCACAGTTTTCTAGTCTTGTTAAAAGATGAAGAAACTTCCTGAGATTGTGGGATTTGAGTACTGTTACTGTAGATTGGATTAACAAAGAGTTCAAATTTCTCTTGTGGAAGGGTTGCTTGAGCATTCATAATTGTGTAATAAGTGTCAGAAGTCTTTGAATCTGAATCTGAGGGATCAACTTCATTAACTGTCTCATATATATTTTCCTGGTCATTACTGGTAATATTGTTTTTATACACTGTGAAGGTAGGACTTTCAGTAATAAAATTACTGGCCATTGTTAGATAGTTATATAGCTACACTCTAGCTATCAATCTAAGCTATAATAATAGATAATTCTCCAGTCTTTATTTTATAATCTGACAAGCAATTAGGATTAGCTACAGGTAGTTTAACAAATCAATCTACAAGGAATGTGGAGGAAACACTCTATTATTACACTTTTTAAACGTCTCATTAATAGCTAGCTAAAGGCAGGGACCCCCATACAAATACATTAAGATTACTCATGATCCTTAGCTACAGACACTGTGACCCAACATTGTGCATTAGCTGTCATCCTATAATACTATTAATGTATAAGCTGTTGAAGACCAAGAACAATAATACCTTGTGAGTATTTTAACAATGGCATAACTTCCAACCGTTCTATTGTGGACAAGGCTTTAAATAAAAACAACAAACCCTGAAAAGTATACAAGTATAATGCTCATTGCAGGATATTGATGCATTTCATCACCCATTTACTGTCTCTGAGCACTGCTACATCACCCATTTCCAAGAACGTTTGTAAAATTAAGCCAAAGAAGGTTTGTCCCACCACAGCTACATCACTCATTTCCTGTCTCTGAGCACTGTTACATCACCCATTTCCTGATGAAGAAGTGCAAAGGAATGTTTTACTGAAGCTACAAAAACAACACTTAGTGAAACTATACATGTAGCTACTGCTATGTGGTTCATTAATTATGCTAAGTAATGACTGTTATTGTTATATAGTGTAGAGATATGACATATGATCTACAATAACATCATTATTTTCCAGTCACCATTAGCTACATCACAATCCTACTCTCTACATCCACCAAGAATAAGATTAAATAGACCCGACTGTTCCTTCCATCATATTATCACTAACTCTAGAGGGCCTTAAATTACCTCTACATCAGCTAGTTACACACATCCAGAGCAATATTGAATGTTGGTTAGAATAATATTATTATTTGCTATAGATCATCAGATTGACAGAGGATAGTGGCCTCTATGGAGAAGTGTTTTATCAAGTGCACATCAGCCATTCTATAAGAAGAAGAGTCCTAGTTTCACTGAACAGTTTATAAAGTATATAGTTGGAAACCAGCTGCTGGCAAATTCTACTAAAACGAGTGGATTACCTCTAGATTACCTCTAGGTTACCTCTAGATTACCTCTAGGTTACCTCCCTATAGTTACATACTTCCAGAGCAAGTCATCTGACAATAATATTGTTCCTGAGTCCTGAAGGCTCTATCACTTAAATATTTATTCACACAATAATAATTATGATAATAATGGATCTATGGTCCTTAATGTTGGAAGCCAATACTTAAAAGACAAACAAGTAAATAAATAAACGAAAAAAGCAAACTACTTTAGCTAGCTATAATAATTAAAGTTAGATAAAGCAAACTTGTTAGTGATTTTAATGGTAAGTAAAATTAATCTCTTACATAGCTAAATTATACACACAGCTTTAGTGAACTGAACTGCATTATTATAACTGCTGGTCTAAATATTATTCCACACAGAGAGCTAAAGTGGAGGTATTTTAATAGCTCTGTACCCATACCATACTTATCTGCATGTATTGCATGAAATTTCATCATAAATTCAGTAACTTGATGAGTAAATGAATAGCTAGTATATATTCATAATGTCAATTATTCTAGTAATAAGAATTATCATACTAAAATTAATAGCTACATACTCCATGATTCATGTCTTAAGGGAGAACTACGAATGTTTATGGAAAGACACTCTGTGATGTTGGACATCGAGTTATGATCAGAGAACACTGACCAGTTGGAGGGTTTGTGAAGACTCCATGAGACGTTAAGTCCGACAACACTACAGGTGCATCGAACAGAGCCACCAGTACTCTCAATGTATGTGGTATCTATGTACTTAATATCTGGATCATGCTGACATCGTATGTTTAAAGGATAGTATCCCTATTAAAACAGAGTTCAACCATTAACACTGTAACATTCACACATTCTGTATACTTACATAGGCAGGATTTTCATAAGGGGGGTTACATGTCAATACATTTGAAAAACCACACCCACTACAGACAACCACACCCCTTTGATTAATAATAACAAAAATTTGCAATTTGCAAAAAATGATTTATTACAATTCAAATTACAATTTAAATAACAAGCTTCCCTTTTCCATTCCACTTGGATGATTTTGTTTTTGCATAAAAAATATTTACACACATATCCTCTCTGGACAATTAAGTACTAAGTTACCAAGTCTTTCTCTCCCCTCAAGTAGTTATTTTATCATTGTCACCACCCTCCCCCCCAACCCCATGGCCTGTAATAATAATGGTATCTTTTTTGATTATTAATCACAAGGAGATAAATAATTGTAATTCTGAAATTGTGGAACTACAAATCAGAATAAAATTATGCTGTTACAATGATAAATACCAGGCAAACAACCCAAGATTAGCATAATAATAGCAAACTAGACTGTTTCAATACATAACTTTCCAGCTATCAGGACTTACACCTTCAGCCCTTAATACTGCAGTTTAATGAGTGATAGGAGACATAATAGGTGTCCATACAGTTGTGGGGGTGACTAATTATTGTTTTTTCTTTATTACAACTTACTGTGACGTTGACACTTCTGTATGGAGTATTGCACAGGTACCAGTGTGTATTTTGACTGTGTTGAATCACTGTGCAGCTGGCAACATCTTTATAGCAATTTCGACAAAAATTCACTCTTGAATTAATCCTTGTACTCAAGTCAGTAATTGTGGTTGTAATCCCGTTCTCAAAATCTGTGGTTCTAGCTAGAGGCGAGTGAGGTAATGTTCATTTGCATTGCACTGATGTTAGTATTCACCATGCTGACCACAGATTGCAAGAGAGCCACTTGAGATGTCAAAGATTCGACATTAACTTCAGTTGTGTTTAGCTGGGCCCCAATGGTGGAAAAATTCCGGTGAGTGTACGAGCCCAAGTTGACTTGCATTTGGCGTAATAATGATTCCAAAGAGCTCAGCCTACGAACAAGATCTGAGACTGTGTTATTATTTTGTGATGTCTGCTGTGATGTTCCCCCAATTTCCCCTTCAGTTAAATCAGCCTTCTCCTTATGAAGAACAGAGTATAGCAGAGCTGTAGCTGAAAGCATGAGTGACACTGCAACAATAATACTGAATATTATTATGTACACTTTTCTAGTCTTGATGGAAGATGAAGAAACTTCCTGAGATGTTGGATTTTCAAAGGGTTCGAACTTCTCTGGTGGAAGGGTTGCCCTAGCAGCATTCATAGTTGTGTAATAAGTGTCAGAAGTTTTTGGATCTGAGGGCACAACTTCCTTAATTTTCTCGTATATATTTTCCTGGTTATTACTGGTAGTATTGTTTTTATACGCTGTGAAGGTACTAGGTCTTTTAGTAGTAAAATTGCTGGCCATTCTTGGATAGTTAGCTCCACACTCTAGCTAGCTATCAAGCTTAAATGGCTAATTCTCCAGTCATGATTTTATAATAATAATGACAAGCAATTAGCTGGCTAGCTACTGTAGTTTACCGAGATAAATCAATTTACAAGGTATGCTGGAGAAAACACTTTAGTTATATAGACTAAAATTACACTTCTAAGACAACTCAATAAAGTTGCAAGTTAATAAAGGCAGGGACCCCCCAACTGAGCATGCTCACAATCCAAATACTTAGCCACAGACACTGTGACCCATCATTGTGCATTAGCTATGTCATCCTATATAATAATTGTGTATACAAACTGCTGAAAACCAAGCTCAATAATACCAGTATTTTGACAATTTTAACTGGCAAGGCTTTAAAGGTGTAGCTAAGCTATACATGTCATAACACCACTGCTATGTTGTTCATTACTATTTTCTGCGTCATGACTGTTATTATTATTAGTGTAAAGATATGATCTTAATATCTTCAATAAGCTATTATCCAGTCACCTTAGCTAACATCACAACCCTATGTACTCTTTACATCCACCCTACACCAGAGAATCAGATTAAATAGACCTGACTGCTCCTTCCATCATAAAATTATGTATTCATTGACAGCTTCTCTGTAAATCATCACTAACTAACTCTAGGCCTTGAATTATGGGATCTCGTAATACAACTGCCAGTTACTTACATACCTCTACACCAGCTCTATAGCTAGTTACATACATCCAGAGCAATATTGAATTGAATGTTGGTTAGAATAATTATTATAAATCATCAGATTGACAGAAAAGCTTTTCTGATTAAGTGCACATCAGCCAATCTATAACAGCAGTAGCTATGCGAGAAATATCTGGAAACCTGGAAAATCTACCACTGGCAAATCTCACATTGAACTCACTAGTAAGCTCATTTTATTTGCAATTATTACGAGAAGAGTGTTCAGTGTTATGGGGCCAGGCCTCATGGGATCAGGCATTTTGGGGGCTAGCAGTTCTGGTTAAATAGAAGTACCAGAACATACAATTCTCTAGGGTGGGGCTCTTTCAGCTCCACCCCAATAATGGACACATCATTGAAAGAAGAGTTCATTATGAGAATATCTATAAACAGATAATAATATTGTCAGTGAATGTGTGTATGTTTCTAGCCAGCTCCTGTTCTACGCTTGCTTATTGCTGGGAGGTGTGAATTGTGCTGTTGTCTGCCCGAGTGTTGGTGAGGTGGCTTGGCCACTGGAGATTGGAACAATGCATGCTGCAGAATACAATGAGAAACACTAGGTCATTCACAGATAATGAAAGGGATGGGCTTCTAGTAAGTCTAGCCACACCCACTCCATTTAATATAGCATTGGCAATTTGCTAACACTTCAGCTAGGGATGGGGTCCCAGAGCATCCTGATTTAGTAGGATCACCCGGCTACCATATGACAAGATGGAGGATAAGTAAAAGTATTCCATCAACAAGTTAAAATGCCTAACCTTTAGATGACAGACTTATTCCCTTCCTACTTAATTACAACAGTAATTTTTACTATAGTCATCAACACTTAATATAAATATCATACCTTTGAAGCGACTTGGTTTCCATATATTGGTGGGAAGAAGGTGTTTCGTGCTGTGCTCTTATTAGAAACAGCCATTGAGTTGTACCCTGAGGGTATGGTACTTTGTAGTTGAGGATGATAGTGATATTTTTTTTGTTTAATAGAAGGCAGGAATGAGTCTTGTCCAGCACCCTCTACTCCGAGTCTTGAGGAAGTCATAAAGGAACCTCGCTTTTTATATTTACTAATATATAGTTCATCTCCAGACAACTCCATAGACTAATACATGAAACAATTATGTTATCTCATTACATACCTTCCCAGCAATTATAAAAGTAATTATTAATACCACACACTCTATACCAATACCCTATTCACATCTAATACCACACACCCTATACCACATACTACCCAATTTACATCTAACACCACATACCACACACCCTATACCACATACATATTTATATCTAATAATACCACATACCCTATACTACATACCCTATACCACATACCTTATACTACATACCCTATACCCTATTTACATAGATAGACAAAAATTATCAGGCTATGCACTATTTTGAACTGACAAACTCTCTTTCAAGAGCATTTGACTAGCTCTGTTTGTAGCACCTATACTGTGTGTCATAATACTGTACATCTTTGCTAGACTAGCATGTAGGAAGATTCTAGCAATGTAGTATGGTTATAAGAATGACAGTGATCTCACAAAAATGAATCCACTATAATTATGGCATTAATAAGGTATTAAGTCTCAATACTAATTCCTATAAGTTAATACTACCTGAGATTTCTGAGATTTTCTCCTCTTTTTCTGTACCGCAGGAGGAGGGTTGTTTCGGGGTAGACGTAGTGTTGGTACGTCAATAGTAGTAGCATTGATGGGTACTAACCTGCCTTCAATTATATCTCCAGATGTTGCACTCAATGTCAACTTCTTGGCCTTTCTCTCTGCCTCTCTACACACACATACAATATGATATTTACTGACACACTCTTTTAAGCTTCAATATATATACCTGCTGAGTATAAATCCATTATCCTAGTAATAAGCATAAGGATTAGCTTACTACTCAGTACATGAAGTCTAGATTTCTACAAAAGACTACAGCTACAGTTCTTATAGATCCCTAAAGGACATAAGGTTGAATCTTGCATAGATCCTGGTTATTTCATTATCTCAGAAGTTGTATTTTATACGAAAAAAAAAACAACCAGTAGAAAAAGTGTTTTCCAGCAGTAGCATAAATGACTACTGTAATCTTTACCTTTTTCATTTTTAACACTCTATTTAATGCACAGTAGCTAAAATTTTGGAGGTGGTTGTTGTTGTTGCCTTCTTTACCTTTTTTGTGGTTGTTTGTTTTTGCTTAGTTTTGTTATTGCTGTTCTTGTTCTTTTTTGTTTTTCTGACCTCAAGCACTTTGAGTGACATAACTCTAGTGGAACAGAAATAGTATGGCTATTCTAGAGTTATGCACTTTGAACTAATAGCCAACGGAAAGAGACCAGGCAGGTTTTTTTCAATTCTGGCCACATTTTTTACTTTTTGAACAGTGAATATAAAGTGACAGCAGATCTAAGGAATATCATAAATTACCATGGCAACTCACCGAACATCTTTGAAGTATGGATGTTTAAGAGCCTGTTTGGCAGATATTCTAGCATCAGGATCATAAGTACAAAGCTGAGTGATGAGGTCTACACAGCCCTTACTACCATGTTTGAGCATAGGAGATATCCCACTACCCGTTTTGCTAGGAAAGTTGAAGTCCATGTGCCTAGACTGACTGTATTACAAGGAACACATGTGAATTACATGCATAACATCTTAATTCCCAATTTCATGTAAATGTAAATAGATATTCAATCCTGAAACCTATCAATTAAAATGTATGAATGCAATGTGGTCATGTATCGTTATTCTCACTAACAATTAATCAGAAATGCTTCAATTCCCATTGGAAGCATTTCTCCATACAACCTTATCCCTTACAGTTTAATATACTGATACAGACAAGTTCTTGACACATAAATCCAGTTTACAACAATCTATTTTCACACAAATACTTCTATAGATGCTACCAAATATCACTGTCTATGTGATATGTGATGCCTAAAACTTAAAGATCTCCCACTATAGTCACAGGAAACAAAACATGTGCTAGTGATTATTGTGGTACTAACAATGCTAACTGTGGGGTTACTACTCTATGCATTCACTTGACTTGAGGTGGACATACTTACAACCCATCAATCTAATTAAACTTTACTTACTATTTCTTGAATTTCTCCAGCACTGGGGGAGAAGGTGAGCCAACCACATCATGAATTCTACTGACTTGATCCAGCTCATTAGCACCAGGGAACAAGGGTCGCAGGGTCATTACCTCATATACAACACATCCCACACTCCACATATCCATCTTATGGCCATAATACCCATCAGTAAGGAGGCACTCTGGGGCTCTGTACCATCTAGTAGATATATACTCTGTATAGGGATGCTTAGAATACACACTCTTGCATGAACCAAAGTCTGCAAGCTTCAGTACATTATCCTGCAATAATGATACATTATTATTATTATAGCAAATAACATCAACACAGGACTTCACTGCTACACTGACTCAGGACATCACCAATATACTGACCCAGGACATCACCAATATATTGACCCATGACATCACTGCTACACTGACCAAGGACATCACCAATATACTGACCCAGGACATCACCAATACATTCAAGATTGACCCAGGACTTCACTGCTATGCCAACCTAGGACATCACCAATACACTGACCCAAGACTTTAATGTTATACCAACCAAGGACTTTACCAATATACTGACCCAGGATACACTGACCCAGGACTTCACTGCTAGACTGACCCGGGACATCACTGTGATCTACTATAAGGTAAATAATTACTTGCCTTGATGAGAATATTTTCAGGTTTTACATCTCTATGGAAGATACCATTCTTGTGCATGTGGTAAAGAGACTTACATAGTTGGTACATGTACATTCGAACCTTCTGTTCAGGAAGGTATGTCTTACGATCTAAATGCAAATATTAATCCATAATGAATAGCTTTAGGCTAGAGATAACAGTCTAATGTAGAGTGGATGATACATTTGATGTATATACTTACCTTTAATAAACTCATAAATGTTCATGTCCATGAGTTCACATATAAGGGAAAGTGTGTTGCTTTGTCTATCTCTAAATAAGTGAAATAAACACTGTATCATAAAAATGTCATAAGTAATACCACACCCACTATGACTACACCTACACCAGAAGTGTCTCCACACACACACACACCACCACCACCACCACCAGATTGGACTTATGTGTACTGGTCTAACTTACAAGACAATTTCTTTGAGTTCTATGATGTTAGGATGAGGGTTAAGTCTTCTCAATGCTTGGATCTCTCTTAAATTATTCACCTGTTCAACACTGTATGGAACAATAATAATTATAACCACATGCTATGAATATTGAAGTGTGGAATAATAAACAAACCAAATTCAACTTGTATAGTATGTAAGTATGACTTGACTTGAGGACTAGCTGACAGTTTACACGTCCCAAGTGTGGGAAAGAGTTATTGCATGTTTATAAACTTAGGTTGGGTGTGTTGGGATAGAATAGGGTAAGATAGGATAGGATAGGATAGGATGAGGTGGGGTAAGATGGGGTGGAATAGGATAGGGTGGAGTAAGATGGGATGGGATAGGATAGGATAGGATGGAGTGGAGTAGGATAAGGTGAGGTGGGATAAGGTGGGGTGGGGTAGGATGGCGTGGGGTGGATGGGGTAGGGTAGGATGAGGTGAGGTGGGATAGGATGGGTGGGGTGAGGTGGGATAGGGTGAGGTGGGACAGGGTAAGGTGGGATAGGGTGGGGTGAGGTAGGATGAGGTGAGGTGGGATAGGGAAAGGTATGAAGAGGTAGAAGTGGAGAAAGAGAAGGTAGAGTTGAAGAAAGGAGGCAGAGGTGGGAGGACACATACCTTTCATATTTTTGTTTCATTTTCTTGCATGCATAGAGTTTTCCATCAACATGACTTTGACACTTTAAAACCTCAGAGAAAGTGCCTTCTCCCATTTTTCCCACAATCCTATATTCTATAACACAAAACATAATGTAACTATCTATTCCATCCACTACAATGAAATGGTTTGTTATTCACAGAACATTTCCTATTCTCTCTACCACCAACAAAATTTGATTTAGTAGGCGGAAATGACATGGATGATAACTTAATGGGAGTATCTGTACACACACTACATCTTGTAACATAACATTAACTGGGGGGTGTTGGCCAAGGCAAAATTTAGAGTTATTGTAAAGCAAAAGATCTGAACAGTACTAACCACACTGCCAAGTCTAGTGGGCCCAAGTATAACATACTTAGTTACAACAGAAACTTACTAGACACAGCACAGTGCTGGTTACATAATATTGGGTTAAAATAATGAGACAGCTTCCTAGCTTCAATTAAAAGCTATTCTGTATACTAATAGTCATCATACCATTTAAATGTGGTGCAAGAACAAAGTTCAAATCATCCTTATTGGGCCAGTCCCTGAAAAGACTGCTACGCTTTTTATTGATTGGCATAGTTCTTCTCTATGTTGTATTCTAGCTATTTTACTATGGAACTCCAGAACAACAAATCAACACTACACAGAACAGTTGACAAATAGACTGTCTTTAGAGCCAGACAGCAACAGTCTCCTTGAGGCTTCCTACCTAGAGATCTGCCCACAAACTGTAAATTTTGTGTTCTAGCTACGTGTATCCCATAGTTACCAGTAAAAAGCAGTCCTCCAGCTATGAAATTGCCCTAAGGCTCAATTTAGTATAGCTACATATGTAGCCATAACCATAGAACTTACGGTACATGCTGAAGCGTGAACGCATTGGCGATTGCTATCAAAAGCCCTTCACAAGCCCTGCATTAGCTCATCACCAAGTAAGTTAATCGCTAAGAAAGATTCTCTCTCGAACTCCATTATGGTAACCTAGGTGATGATGTAATAATTAGCTAAGGTCAAAGTGTAACGTGATAGGCGCACACACAGCTAGAGCTAGCTAGCTAGAGAGAAAGAGGCGGCCTGGTGGGTGTGAATTGGTCCAGGGGAATATGAGTCTGAGGATGTTGAGAAACCTTTGGTAGTTATTAATTGCGCAACAAAACCCTCTCCCTTGCTACATAGGTTGAATGAGATGGGCAGTTGATGAACTCTGGTATCCAGGACAACCCTCGGCCCCTCCTACTCATCTTTTTACACAATAAAAATATTATGGTTATTTTTTAGATGCCACCTTGGTGATATCTATTATTATAATCTCAGCTATATCTAGAGAATAATAGCAGCTTGCTAATAATGACAAAGTTGCTCATAACCATTATAGCTAGCTATTCAAGTCTAGCTAGCTAATAATCATTTTGTGTGACTGCTCCTGACCTAATTTTGGCAATGGCAATAGTTATTGAAAAGTGATGCAGTGAGCCTCTTAGGATTATATCTTCCATTCATAATATAACAACAGACTTTTGTCCATGACAACACACACACCACACACGATGCCATGCATCAAGTATATTATTATATTAGTACCAGTATGTGTACTCCATGGCAAGGAAGATTGGCATTAATGATGGTACCAAAAACAAGAGACAGTAATGAATGTTGACATTCTCAGACAATCCCACCACACATCCTCACACACATCACTCACTAATTTAGCCAGACTTATTATTATTATTATTATTATTATTATTATTTTTTTTTTTTTTATTATTTTATTTTATTCTTATTTTTCAAGATGAACAGTATTAATAATAAAGATCATTATTGCTCATTATTGCTTAGGCTCAGTTTCAATGTCTAATATCATTGTACAGCTAAAAGAGATCTACAATATTATTACTGCTAGCTACGCAGGTCATTACTCCAGATTTGTAGTGAAGTGAATGCAAAGATTAGGGAGGTGATAGTGGATAAAATGAACGAGCAACACATGCAGTCCGCTGGATAGCTATCACTGATGGCCTTGTAACTGCAGCAATGAAAATGTACTATAATGTACATATGTAGCTAAACTAACATTATGCTATTAATGTGTACATCCTAATGACATGTGATGATATTATTAGCTACCTTTTTTAGTTTTACTGAACTGTAAAGTAACCGGAGCACTCCTTCCATCACAGGACACTGTAGTTATGGAAACATTGTAGACTACATCATAATTCAGGGTCACATTCCAAGGTGCTGAAGATATTCTATTGACAATAGAATGAGAAACTGGAGCTGGATTAATTCTGATTTCATAGTAGTTCACAATAATTGGATGCTGACCACATGGTTCATCCCATTTAAATGTCACCAATGTATTCAGTATTCCTGGGTATACTGCTGCAAAGTTGAAGTTGGTGGGTGCTAAGGGAACTAGACAGAAAAACACAATGATTATTTTAGAAGGAAGACTCCAATGTTGAAAACTGTAATCTGACCTTCATGGCATATTGATAAAGATCAGTATAGAAAATTAATTTTTTCATTATTTGCACTTTGATTTCAAAAATGGAGTATGGATTTCTTTAATGCTCTTTAAGTCTTCATCTTTTACTTGTATGTACATGCAATGGTGATTAATGACTACTATAACATAACTATTAGCTATAGCTACGGTCCATTGTCAGATTACCCAGTTACATATAATAGCTAGTATAGAGGCAACGAGGCAGTTGTGGTCGCTATATGTGACCTCCATATCTATGGAATCTGTGTTTGTATTAGTATAGAGTAATACTAGTGATACATTATTATAGTTGTTTATTTTTACACAATGCATGCATTCATAAATGCATGGCATTTACCACAGTGCTTAAGTTAACCTATCTGTTATCCTGAGAGTGCACTGAGTAGTAAATCCAACAGTGAGAGTCAGTAAGATTTCAAGTAAATTCTGAATAGAAAACACCTTTCCTTAGTTCATTGTCTTCATAGAAGCTGCTTTTAGCTAGGTAACATATCATTAGAGATGCGTGCCTAGGACTGTACCTAAGACTGTGTATGATTTTTGTGAACATTCATACATGACTTTTGAAGTTCCATAGAAAAATATCTTGCTAAAGTTACCTCAAGTATGCTATATAAACATCTCTGTGGATTCTGCACTAAAACCTTGGTTAGAAGAATGTTGCAGGAATAATTTTTATGTGCTTACTACAAAAAAACCCAAAAAAACTAGTGCCTTTTGAGATAATTATTTCCAGGAGAGTGGACCCTATGTATTAGCTATTTTCTTTCATAACTACTAGCTATATAGATGTCTGTAAAAATGCTCTACTGTATGCAACACTAATTGTTAGCTATGACATTGTAAAAGCATGCATGCATCATGCATGCATACCTGAATCATTGAGAATAATATATACAGTCTCGTTTTCAAAGTCAAGAGAAATATTATTATAGCATTGAATTATTGTCCCATTAATTGTGAGATCATTCCTAATCATTAAAACAGACTCAATATACTCATCTCTGACCGCTGTTAGGGAGGCAAAGACATCGTCAGTCAAGAAGGTATTGATGTCAAGGCTAGAGGTATTATAATATGTGATGGTAGAGGGTGTGAATCCAGGAAGGGTGACACGCCATGTCAAGTGAAGAGTTTCACTGTTGGTTCGTATGCTACAATTGTAGGATATGAGATCACCAAGGCAGATGTTTGTGCTGTCAGGTAGAGGAATTAAGCTGATAGATGCTGGTGAACATACAAGTGAAAATGATTAAATTGAAATAAAGGGTAAAATGAACTATGTACCTGTGACTGGTATGCAGTTGTGGTTCTCTGGTGCTGGGTCCCATCTTCCATACTTGTTACATGCAGCAATCACGGGAGATGAAGGATGAAATCCATAGTTACACTGAAAGGTAATGTTGGATCCTTCCCTGGTATGAAGATAGTGGCCTAAGCTTCCATTGTTAGGACTTGTTGGTGTACCACAGTCAACTATATTATGTAAAATAATTTAAAGAAATTTAGCTTAAATCCTTGCATTGGTTTTAAATTTAAATATCAAATAAAACAGATGGCTAGAGCATACTTTTTTGCTTGTATTATGCATAATAATATTATTATTATGATTAAGGTGGAACTTATCTATTCCTTGAAAACTCCTGTGTTACTGAATAAAAATTAATGTAACCACTTCCTTCCACCCCAAACAGCTCATTAATTTCACTTCTCACTCCAAAATGATCGGCCACAATTCAAGGTGTCTAGAATAGAGGAGTTCCACTGTAGAATGCTTATTTATTTCTTTGCTAAATGATTATATTTACTGAATATGATGTTAGATATCACGACTGGGTGACTCCTTCCAGCACAATTCTCTGCAGTGAGAGTAGCATTGTATACCACATTGTAAACAAATGTTACATTCAAAAGTGTGGAGAATACTGTATATGTCGACTGAAGTGGAGAATTTGTTGACGTGATTGAAATAGAGTAACTGTTCACAGTAGCCTCTGTTCCACTACCCTGTGTTACATTCCATTGTAAGGTGGCAGTGACATTGAATGATGTATAATAAATTCCGGCAAAGATAAAATTGGTGGGTGAAAGTGGTACTGCATGTAGAAGATTGAAGATCGCAATAGTTTCTTACAGACCACCCAACTATTTCTAGCTACTACACATTATAAAGTGTGTAACACTAAAGTCACAGTATAACAGAGTCCTTTTTGAGCTTGTTACATAGCTACCATAGTAGCTAACAATTATAGCTGGCAGTATACTTGTTTTGTCAACAGTAGACAACTTGTGTGTTCTTCTGCCAAGATATGAATCAAGTTTACTCTTGCTTTGATGTATCATAAATTTTGTAATATAACATGTTGAGAAGCCAAAAAAAGAAGAAAAAAAAAAAGGGCTGAACTATTAACTATCAAAGTATGTGACTACTAGCTCACTATCTATAACACTGATTCCTATTCAGGTGTCCTGCAATACATAATTATTATGTATGTCATAAAATTTACCTGAAGAATCAACATACAGAGTAACAGCTTCACTCCTGAGATTTGGTCCAATGCTACATTCCACAACAGTTCCATTCAAATTGACGTACTTTGTGATTGTCAACAAAATGACAGACTTAATGTATCCATCATTAGCCACAACTAAAATAGTACTGATGTTCATACCTAAGTCGTTAATAATGTCAAGTGTAGAGTTTTCATTGTAAGTAACGCTCAGAGGTGTGAATCCAGGGACAGTAACATTCCATGTTAGATGAGGAGGGATCTCACTATTAGTCTCTATTGTACAGTTATAGGATATGGTGTCTCCAGGACAGTCAATATCTGTCATGATCCTTGTTCTTTCAAATAGTGTTAAGTTGACAAATGCTATAATAATGAAGTGGCATTACAGAACTTGATGAAGATAATAATTAGCTAGCTACATATTTTCCATTCACCTCTGATTGGTCTGCATTCATGGTTCTGTGGCATTGGTTCCCATAGTGCATTACTCATGCATGTAGCAACGACTGGAGCTGAAGGAATAAAACTTTCATTGCATTGAAAAGTAACAGTGTCTCCCTCTCTGGTACTCAAATAGTCCTCAAATCTTCCATAGAGTGGAGGAACAGGATTGCCACAGTTAACTACAGATCATTAAAATAATTATAGTGTTTTTATGCATTGCTAGCCTACATACGTAGCTAGCTATACAACTTGTGATGATTTCATTGTATTTCAGAGTGTACCTGAAGTAGCTGGTGTTACTTCATAGTTCATGTATTAACAATCCTTATGTAAAGATGGTAAGGGGTCTTTCACAACAACTCTCAATAATGTATACACCATCTTTACAGCTATAAATCTAATTATTCTTAGCTACCTAAATAAAGGCTAACTTAGTAGTATTCTTTTCTTATTTTCTAAATTAGATACATTCCATGCAACCTGTAGGATAGAATTAACTACAATTTACAACACTTTACAGTTCCTTCAGAACCTCTAGGATTACAAAAATAATTTTTATACTCAGATAAAACCTCAAGGTACTGAATATGTATAGCTATAGGCCATTTTCTTGCAATAATGAAATAACATTTGAATTACAATATGAAAATTGATGTATTGAAGTTTAACAAATACTTTCAAGTACATTGTCATGGAATCTGTTGCCTGATTGTTAGGTATAGTTACTGACATGTGAATAATGGACTATTATACTGATCAAGGGAGAGGGAATGGGCTTATGGGCACTTAAGCCCCCATCACTCTTTGTTTCAACACATTGTCAACACTGCATGCAATACTACTACTACTACTATTACTACTACTAATAATAATAATAATCTATACACACTTAGTACATAGCATAACCTTCCATCTCTCTTAAGACATGTCTTTCATTAAATGTAGACTTACTTGATTTTGTTACAATTGGTATAGCTATAAAAAAATTCAGCTATAACAGCCACTGGTGTAATTATTTCCATTATTAATATTTTATTTCTTAATTGTATTTTCTTTAAGCTCATAATTCACATGTTGATTTTACTGTACCAAGTGTGCCACATACACAATGTGTATAGCCAAAATTATAGTTAAATACCAAATATAATGTTGTTTATTATGAGTAAGTTGCTCCTTCCAACACAATTCACTGCAGTAATAGTAGTGTTGTATACCACATTGTAATGGAGTGTCACATTCCAAGGAGAAGAGAACACTACGTTAGAAACAGGATGAGATACTGACATTGGTGAGACACTGATATCATAGTAGTCTACAATTGCTTCTGGGCCATTTCCTTGTGGTGAATTCCACTCAAATGTGAGTAGTATGAAGTCTTCAAGATAACGTACTGCTGTAAAGTTGAAACCAGTGGGTGTCCTAGGTTCTAAAGGAAAAAATTAAGGAATATGAGGAATGTATGTTTAAACACAGTATCTAGATTTATAAGGACTGCTAAGTCTAGAGTAGCATTATTTTTGGCCCTGGATTTGTAAGATTGGCATATGGACTAAAATACTCTTTTCATTGTACAAAGTGAAGAGTAATATAATTATAATCACTCAAAGGTGACAACACTCCAGAACAAGAACAAGTTCATACAATACAAACCACTACTTTAGGGAATTACTATATTTTTCAGGTAAGCTAAGCCACCGGTAATGGGCTGGACTCAATGTGACAAATTTAACAGCTAATGTGTTAATGTATGTGTTAATGTATGTTATGCTTGTTATTTAATTATTTCTTTGTGTGGTCCAGCTCAGCTTAGGGCACCTGGGAACAAAATGTAGTGATAGACAGCAAGTGTGTGTCTTATATACATAATTATTAATCATCTCTGTCTAGACTCTCAGAAAGGTTAATAGGCTATAGGGTGTAGACTGTTACACACTAGCTACTATAGATAATAATGTAGATAGCAAATGTTTCATTGTACCAAGAATTATGAATTTGCTTGAGTATGGGTTGGAATAAAATGGAAAGTAACATTCATAGGCTTAGTTTGAATCATACATATTATATTGGATGTGTTTGTTTGTAGGAATAAACTCCACCCTTCATATTTAATGACTCCCTCTCCTTAAATCTCCCAAATTCAGTGTCACATTCAATTCACATGATAACCAAAACTAATGTCAAAATGCATACTTGCTGTATCCACAAGCAGAGTAGCTTCATCAAGAAACTTCACGTTTGTTTCATTAAAATAGCTCTGTTCAAAACTACATTCCACTTCTGCAGTTCCATTCACAGAAACATCATTTAGCAGAGTTAAAATAAGTTTAGATGCAATGAATCCCGTATTAATTGATGACAAATAAATAGTGATGTTTATATCTAAGCTATCCATATGTTTCTCAAGTGTAGTGGAGTTCAGAGTATAATGTATAGGCTGAATACGTCCAGGAATGGTGACTTGCCACATTAGATGTGGATACTCACTGTTTGTATCTATCATACAATAATAAGTGACAGTGTCTCCAGCACAATCAGTATCATTTCTTGTAATGTATCTCTCAATAAGTGTTAAATTTACAGATACTAGAAGAAGAACAATTCACAATAAGGAATAAATAATATCATATAAACAGATGTATATACTCATTTTGGTGGGTAATAGATCAGTTCTACTGACTGTATACAGACATATCCTCATTTCAGGGGGACCTGTATAGAGGGGTTCCACTGACTGTATACAGAGGTGTTCTCATTTTGAGGGGTCTGAATAGTGGGGTTCCACTGACTGTAGGTGTTCTCATTTTAGGGAGTCTGAATAGAGGGGTTCCACTGACTGTATACAGAGGTGTTCTCAGTTTAGGGGGTCTGAATAGATAGAGGCTGTATATAGAGGTGTTCTCATTTTGAAGGGTTGGAATAGAAGGGTTCCATTGTATATGCAGCAATCATTATTGGGTACTTCCCACATACTACACCATCACTATTTATACCTCAATGTCATAACTATGGGGAATATGCCTTCCAAATATCTTATCAATGTAGCTAGTACAGTTACCACAGTATTATTATAGCCACTAACCTTCATGATCAAGGACATCAATTAGAGTTGGCATGTAAACAACATGCCCATATTACTTAATAAGCTAATGAATGTACTATTAATTAAGGTAGTGTGGGACTGTGGGTTATTAATTGCTACTACAATGTTAATAGCTACTAATTAGTCTTGTTCCTAACCCACAATGTTAAGCAGTGAAAGGCAGGGCGGTCTGATATCTCAATCCCATCTAGATCTAGCTACATTCACTATTCTATCTCCACCAACTGTCTATTTTAGCATGCAGGAGATTAGCTACTACATTATAAGCAATAATGATAAGCTTTGGAGTTAGCTCCATTATCAAGTTGAAGTAAGGTCCTACTTTCCTTCTGGTTGACTCCTAGAGAGCTGACTGGTGTGGGCTGGGTTACTAAATCATGTTCCTGCTTTTTGAGACATAAAAGTGTACAATTGGCTATCTTTAAATAGCATAATTTTAATAATTATATTAACCCACCACCACCAATAACAGAGAAAAATGAGACAAATGTACTAACATCAATGCTAGCTACTATAGTTAGCTAGCTAGATGCTTACTGTACCTTGGATCCTTGTGCAGTTATGATTTTCTGGAAATGGGGTCCATTTATAATTATCCATACATGTGGCATTGCTTGGAGCAGAAGGAACAAAACCATGATTACATTGAAATGTTACAATGGCTCCTAAGGTACGATTTTCAAAGTGCACAAAAGTTGAATCCATTGGAATTGCAGGAATATAACAGTCAACTATCATAGAATAACAAAAATATTATACTTTCTATAAAGTTATCAGGACACTAACATGATTGCTTCTATATTGAAATAACTCCCACCTATACCAAATGCAGAAAGCGTTATTGCAATTGAAGGGAGAACCACCCAAGGAATAGCTACCTCAAAGGCAATTTTAATTAATAGAGATCACACATGAAATGATAGATCATAACACTAATCTAATTAACCCCTGGCCTGTTCTATAGTTAAAACTAAAATGATCATGTCATCATGCTAAACAACCTTACTGACTGATTGTCTGATAAACCTTACCATATACTTCAGAAATGATTCTGTCCAACATTAAAATGAGGTCATTGTTATTAGTATAGAGAACTTGGCTTGTAATTGGATTGTAATAGAGCTTCCCAGTGCCATCTACTGGAAGTATCTTACTGTTGTTGAATTGATAAAATTGAAATAGATCCGCATAATAAATTGAGTCTATGTCACTCAATGTAAAGTTGCCATTATCAACAGAAATTACATCGGATTGATATGTAAATGACTGAGAAACATTAATCTGTTCAATATTACTCAATCTTAAAATAATCTTGCCATCTACTTGTAGGAAAGTGATTCCCTTGATTATTGGATTAGTAAGATTTATTATTGCTGGAAGAACCCTTTCAACACTGGATATAAAGGCTAGAAAAGTGTAACTGAGTTGATATCTTGTTCTATCAACTTCAGTGTGGAGCAGATCTATTTCATAGTGTACTGGCATATTGCTTATAAGTTGATATTGAAGCATTGCAACTGATCCATCAGGAATAGTGAAGGAAAAATTAAAACTTGGTGGAAAAACCCCATTAGACACTGCATGGGATATAAAATATCAATAATAATTAATATTATTTTGCACTACTATTAATCAGAGGATGTGGTTAAATGTAGCTCTTTCTCATTGAAGTCTCATCCCACATACAATTTTTTTTGCCACTAATACACTACATCTGTAGTCAGTAGCTAATTAGTAAGATGTAGTTATGGTAATCTGATGAATGGTAGTATAGACAGCCTTGTATAATATAAGTATTCATTTCTGGTATAATATAAATAAAGATTATGTATAACTGAATATTATGCTATAGTAAGTTATTATTAATTTTGACAAAAAAGCCCCAAAACTTTGAACTTTGATGTTAAATTAATGTCTGGAGGTAGTATCTTAAGAAGATGTTCATGAACATATTTTCCTAAGCTCATGAATTTCTAAAGCATTCATCAACAGGTTGAGTGCTTCATGGACACTACACAATTAAACAGCAACTAGATAGCTATACTCAGATAGCTATCAGCATCATTACAGCTCTGAATGACATTGCAAACCAATGTTTCTTGCAGCCAAACTAAGAAACGAGAACAATGTCCCTAGTGAAGGTGAAAAAAGTAGCCATTCCTCTATTTGACTCACTTCTTGTGCAAATGGAATAAGATTTTTACAAGATCAACAGTGGACTACTATGCCTTGTAACCTCTATCAAGGATTCAACACTTGATTATTTCACACCCAAGTCACTGATAGAAAACCTCCTATTTTAGGAAAATCAACCTAAAATTACTTCCAAATGAGTTACAGAGATGATAGGCTTTATGGCAAAGCAAGAAAAGAGAGTCTTAATTTGCTTCTGGTGCTAAGTGCTTGTGATAAGAATTCATTTCTCGACATTCATCATCTTCTTGTGATTTCTTGTCTTACACTCATTAGTGGTGCTGAGTTCTCTTCTTTGATGAAAAGAATAAAGAACATGCACAATTGAATTTCCAATCTCTTTATTACAGTAAAAAACATTCTGGCGGAAATGCACATCTCCATCCTAGTTACCTGTGGTCTTTGGCCAAAAATACAACCCCCCCTTTTTTATATTCCTGCCTATAGATGGCCAACATCATAATTCAGTATTGAAACTCACTGATACTTAGTTAGATGTCTTACTACAGTGATTGCAAGTTCTCAACAGTTTACTGGCTACTATATGGAAACAATTTATTTCAATAACCTAGGACAGAAACTACATGCAGTTTTGGTGCATTCCATGTAAAAGTACATAGTATCAATGATAATTATTTCTTACCTAGTGTATCACAATCAATCTGATTACAAAGTTCATAGTTAAGTGGTTTATGCAGAAAAAAGCAATCATTACTAATCAGATTATCTACATTCAAGCAACGAACAGAACGGATCCTAATTCCACCACCACATGTTACACTACACTACATGATAAAAAATAATAATATAATAATAAATTAATTTGATAATAAAACAATTCTAATCCATTTTCTAATCTATTTGAATGAAGATGATGGCAATAGTTCACCAGCATTACCACTGAATAGGTATTCAGAGAGTCCAATGGTAATGGTGCGTTACCTGGTTTGAGGCTCTCTTATGATCAAATCTCATCACCATTGGACTCTTTAGCTAGAACTTCATGGGACAGTTCAAATGCTTTTTAGTACTAAGGCAAGAGTTTATTATTAGAACTGGTGGTGATAGAGTTAGAAGTATTACTGCCTCTAGTCCTGAACAAAGTCATATAGCTCTAGCTCTAGCCACTAATAAATCTTTTTCATACTGCATGTCTATGATCTAGTAAATTTAATTTTACCCATGGTTAGTTTAATCCATCCTTGTTATCTGTACCACTAGGCTACTATAGCAATAATGTAAATATAATGGCAATTTGAGTAATGAATATCATAATTCATAGCCTATGGCAATATAATACCACTGACCTCTGAAAAATTTGTAGTGATATACTCTTGGGGCAACTGTCTCTTAACACGTAGTACTTTTCCATTGTCTGCATTGGCTAAAGAAAGCCTTTCAGAATAATTGAAGTGATTTTCTCTATGAGTTTGTATAATATTTAAACCCAATGTTGACAGAATCTAAAAAATAATTTACACACATTTAAATTTGACTACTAGCTATCAATATTAGCCTACTCATGAGCTATTGCAGTTCAATGGTCATAAAGATGAATTTGCTTACATCATAGCTACAGCACTGTGTACTAAATCTACATTATAATACTCCAGGTCTGATAGTAATGAAAGAAAGTAATATTTTGCCCAAATTATGGTAAAAAATACAGAACCAGTAGAAAGTTCTTTTAGCTAGCTATTATCATTGCCACACTACATAAATCTGCAGCATGTATTATCAAACAAGCCCTCCATAACTACATAAACTATTACCACCTAGCAAGATGCTTCTACCTTCCAAGAACCTTCAACACCAATTGACACTAATAGCCACTACAGGCATACCACAGGCGTTAGGTTTGCACATAATATAATATTATAGTCCTCCAACTACTGATCTTGTTAGCAAAAGTCAATCAACAGATGGTATGTGATCATTATAATATTATAGCTATCAGCTACATGTTTTAACACAGATGGATGGTATAACAAGTCCATCAATTCATCACTGGCTTGAAATGGCTGATCACAACTTACTGCTAGTGTATAAGATATTATACTGATTCACATAGCCTCACCTATCATACATAATTAACTTGTGGTTGTAGGTTTGTAGACTAGTGAGCCATGTAGTTTCATTGGTAAGTAAGAGGCAAAGCAGAAAGAAAGAACATTAGAATCATCTCATAAAAACTAACTAGCTGAAAAGACATGCTATGTCATATTTATGTCACCATTATTATTATCATCCTTGATAGTCAACATCTGTTGTATAAACATCTAACAGAATTGCTGGCTTTGGCACAAGGCAGTCATCCTATTAAATATACTAATTACAAGTACCTAGCTATAATTATTATTATATATATTAACAATAGAGGGTATGTGTTTATGTCATGGCGTCACAGCAACGGTTGCTAACCGCCATATTGAGAGGCAACTGCAGTCGCGGTGGGCGATATTATTTACTAACAAGTATAATATAGAGTGTAGTTTAATTAGTGGTGCATTAAACCATACAAATAATTTTATTATTATCCATGTCAAACTAGCCTGTACTAGATGTAGTTTTTGTTCAGAAAATAAAATCATATTTAGCTACATTCTGACTTGAGTCTATGTCTGTTTGAAATCAATTCACCAGCCTTTGAAAATAGTCTTTCTGATGGAACAGAAAAGTACCAGGGATGCACAAATACTTTTTAGCTAGTTGCTGCAACCTTGGATAAACAGTTGCATTTTCTTGCCACTAAGTGGGTTTCTTTCTAAACACACTCAGTTTACTGCTCAGTATAGCAGGTGATATAAGAGTTATTAGAACAGTCCAATTTGGGAAGACCAGTGTAGAATTTAACCATGTACTTACTGTTCTGGAATGCTTCAGGTGAAACAGAAGTAGAATTAAGTTTCTTAAGATTGACAAGTTCACACCTAAGCCATATCCTCTTGAAGAGACCTAATGAGGTGTCTATTGCAGTTCCTGTTAGTACCATATTTTCGTCGTTTTAATTTCGGATGTCACTTTTATTACGAAATTTAAAAAGTTGAATAATTGTAGATGCACAGCAACCTGCTGGGTTTGCTAGGCTCTTCTGAAATTAAAACAACATGAAAATTTGAAAAATGAATTATTAATAAACGAAAATTTCAGGAAATACAGTATCTGTCTGACATGCAATACCAGGAACAATGGTTGATTTCCCCTTACTGTTGAGGACTAATAGCAGTTGACACAGAAGCAGCTGCAGCTGCTTCTCTTCTATGTCTTAACTGACTCTTATTCCCAGTTCCATATCCCATATTCACTGAAGGAACCCAATCCGGGTTATCTACATCATACAGGGTTGATGGATTACCACATAAAAGTGACATGGGTACCAGGTCCTGGAGTCCAATCTTTTCTGTTGATTTTAGAAAGCCAGGCAGCATGTCGAGCAATAGATAATTCAAGTGTCTTTTTCCTTTGGTGATCAAGAACCAGTACATTAGTAACTAAAGTGTACAAAACCCTATAATAGTGGCTAGCTAAAGAGAGGAAATGTGTTTGACATCACACAAGATGTGGTCTCATGCCTGGCTGTCATTTCAAGAGGCATGTTTCAAAGAATGGGTAAAATGTACAAGGTACTTGTTTGAGCTTAGTTCTCTTCAGTGTGAGCAATCAACCAAGTCAGCATGCCAATAACATTCATAGTCCTAGCTGCAAAGTAGAAAGAGGACCCCAGTGGTAATTTTAACTCACAGAAGTAGAACAAGCCAAAAGCAAGTGAATTCTTCAATTTTTACCTCTCAAAAATTGTCATAAATGTCATGGAATTATACAAGAAGTGGGTGAAGATGCATACTATATATGCACGAGAGCTATTAACCTACCTAGCTAGTACCTAGCTACCAATAGGTCCTAGCCCCATGTGGGATTGGGTTGGGGAAAGTGGAGATTTATTTATGCTTCACTAATGCCAAACCCCAGGAACCACCTTGACCCATAGGGGTAAAATGGTCATTGATAGGTGAATAACCAGTAACTACTTAGCCAGGTAGCAATCTAATAGGCTAGCTAAAATACATAAAATACATTATCTAAAAGCTAATGATGCATGAACAATCTTTAGCTATAAGCATCATACCGTAGAATGAAAGGCCTTTGTCTCTTCCTAGCCTGTTAGAACAAGTAACAACACAACATTGTAACTAATACTTTTACGCCACCTGCCTCTCAAAATGGCCGTCACGTAATTGATGACGTCAACGCATACCCTCTATAGCCTGTAACTAGGATAGCTAGCTATAATTAATAGTATTTACCTGCCATAGACACAATGAAAGAACAAGTTTTTGCATGATACAATAGAGCTGT
This sequence comes from Diacarnus erythraeanus, assembly GCA_964016965.1. NCBI lineage: Eukaryota > Metazoa > Porifera > Demospongiae > Poecilosclerida > Podospongiidae > Diacarnus > Diacarnus erythraeanus. The sequence continues at coordinate 6,771,304 of OZ024669.1, read as the reverse complement.
TCCAGAGATAAGTAGACCTTCGTGAGAAGTTGTTAGTTATTTTTGGGATGGCTCTACATACACATGTAAGCTAGCTGCACACGACGTAACACACAGATATATCGGGCGAAACTTTAGGTACTAATAATTATTATAGGTACGTATCTTTGGTTACTGCGCATGCTCATACGGTAATTATAATGTTCCAGGTGTGTGTGTGTGTGTGTGTGTGTGCGTGCGTGCGCGCGCGCCAAGTAAGTCTATATATGTATAAAGTGACTAAAGACCACAGATCCATAAAATAGCTATCTCTAGAACTTTTGATATTGGTGTGCATGCCTTTTATTAATTCATGTAATTCTACCATAGCAGGATAAAATACAATACAAAGCCTATAATTATATTAGCAGTGTTCTCTCCAGGAAAGTTAAGGCAGATAATAGTGAGCCCCCAAGGTTCTTGATGTGGTCCAAAACTCCACAACAATATTAATTATTATCAGAGCAACTATTTTGTATAAACCATCTAGCCATATGTAATAGCTGCTAGCACACATGATTCTAATGTCGGCTACTATTTGAAGAAAGCTTGCCTTGATCTGATGCTGTAGACTATAGTCCAGAGTAGAAAAAGAATTCAAAAGATTCTGTTAAAATATTATTGCTCCATTGCTCAATTTTTTTCACAAGGGAGCACTTCAAACTAGAAGATATCAATAATAATATTATTTCCATGATTAGTCCTAGTCCAAGCTCTAGGAAATGAATGCAAGAGACACAAGAAACCACATAAGTAATTAGTGGAGAGAGGCTATGAGAAGGCAGTTCTATTACACCACTAATAGACTAGTTTCAAATTGATCTAGTGGTACTCTGTTATGTCAATAACTATCTAAACAGTTTATATAATAACAGCCATCTTATCTACCTTATCATAGGTAGCTATACAACAATGACAGGCTCCTTACATTACTAATATTATACTGTACAATGCCAATGAATAGACTATTATAATGCCAATACAAGGATGCATGAAATCATCAGGTACTTTATTTGGATGGGTAAATATAATTTTATTCAAGAAGTTGTTCATTCAGTTATTAACATCACATCCCTGTAATAGTAATGATTTTCTAATGTAAGATGTTACTATAATTATTTTCGTCTCTTGGTCAAAAACAGATTATGTTGCTACGTACATGCAAAATAATTACTACACAAAATGGTGCCTAGCTGCTTGATCCCTGGATTAGATCACTACTACAACCTTAAATATGAGGTCATCCTGTTTAGCCACAGACAGTTCTGATTTCCTAAGTATAATATGCAGGAAACAGGTTTCAAGTCTCCTCATTTATTCTTCCCCCACCTGAATTTGATATTAGCTAATACTACTGTCAGGTCCAAAGTCTCCCAATAATAGCTATATATTACAATACACTGTGGTCTGTTTCTTGAGGAACAACTTCCATTTTATAATTTTCACTATGGAAAAACTTCCTTTATTACTACAAGGTGGTGACATCTTGATAACCTGTCTATGTCATAATTAAATTCTTATAGTCAGTATAAAAGTAGGTGATAGCTACAAAAGCAAGACCAACAAGAACTCAAAGCTACCTCAACCTTTCAACAAAATGAAATCACTACAATATCTTCCAACTTTGATGGTATTTCTAGTCTGTTTGACATTGACTGACATTCAGGCTAGACCTGCTTCGGCACAAACAAGTAGATCTACTCATAATATTGGAACACAGGAAATTAACCCCAGTGAGAAATTGCTAGAAAATGACAACTATTTTGAAGGTGATATGATTGTCAGTCCTGAACTGGTAGAGGAATATTATGGTGATGGAACAAAGGTAAGTACATTAGAATCATGTGCATGATACAATTACATTAATAATTAACTACTATCACATCTCAAGAAAGCCTTAATAAACCATGTATGCATACATATGTAGCTACATGAATTCACATACAGTGCTTTTATGATGAAAGAAGTGAAGTGTGTAGTGATTATAGATAACAATATTCATTGTCAGTAGCAAGCATTAACAATCCCAGGACCAACATTGTCATGATAAGTAATTGAATGATATATTATTTTATGTAGGTACATGTTAAAAGGGGAGCAACTAGAAGACAAGATTATCTTTGGCAGAATGGAATTGTTTACTATACCTTCCATACAAGTGTGAGTGCAAAGGGAATGAATTCCATTCATAAAGCTATAGAAGAATGGGAAAACAAAACATGCCTCAGGTTCTATAATCGAAGTGGTCAAAGAGATTATGTTGAATTCAGATCTAATACTACATCATGCAGTAGCTACTTAGGCCGACAAGGTGGCAGACAATACATACATCTCAGTGAACCAGGATGCTTGTCACATGGGATAATTTTACATGAAATTGGCCATGCTGTGGGCTTCTGGCATGAACAATCCCGTCCAGACCGTGACGACTATATACAAATTAACTCTATTAATATAAAACCAGGGAGGAGTCATAATTTCAAAATAAGAAATTCATTTAATATTGATTACCAAGGAACAGTATATGACTATAAATCAGTTCTTCACTATAGTAGAAAAAGTTTCTCCAAGAATGGCAAGGACACCATCACCATTACAAACCTCACAGAATACCAAAGGCAAGGAAGTCCTAATCTAGGTCAACGTTCACATCTGAGTGTTAATGATGTCATACAAGCAAACCGTCTCTATAACTGTAAAGGCTCAGGCTTACATGGAAAATTAACCGTTCATGTAGAATATGCAGAAAACATAGCAGGAAATGGAAGAGTGATTGTCTATGTGACTGCAAAGGATGATACCAATAACAGAGCTACAAAAATAACAGGTTCTATAATTAACAATGTTACATCAAATGGAACTGTGATATTTGAACGAACATTGAGCTTTGGTGAGAGGGATTGGCAAAATGTAGAAATCTACATCAGGACAGGAAACCACCGGATTACACCTAAACAAACATTCTCTGTAGAAAATGGAAGAAACCACCACAAGCATTGCAATAATGTTATTTGTAATACACGTTTATATTTCTACACTGACTTGGTACCTGACGAAGACAAGTGCAGCCCCAACCCATGCAGAAATGAAGAAGTTTGTACAGCTCTCTCCTCAAACTACAAATGCACTTGTAGGACTGAATATGCAGGAGATCAATGTCAGTACAGGAAAAGTTTTCTGGCAATCTTACATCATCTAAATAACTCAGCTGAAACAAATGGATGTTTTAATAACAGTGACCGCTATATGAAAGCTGTGGCAATAGATGTTAATGGATACAACGAAACCCAGGCATTGAGATACAGTAGCCATAATGGCATTCAAACAAGCTATCTACGGTTTAGTGGATGGAGAGCTTGGAGTATTATTGAAGTTAGTGTTTGTGATGCAAATAAGCTTGATGCTGACTGTGATCAACTCACTGAAACACATAACCACACAGAAATTATGAACTGGGAATATCAAACCTCATATCAATTTAGTTTGTGCAGTAAAAATTGCAGCAGTTGTGATTATTATGACATTTATAAAAATTATGAAGATATTGAACAGTAGTAGAAAAACTGTATGTAGCTAATAAAAAGTTCTGTAAAGTTCTATACAATACACTAAGTTATTTTTAGTTGTGTCATAATTACATAAATTGTAATATGATCAGGAAACAAACTAACACCCTGGCTATAATTATTATATTACCTTTGGTAGCAAGGTAGCCAACTAGTTGAGAAATATTTAATAATAAATCCTAACATTAATTTTATTACGTATGTCAGCTAGTTGCCACAATGGAACACACTTTAGGGGTCATTTGTTGACCAGTATTGAATAAAAATTATTATAAAGGCATAATGACGTTAGAATCTTGTACTTTTTATAGTAAAAGCATTTCATATTAAACTACTATAATGTGTACAGGGTTCAAGTTATGTCTTCATTGTGGTCAAAGAAGTAATTAGCTAGTGTTATGTCACTCTTTGGTCTTTTTGGAATAAGTTCCAGGGATTCTGTATGCCAAAGCTTAAAACAATAATCTAACCCAGTAAGGCATAATGATGGCTACTGGTGTGAACATGCTACACAAATCCAAATGCTCTCCCTATCGTCTACTTGGTACACATTATTGCCGCATCTCCCACTTGTGTTGCCATGTGTAGGTAGATGATCAAAGGTGTTTTGAAGGTTGTCCAGCTCGATTCCTCAACTTGTAGGAACCAATCACTTCCTGTAACAGATGAGTATAGGTATGGGTATGGTGGTAGCTGCTACTTGGATTCTTATTATACAGACATCAAAGATAAACCAAAATTAGGACTTTATTAAGTAGTATCTGATTTCCCTTGTCCACATTAGTCATAAATTCATTGTATATAGTTCGATGACTATGGAACAAGGAACATCCCATCCTTCTGCTTCCTTGAGGTGGGTCACTAAGAGTTGACAAAATAGTAACAGGTTTAGTACTATCCTTCCACATACAAGCCACAAGCTTCCCACTTTCTCTGAACATTATTATTATTTAACCTTCTTGGGAGAAGTGCCTCCTGTTGGACCTAATGGTATCACAGGTGTAGGTCTTATTGGTATAAAGTGTTTTTGAAGAGTGTATATAACGGAAGACAAAAAATTCTCAAAATATTTTGCTTTTGTCAGTTGTAATACCACCTTACCAATAGCTACAGTCGGTATTACAGAAGTAACCATTCAAGGCCTCTGCAGGTCTGCAGTCACACACACCACTTGAATGGCACCATTGTTTCCTCAGACACTCATTTGGCAGTAAGGAGCATAATTGTATGTAAGTACTGGTCCAACCTTTTAAAGTTGGGCTGACCTTGAGCAGGAAGAAACGTGTTGACCACAAAAAAATTAATGTCTCTAGCTATTTTGTAAGCAATGGAGGAATAGTGTAAGCATGCAGATAAGTAATCTCTAATATCTTGTATTCCCATCAGGATTATAAAGCCAAATAGGCCAGAAATAGTAATAGTAATCATTAAACTAGCTATTAATAATTAACAGGGGACAAGGGCTAACATCCAAATGGTTATGTGTTTAACCACTAGCTAATAACATGAATACTAGCTACTAGCTAATATTTGTAAATTTTTATCCTCCTGTTTTACATAACTTGCAATCTTGAAACATTGAATAAATTTAAAATGGCATCTTTATAGTCTTGAGGAACACGCTTTCCAGATTTGATCTTCTGTGATACTTCACACCATTTCTCAGATACAAATTTTCTTTTCTTCTCTAATTCTTCTGTCATGTACCTATGAATAGCATGTAGGTCTGCCTGCTCTAATTTCTTCTCTAGATCAGAAAGGCTGTCAAAGTACGTTATATGAGGCCAATAAAAAAAGTCCGACATTTGTAGCCAGTAGTACTCTGATTCAGCATCGCTATCAGAATTTGGACTGTATACATGAATGCTATTTGGATGAGGCTTCATCTCATTGTCCAGGTTAGGATTACTGCAATAAGGTCTAGAAACTGATGTTCGATCCCTACCTAGTCCACCGTGTGCATGAAAAAACTTCATACTTGGCATAAAAAGTGGAATGCCTAAGGCATAGAACTCAGTCAGTTTGTAAGACATGACAGAATATGGAATGTACACGATAGCAGGGTAGTGAACTAGATTTGAAAATTCATAATGACTATAAACTCGACTTAAAGGAACGAGTTTAAATTTTTTGTTTTTTGCCTTATCTGTAAAATGTTTATATCCATGACACACAACTGGTACCACTTTTCTAGTTGCATTGTATGTAGCAATGGCAGTATAGTACCCAGAGTAGCTGTGTAGTGGAGTTACATTTATGCCTGTATAATGTTCGAGATATTCCTTATCATATAAGCTCTGTGCTGCGATTACATGTTCTGGAGAGGAAGCTAACATGCGAAGGTGTTTGTTCAGGCGATCCCACTCAGTCTTGGTACATCGAGCTAAATTGTATCTGTGTGCTGGGTTGAATATTATGGATTTGTTAAATGGCATCCACAATTCACACATAGATGCTGGAAATTGGCACACAAAAGCATCTGTCTTTGCAATTTGCTGGTCATGTTTGAAAAAATTAAAATTCTCTATAACCATTTTCTCAGTAAGATTTGTAGAATGAGTCCTATATGATTTGATAACAGATGACATGTTCTTAGACACAGATATACCTTTAAAATCCAAAACATGTTTATTTGGTAAAAATGATCGTTTAAGTCCTCCCAAGATAACATTATGACCTTGAGTAGCCAAAATGGTTGGAACATCTGAACGTGATCCATCATGCAGATCAGATGTCCAGAAAGTCAATGTCTCGGGTGGTTCACAGGTTTCTTCATTTAATTTATCTTCTATTTGATCTAATTCATATTGAGGTATATCATGCTCATTTTTTAACACACTGGGAAATTGATATCCAATGTTAACGAGATTGTTAAGCCAAGAATTCACTAACTTCACGTCATCTTCATTGATGTAATCACGTTCATACAGAGCTTCCCACAACTCTCGTATTCTATCAATGAGATTATCGGCATCACTCTTCCATTTACCTAAAAATGTCACTAATTGCTTGCTCTTCATGTACAGGTCGTTCTCAGCAGCCATGTCTTGTATGTAGTTGTGTGGGTTTCGGTTCTGTACAACTAAAGGTCTTGCTGAAAATGCCAGGTACAGATCACAATCCCAAAATAGTCTCTGTACAATGTAACTTCTCCAGATATCTGAAACACGTCCATTAACAGTTACTGGTAGGAACAACCCCCAAAATGCCCTTTTGAAATGAAGAGTTGCCTGAGCATTATATGGAGTAAGTACTCCGTGGGGCACAACAAGAGGTCTTGTTTCCTTCAATCGATTAAATGAGAATGGAATTTTCATCGTCAATCGATAAATGGCATCCACATCAGGTTGTACGTCTGCCAAAGATTGCAGTACGCCTACAGAGGCCCTATGAATCTTTATTTCATCCAAAGTACTGTTGAAGGAACGTTTCTCTTTAATGTCATCGAGGGGCAGACCTCTAGGCCATGAAGGGAGTGTTGGTGCTCCTAAAACAGGATATGGATTATATGTAGGATAGTCATGTTCACGAGGCATCCGGCTGATGATGTCCCCATCTCCTATGCCATTATCTATCTCATAGTCAAGACAAGGTGCTTTAGGTGGAGCTGCTCCTTCTATCCAAAATTTTAAAATGTTATCATCATCAAAGTCCCATATTACATCAGCTCCGTGTTGTATTGCATACAAATATCCAATATTTTTACGTCCAAAATGGTTCCAAGGTGTTTTCTGAACAAAACTATTTCCAAAATTCTCTTGTTCGTGTGTTGTTAGATAGACCACGTGGTCATTTCCTTGACCTTCAAACCATCCAGTATCGTACTTGTTTTGTGTTACAGAGTTCCTATCAGCTACAATCACAAGACACCAGTTCTTTAGCTTTACTTGACGACGAACAGCTTCGGATACGCCATATATGGTGGTTAACACTCCCCACTTGGCACAATTTATAGTTTTGTCCCCAATTTTTTCATATTTTTCTTTATCTTTGTGGTAGCATCCAAATTTTCTCACTGCATCACCAGAAAATTTTTTTCCTGTGGCACTGCTTAAAGCAGGATTTTTTTCTTTTCTAGAGGTACCATGAATTTTTTTTTCTGTTATGATGTCATCATTAATTTCATTATAAAATATGATGACTGCAAGGAATATTAAAAGCAGTACAAACAGAGAACTGATCTGCTTCCTCATAGTAACCTGTAAGGAAAAGAACTTAAATTTCAATGTGAGATTGGAAATAGGCTAAAAGCAACTTCATAACCAGTCACTGTTTAGGTGGTCCAATGTCTCTGTAATCTTAACTATTGGCCTTTATGATAGGGTACAATTTTTCTGAGAATTTGAGAGACCAATAGCTAATCGCAAATATAGGTATAGAGTTACTGTTCTTGGATTAGTGAGGTGTAAATCTAGTCAAACTTCCTCTCAGTGTAGCTAAGGCAAGGTCTTGGATTTTTACATTTGAAGAAGTTTCTATACACCTTTTGTGCAATAATTAAAGAGCTCATGAACTATGTGTTCAAAATGTTGGTAACAGGCTTTACTAACTGCCTTTTTGGAAAAGAAGGACATAAAGATTAGCCAAAACAGGCAGAGAAATAAAGCAAAAAGTACAAAATACTATTGAATCCATATTAATTGTGCAGCTTTTAAATTTACAAGAAGTTTCACACCTACTCCTTGTCAAGGATTAGGAATGTGCTAACACAACAATGATTATCTGTGGTTAGACCTCATTAAGTATAGCTATAGTTGTACTAGAACAATAATAGCCAATCAGACCATTTATAGACATCACTCTTTAAGTAGGTGCGAATATTCTAGTAGTACCAGAACAATAGTCTATTGGGCCATATAATGATCTGACCTGAAATTACATTAATGTCACACTGAATCAAGGTTATCATCCATGAAAAGATTACTTTTCTCTCTCTCTGCTTAAAAATAAGCAGGTGATCAATCTAATGCCAAGTGTAGCTATTATTATTATTGGCCATGAATTATGATATTTCCATGATAAGTACTCTCAAAGTATTATAGTTACTTGCCATCCGCTGATAGTGATCTTAGAGCACATTGAGTTTGATCAAGAGTTCTCCAAAATGTATAAATAGTTAATAGGGCTAGCCCTAGCCCTTATACAATACATCTGAGTCATATGATCAACATGATAAAGAGGTGTGTCAAAACAAAATAATGTTGTTACTATTACTATACCAATTAAGTCTAATTATAATAACCACAGGGATGATTGATCTTTTTTTAGGCAGTAGAACACCCTAGCCCTACACTATACATATAGCAAGCAGGAGAGCTACAAGAAATCCAAGCTTATCTTTGAAGCGGCAAAATGCAGACCCTCCCCTCACTTTTTAAAAGTTAGATGAAGTTGGCTTAGTTATTATACAAGTACAGGACTCATTTTAAGAACTCACCCCGTCAGCTATCCGCTGATGTCCCTACTTAATCGACAATCTGAGCCCTGATCTGAGACCTCTGCACTAAATTTGAGAGACCAATAGCTAAAATAGGTAATCATAATAACTATGGTGTGTGCTAATGTTCTTGGATAGTAATATTGCAAAAAGTACAAAATACTATATTAATTGTGTAAGTTTGTAAGAAGTTTCATGCCTACTCCTTGTCAAGGATTAGGAATGTTCTAACACAACAGTGATTTTGTGGCTAAACCAGCAGACCTCACTCTAAGTAGCTCTAGTAGTACCAGAACAAGAGCCTATCTGGCCATTATAGACCTCACTCTCTAGTAGTACCAGAACAATAGCCTATCTGGCCATTATAGACCTCACTCTTTGAGTGCTCTAGTATTACCAGAACAATAGCCTATCAGGCTGTATAGACCTCACTCTTAAGAAAGTGTGAGTGGTCTAGTAGTACCAGTTATGATACATTAATGTCACATTGAATCAAGATGAGATTATTTATTTTTCTCTGCTTATTTCTATTACATAAATAAGCAGGTGGTCAATCTAATGCCATGTGTCTCTGAAAATAGCTATAATATTGGCCCTGAATTATTATATTTCCATAGATAAGAGAGATACAAATTGATTACTCTCAAGGTATTACTATGTATACCAATTAAGCTTATACAATAACCACAGGGATGGTTGATCTGGCAGTAGAAGAATTTCACACCCCAGATATAATAACAGCCCCTACACTATACATAATATAATATAGCCAGATAGCTACAAGAAATCCAATGAAGGCAAAAGGTAGACCCTCTCCCACTTCTTAAAAGTTTAGATGAAATTGGCTTAGTAGTACAGGTGTGAATGATGTCACAATAAACTTTGATCCCGGGTAGCACAGTTTGGTACAGTCTGATTGAAGTTATCCCCCCTTCCCCCCAGCTCCATTCAAGTATGTCACAGATCCCCTCGGTAAGAATTCTAAGGTTAGGCTACTTCATTGAGGGATTCTACAACTGTCCAAAGTGTGTATGCATAGGCGGAGGAAGATGATTTTTAGCATGGGGGAAGGTCAACTAGATCTAGTGTCACACTCTCTGATAGTTCTGCCTGTTATTCTATTTAGAGTTTCCCCAAAATACTCCTATTATTCCCAGGGATTGTCCTATTATTCTTTGAGTGGTGATTCTTGTGATTCAACAATTACATTGAAACATAATATGAGGTTTCTATATGATCTTCAAAAGAAGAAGGTTGTCTCTGAGTGAAAGTTCTGTAAAAGTAAAAATACGCATTCAGAAGCAGCAGAACTTGGTTGAACCAGGATTAGCTTGAAAGCTGTACACCAATGACTCTAGTTTGCAGCATTGCTGAGCATATGTAGCTACTATTAGAACAGTTGATTTTTTGACCTTTTCAAGGTTTAAAGCCCTATTAGGCTGGAATAATTCTCTTATTCCAGCAGGCACCTATTATTCTCAAAATTATTCTTGAATAATTGGGACAGGCCTACTCTCTGATTATCCACATCTAGATCTAGTACACATGCACTATAATAAATTTCATGTCAAACTTTAATGTGAAGGCTCTAAGTAGCTAAAATAAAAATGCATTAGAGTATTTTAGTGATGCAGACACAATGAAAAGTGCTTGTTTTACAAGATGTTCAACATAAATTACTTGAAAAATAGGAGAGACTTGACTGGTCATAAAAGTGCTTACCAGTGGCAGTGGTGATCAAAATAGAGCAGCACTAATTTAGTGTTTCAAGCATGAGTGATTGATTATCCAGGGGGGTAGGAAGCAGGGGGGCACCAGGTGCTGGTGCCCCCCCACTTTTCACAGACCTTTGCAGTTTGTGTGTGTGTGCATGTGTGTGGTGCTTCACTATTTTACACTTCACTTGTACAATAAAGTGTAAAATACATGTACTAACCACAAAATCCATGATCATACATGCATTTACTTTAGGCTCACATGACATGGTTCAAAAGAAGCTAAACTCCTTTTTTGATACAAGAGAGGCTTCTACTTCTGAACCTCTTAGTCAGAACCTTCAAGTGTTTGAGTTTAAGGGAAAGAGATTCGAAATCATGGTATCAGGGTTGCCAACTCTCCTGATTTTAAGGGTCCCCTCCTGGCCTCCTGTTTTCACTACTATGTATATTCCACTATTAACCTCCTTTTTTTTGCTAATAGCTATTAATTATTGCTGTCTTACTAGAGGTGGATCTCAAGCATAACTATAGAATTAACTATAATATGATCTTCCTACATAAAAAGTCTTTCCTTTGGGGATTAGCAACCCTGTGGTATTTCCTCTTGTGTTCCTTTTAAATTTGATTATTGGTGCTGTATGAATATAGTTAACAATTTTTTTATCATCCATTGGATATGTCTGATTCCAAGGTGAGTCACGCAGATCAGAGTAAAGAGTATAAAGAAGGAAAGCTTAAAGCTTACTCAAGGAAAATAAAGCCTAGTTGGTATGAAAAGTATTCCTGGATATGTAAGTGCACATCTAAGTTCAAAATATTTCTTTTGTGGCAAAACTTCCTGCAAGTGTCAAAGTTTTACATTAAGGTTTGGAACCTGGAGAAAGGCTCTGCAGCACTTTCAGGAACATGAGAATGGCATGGTACAAATAGAGCAAAGTGTTATTTATTAGAATAAGCTGAGTGAAGTAGATAAGGTGTTAAATTCACATTTCCTGTGACAAAATTAATGTGACTGCTGAAAGGTCATTTTCTTCTCTGATAAGACTGAAGACATACTTGAGAAGCACAATGACTCACTGTAGGCTGAACTATCTGTTCATACAGCAGGAACTGATGTACCTAGCTAACCTAGAGAAAATAGCTGAAGATTACATCTTAATTTTATTTTGGAAAATTTATCAACTATCTATAATTTGTAACTTCACCCTGAAACTGTAATCTCAGATGGCTTGGTAAGAAGGGGGGGGGGGGGGGGGGGGGGGTCTTTAGCTTAAATGGTGCCCCCTACCTAAAATCATCTTCCTACCCCCTGATTATCAGAATGCACAGCTGGCTTGTTAATTATGGACCAGGTCTTGTGTAAAATTGTTTGTTAGGCCATTGTTTTTAGAATGGGGGCAAGTGCCCCCACTACCCCCATGGTTCCACGCCTATGGTATGTGTTGGATTACAAACAGCTGTAGACTTGGTGAGCCATTGTGAAGCTGTACAGCAATAAGCTTGGTAGCTATGTCATAAAATTGCAGTTATGTCAACTACGTACATATACAGGATTAAAATTCGTGACAATTTCATCCCTGAAAGAAGAATTAAAAAGGATGAAATTACATACACATGACTTCCGTCAAAAGATCAAAGCATGTATCCAAAGGTCTATTAGTTATAGATGTAGGCTGGGTATTAAGACTGGAGTACTGGTATTGAGATTCAAGCAGCTGTGTCCTTGTTTCAGATGGAAGCATATGAAGTAACAGACTTCTATGTTGTTGGAAAGGCAAGATGGCTACAGCTTAAACCACATGACCATTCCTTATTGAATGGCTACAGTCTGCTGCAGCAAATTGAACTAAATTCACTTGAGGAAATGGAAATAACACATTAGTAACAGCCATTATGACTCAGTTGTCCCTAACAAAGGTCATCTATCAGGAAAGAAACTACTCAGGATAGAGCTCAGCTTCTCCAACACTTTGGTGATAGACTAACTAGTGAAAATAATTTAATATTCAATCGTCCGGTGATTGGTCAGTTACTCTATCTAGCTAAGGAGGGAAATAAACTTACAGAATGCCCCCGAGCAACTCCAATAGAAAATGTACAGCAGATCACCTCTTAAAGCGAATACCTCCAAACTCCGAATAGTGAACACTAGCTTAGCACTAGCGCACTCTAGCAATGATCCTTTAAAAGCGAATAAGAAGCCACACCCTTTTGGAATTTATATTAAATTATGAATTAAAAGGCCGTTGGATCTAGAGTGCTACAGCATGCTGCATCTCATAGACCAAACTTTACCTTCAGAACAAAGCTGCTTAGCAGCTGAATATTTGAGTGCGGAAGACGAAGTGCCAGTTTGTGTAGGAAGTGGCAATGACTGGGAAATCGAGTTTATAGAACATCAACAACTAGGTAGTGGAAGTGATGCAGAGGAGCAAGAGGAAGTTGATGAATGTGCTCAAGAGTGTAGGGAGATGGATGAAGAACCCGAGCCAACAGTGAAAACCTTTAGTAAAGCACTTACTGTAATCACTGTAATTAAAGCGACACCCAGACATGGAATTATTTTTCTAGCTCTATACTATGGCGCCACCTCCTTCCTCAATTAGTTTTTCCTGGTGCTTAATTAATTAGAGCCCACAAGGTTTTTTGTAGTTTTGCTGTTAAAAGAGATGTCCCAGAAGTTGATCAAAAGCTTTTTTACCCCCACAGAAGTCCACACAGTTTTGTAAACATGAAACTCCCTCACAACACTCTGGATACAAACATGAAAGTAGGTGTAGCCATCACCAGATACAGCTATGTTGCAACAGTCCATCTTAGCTCTAATTATTTAAGCGACACTCTAATTTAGGCGCCACCCCCAAGTGAAGTGTATTTTTTTGGTCACAATGTAAGAGCCAACCTCAGCTATAATTATTTTTTTGTGGCGCTCTAATTACAGTGATTACGGTAATGCCCTAGATAATGTTAAACTGTTTCTGGAGAACTATGGATTCCATCAAGAAACTGGCATGGTCAGCTCAATTGGAGATGCTATAGCATGTGCCCATGTATATAGCTAAAGTCATTAAAGCAAGCTACCCTCTTGTGATTATATGCAACTGTTTAAACTTGTTAAGAAATTTTTATACTCCAGTGTCATTGTATGTTTAAAAAAATGAATTGAGCCACAAGAATGTACAGCAATGAATAAATGAATTATTGTACACTTAATTAGGAGCAGCAGTAACATGATAAAAATGGGCAACCTCTGAAAGCAAACAACCTCTGAATAGTGAACAGAGGGGCCTGGTCCCAAATTGTTCTCTATTTGGAGGTTCCACTACTGTATTATCATAGGCGGAGGAAGATGATTTTGAGTATGGGGGCAGGTCAACTAGATCTGTGGTGAAGAATGTCATGGTCTCTGGTAATCACACTCCTACCATCATGTTTCAATGATAATAGAAAATTTTGTCTATGAGAGTTTGATGATAATATTATAAAGGTGTCTTGGAGTTTATTTTTAATTTGTGTATGTATGTAGCTATATAATAACATGATATTGTTTTGGACATAGTTGAACAGGGATATGTTTCAACTAGTCATAAAACTTGAAAACAGGTGTTCACTGGTGGCCTGGTGTGATCAAAATAGAGCCGAACTAATTTAGTGTTTGAAGCACAATGATTATCAGATAATAAGAATGTACAGCTGGCTTGTTAATTAACTACTAGAGTCTGAGTTAGGCTTAGGTAGATTATGCTCAAAATTTCCCCCATTATTCTATTCTGCAATTCTAAAAAAAGTTGCCCATTATTCTTGCTAATTCACCCATTATTCTTACTGATCATTCTTCTTTAAAAGAACAGTTATAGTTTGTTAAACTGATGTTTCTACATAGTCCTGTAAAGTTTGTCCCTGCTGATCTCCAAAAGTGGCCTTCAGTAGTGAACTAGAAGCCATTTATGACAGTATCAAAAAACTGAAACATGCCACATGGCTGATCACATGTTCAATCACTGTATCTAGTCACCAATAGTTCATGAAACCACTAATGGAATTAGGCCTATAGAGTAGATCTATTTCCATCAATCAGGACCACTCAGAGGACATCAAAATTAGCTGTACAATGACCAGGTGCAAAAAGAGCTCAAATTATTCCCAAAATGTGCCCCATTATTCTAGCATTATGCCTGATTCCAGGCAGTCCCTATTATTCAAATTATGCCAGCATAATCTACCTAAGCCTAGTCTGAGTGGACCAGGTCTTAGCACCACCTATAATATTGTATGGCCATGTTGTTTTGTATTGTTATATGTCTGTCATTGATTTTAGAATGGGGGCAAGTGCCCCCACGGTTCTGCCGCCTATGATTATCATTTTACTACAATAACAACTTGCTATTATTATTATTAAAGCAGAGCTACAGTAGATCCTCACTTATATGGACTCCTTGGGACCAGCACTAGTCCGTTGATGTGAAATGCAGGGGTGTAGGAAGGTATTTTCAGGTGGGGTGGCCCATCACATCAGTGCAAAAATCCCCTATGAATTCTTCATGGGCCTTAAAGGTTACATCAACCCGCCTGTAGCATATACTACTTGTTCTTTATTTGATATATCAGTTGTTTCATTAACCATTATAGAAAAGAATGGGGCCTTCTGAACTTGAGAAATAACATCAAGCAAAACTTATTTTGGATATCAGTAGTTTAAGTTTAGGACAATTTTCTGCCTGGAGTATAGCTGAAGGAAACTAGGGTCAGATTCATCCCCACTCCCCCTAAATGCAAGACCCTGTCTGGCCAAATATTTCTCACTTGACATAAGTTTTAATATTCTATAGCTTTCATGTGCATGCTTCGAAGACAGCATTTCAGCCACATCTGTACTTGTAGCAGGTAAAGTAACTACTTTTAATACTGATTACTCATGTGTCTTAGATTTTTGATGATTATCAAATTTTCTACAAGTATCCTTCCAAGAAATACCTTTCTCTATAAAAGCACTGTCAGAATTTGAAGACCACTGAAGCTTCTTTTCTCTGTGAACTTTCATGCAAACATAGCACAAAATACTGTTCATTATAATGAAGCCAAGACCATCTATTGAACCAAGAAGGTTGAAAGGATCTTTTCACAATAACAAATTGGAGTATTCAGAATCTAGCTAGCTAGTTGGCTAGCTTCCTCTTAAGAAAATTTGGAGACCACATTACTAGTATCCATTCCACAATAACTTAATTAGTGTTGTCAAAGTGATGACCATTACAGTGCTGCCAAAATAATTTTTGCAATATCCTAAGTAAACAACAAAGTTATCCCAAAAGAAATCTAAGCACAATTATCAAAAAATGTATAGTAAATGGCTTATGACACACCTTTATAGCTAAGATCAGTGCTTAGTTTAGCACTTTTGAGGTACATTAAATAAAAGTGCATTAAGTGAAATTCCAAGACTGTTTCTGTGCTGGGGCTAGGGTTAGGTGAAAATCCAAATTATTATTGATCAAAATACTAAAATTCAAGCAGTTTGGATAAAATCCAAGACTTTGGCAGCACTACCATTACCAAACAATATACAACTTAGTATATAGTATTGCAGAGGTGACCATTACCAGGTCTAGACTTTAATTAGAAAATTTTGGAGAAAAAGTGGGGCAGCCATGCCCCAGACGCCCCCCTTCCTTCGCCTATGAAATGTTGAAACCATTTATTTTTGTAATGTATACATGTGACATAGGAAGAAAAAAATGACTGTAGTTTAGTCTGCTTTAACTGGGCACATCTCTAGCTAAGTCCTTAAACCAGTATTAGCAGCTTTGCATTAACAGAAGGTGGGGGATGCCCACAACAGGTAGTTAGCGGTTAATGATATTCATAACATGTTGTATCAACCCAATACTAAGTATTCACAGTGTAAGTAGATATAGCTAGCTAGCTAGCTGAGGTAGGCGGATAATCAGAGGAGCAGGATAAGTGAGGGCCAGATATGTGAGGGTCTACTGTACCAATCCTAATGCAATTCAAAGTTTTATTTAAAATGATATTAGAATAATTTCAGAAATAGTATTTTTGAAGCATTTTAAAGAAGCAAAAATGCTTCAATAATGCAGATGATCAAAGTTCAATACACTAACCTCCCTACCCGAAACAAGTCTAGAATGCCAGAGTAGCTATATTGTTGGTAAATACAAAGATCATTAATATACATTCAAAGATACTGTACAAATGTTTGTTTTGAGTTTTTGGCCACCCTGTAAATGTATTTTTACCAAGTCCTTGGAGGGGTCAAAGGACAATTCTCCTGTTCTTGGAGGTCAAAGTTCACCGTGATATCATTCACACGAACGAGAGCGGCATGTTATAGCAAATCGTCATTGGATGCTTTATGTGTAAATTTCCTTACATTACTCATTAATATCACCTTACATTACATCAACACCACACTGTAAAAAATGCAGTGTGTATCACACACCTTTTTGGTTACACACCTATGTAACCACACTCAATATTCCAGTGTGTCAAGCACACTCTACACAGGTGTGGTCATTAATGAATATTATAAAACTTCCAAAATGTGATATTTGAGTGGTATAAATTGAGTGTGAGGAATTATATCATATTGATGAAGAATATTGATCTATTAAGTCATTTTGCTTAATAATTAAACACTCTCTTGTTGGTAGTACTTCATAACTATGAAAATGATAATTAAAGCAATCTGTTATAATATACTTCTCACATACAAAATAACAAGTTGGATCAGGGTGAAGAAAAAATATCAATGATCTTGGCAAAGGATGGTACTAAATCACTTCTTGTTATAACAATACTTCCATATCTGTACGTAGTTCCACCAACTTGTGCCCACTTGACGCTGACCAGATGAAAAAGGGATATATATAATCTGGATGATCAGTAGAGTTATCTCAATTACCTTTCAATTTTGGTTGAATTAGATATAATATCAGAAGAGTAGCCTATAAGATTTGATCCAAACAAATATTCATCAACTGTGGTGATTGAACCTAAATATTATATTATTATGGGTGTAACATTTTCATTATAGAAAATTATAATTAAGATTGAATTAACCTTTTCCAGATTTTGTGTTCTTTAGAAGAGGACAGCCATCTGGATGTTGCAAATAATAACATGCCAGTCGTTGGTGCCGATTGGCCAGTGTTTTTGAAAAATTTTTAACTCTGTGAGCCAGGGACTTAAAATAACTGTTTGGCCTCGAACCTCATGCACCACAGTTGAGAAACAGGACCACACCTACATGTATAGTACATATTAAACTTGTTGTACATGCACATGTACTTGAACCATGGTTTCATACAGAACAGAGGATATCATCTCTTAAAAAATATCTGAGATTTCTTAAAAAGCCATTTTAGGTCCTTCAATGGCAATTTTCATCACATAGTTTAGGTTGAAAATCCAATAGAAATGAGTGTTGTCAATTAAAAGTGGGTGTTGTAAGCAAAAATTTTTCCAGTGCACTCTGTGCGCCACCCCCCCCCCCCCCACAGACAATTAAATTCCATGTCAGAATGGCTATAGCTATGTACCTTTTAATCCAGTCAGGAATATGGATTAGGTAGTGCATTTTAGGAATTATAGGACAATTTGGGTACAGCTCTTTAAATAGAATTAGGTGCTCTTCTAGGAGGTCTGTGAGGTAGTCAAGAACATTCGTAGAAGTTACCGGGGCAAAAACGTAGTCAACTATGGTCATACATTGAAGGAAGTTTTCCCAATGTTGATTATCATTATGCTATATGAACTCAGGCAATAAGCGTGCTAAGCACCACATCTGAGAAGCTAATTGAAATAGGATAATTAAAGTATACGGTAATTAGTTTCTTCATACCATTTTGCCTTAGCTTGTGATCTGATGATGATAAATGTTCACGAGATATCTCAGATGGTTTGTTTAAGATATCTGAATATCCATAAGGGAACATAGCAATTTTACGATTTATGAGCTCAAGAGAACAGATGTTTTCAGATACTAGGTATTTCAGCAGCTCCTTCACCTCATACTGCAACACACCTTCAAGGATATCATGTATTATGTCCATTACAAGACCCTCTGTCACATGAAGGAACCTGGATGAATTCAGTACCAACTCAAAAGAAATACCATATGTTGTTGCCATAATGGTCCATTCAAATCTAAAATGTGTGCTGCATGAGTTTCACGGGTACGTGGCTGAAAATCATCAGGTTTAAACTGTTACAAAAAAATACCACATAGTACCATTACTGGCCATACATTCATGCCACTCTTCACCTTTGATACCATATCCTCATTAATAGCCAAGCAAAACCGGCATTTTCTAAGTGCACTAGCTAACCCTTTATATCCTCCAATCATCTGACTGGCCAAATTATCTGCTGTACTCATAACCAAAGTACCACGAAAAGATTTCATTTGTCCACCAATCACAAATGTAACCCCTTCATCCTATAAGACAATGCTATATTAACTATGAACTGGAAATGATTGAATATGCATACCTTTTCCAAGAGCATTATGTTATTCATAAATGGTTGTAAAACATTATTACTGCCATACTTCTGAATAAAACTTGCATTTAAAATACAAAGCAGTTGAATACTCTTAAGAGAAGAACGGAACAGTGGTCTGAGATTACCAAGCATATAATAGAAGATGCCTAGTATACATGCACAATTGTACATAAATTAACAATTTATTATGCAAACTGATTTCATACCAAGTTTATGGACTTTCGATTTGGAACCCAATGGGTTACAGATTTCCACGTCATCTTAATAAAGAATTATTTGTAGGGCATTGGGATGAGAACAGAAAAGTGGATGATTGTGGTATGCTGAACCATCACAGAAATCTTTCATTGTACCATCATTTTGCTGATGACCATTTTCAACCTACATAATATATTATTATAATATTTAATTTCTGAGGAGTAAATCAATTTGTAAATTGTTCTTTTGGTAATCAGTTCTTACCTATTATGGTACGCACATGTATGATACATTGAAATATACTATCCATGAATATAAACATGACCATATGACAACACTGACTGGAAACAGAACAGACTGACATACATGTACCTCATTAAGTATAAATTTATTGTTTAGTAGCTGCTGGAGGGATTCTATCAATGGAATATAGTACATTTCCTCCTTTATTATCTTTATTATTACTAGATTTCCTGACAACTTTGGTCCCAAGGACAAATGACACAGGTTCCTAAATAAGTGATATACCAGAACATTATAAAAGTTGCCATTAAATTCTCACATACTATTAACTGCATGTGCTCCCTCAAGTACTTTGAAAACAAATGCTCGGAGTGTAAATCTCGAAACGGTTCTTTAAATTGAGTATTATTGAACATCTCATATAGTCCAAAATCAGAGGCAGAAATATTGTGATTTTGTAGTTTTGCTTTTCATATACACTATCTAACATGCCTTCCATAATAACAGTGAAATCTGTCATGATGTCAAAAAGAGCCTGTTGAGACAGTTTATTAACTTCTCTGGCTTTCAAAACAAACAATGCTCTCTGGTGAGAACTGTATGCAGTGGGATTTTCCATAACCCCAGTGGCTGATTGATTCATTTCTTTATCCATTTCACCATCATGATCTTCAATAATACAGGACAAACTAGACTCTTCTCTTCTACTCTCAGCAACATCAGAAAGGGGGATTCTTTCTCATTATTGGCCTACACCTTGCTCATGTGTAAACTACATTCATCCTGAGACACAGCAAGGTCCTAAAGATGCCCACACTGGCAAAGGCATACACCAGTTCTGCAATTCTTTGTGTACCAACCTTTATTCTTGGGTAATCTTTGGCAGCCTGCTCTTGGATAACTGGAAAGTTTTCCTTCTCCCAAGGACCTTGTGGGAGGCAATCAAAACTAGGAGCAGCTATGCTGTCACTGTAGAAGTGCTGAAATGCTTGGACATCCAATTAAGCCTTAAAGAATGTGATGTCAATACAGTCTTCTACTCTTCTCAAAAGCTCTGCTTTGATCCCAGTAACAGGAAGGTGATGCTCATGTAAAAAGTCCTTCAACTGCTCCACTGTCCAGGAACT
Source organism: Diacarnus erythraeanus (assembly GCA_964016965.1). NCBI lineage: Eukaryota > Metazoa > Porifera > Demospongiae > Poecilosclerida > Podospongiidae > Diacarnus > Diacarnus erythraeanus. Next base: position 6,750,474 of record OZ024669.1, on the reverse strand, counting down.
AAAAGTGAAACTGTAGAGGTTGTACTGGCTTCCTTTGCCATTGCAGCAATGTTCCATTCACCGTTGACCCCGTTGACCTATGAGTGCTGACTCGGCACTCATATCATCTATTTGCTAGGTGGATATGTAGTGCAAATCCCCAGGATGCCCCCACCCCTTCCCGACTTGGGGATAGTGTAGGGGATCCAGTGAGTCTTTTCACCCAATCCCATGTGGTCACACATATTAATATTAATACTCGCGATCGCACAGCTAGCTACAGTCATAGAGTGTATGTACATATCTACCTGTGTGAATTTAGCTTAGTGATGACATGGAAGCCGTGGACTTGCCTGAGTGGGCAGTAGTCTCGACCTATCAGCATATGGACGATATAATAAAGGTGTTGTTTACTAAGAATAATGGTCGTGGGTTGGAGGACAGAGAATGAATGTGGCATCAGAACTGACTAGGCACACCATTAGTGTTCAGGGGCAGAGATCACAGAGACAGAGGACGGAATGAGTTCATAATTATAGCTAATGTGTAAGTATTATGTAGCTAAATGTACTAGCTATAGTTGTTATTAGGTATAATTTATTTCTAGTCACAATAAGTGTATTTTTTTGTTTGTTTTTTGTTGTTTCTTTGTTTTTGTTGTGGTTTGTTTGTTTTCTGACTAGGCACAAATCTGAATAATAATAGGACCCATTTCCAGCACAGGTACATCATCGGTGCAAAAATTCAAAGATTTAAAAGTTCTATCCTTTACCTAGCTACTGTCCAAAAATATGGAAACTACAAGATTTTGGTTTCTCTACATGTCACTTTAGAGCAACAGTTACTGAGTTAAGGGTTTTAACCTAGACCTGCTTATAGCCACAATGACTGAGTAGAGTTTTGACTGAGGTTACCTTACAGCCACAGTGACTGAGTTAAGAGTTTTAACTGAGGCTAGTATTGTGTAATTATATGATGGAAATAGTACTGCACTTTTTATGTGGGGTGGGGGGGATTCCTGATTTTGAAAAAATCATTATCTTTTAATGGTTGCTTAGGGAGTCTTCTGTTCCTGGCCACATAGTGAGAATGTCATCTATTGAAGCATCACTGCAGAAGGGGTCGGACAGTCTCCCTGCTGAACAGTCTGATCTTCAGGTCCAACATGAACAGGTTGGCATGTTGATGCTATTGTGCTTTCCAGCTGTTCCTCTGGTTTGTTTGTTTGTTTGCTTGTTGAATTAGAAAGAGTTTTCTTGTATAGAGGATTTCTCTAGCTATTGTTTCAGGGAGTGAGCATTTGGATTTAGGTTGCAGAGGTGGTGTATGGCACTATTGGTTCCCTCAATAAGTATTCCATGTGTAAAAAGCATGGAGAACTAGATAATCGGAATTGATCTAAATACCTAATGTTATGTCCTGGGTTCCTGGTGCAGAGAATCCCAATACTTTATCTACAGAAACAACTGACAAGTAATTTAAAAAGGACAATAGCTAAGTGTTGAGCAGAACAGCATGGGGTGGTTGTAGAGGTGGTGTATGGCACTATTGGTTCTTCACATAGGGTGTGTTGAGGTGTAGTCTTGTGATATCAATAGTACCAAGGGTGTATTTTTTTGGTAAGGTTCTTTACTCCAGTATATTGATGAGGTGGCTAGATTCCCTGATGTAAGGTGGTGTTCTCTGGACCAGAGGCTAGGAGGTAATAGTCCATGAACACTGGCATTTTCTGTTAGTCCACTCCATACACTGACTATTGGTTGTACTGCATGTACATTCTTGTGTTTCAGGAAGTATATAGCATTGCTGGGTTCTGGGTTCAATAAGAAGTTTCTCATAGAAGTGCTGATTCGACCCCTATTGTGATTGTGTCAATGAAGGTGTTGATTTGTTGGTTGATTTTAGTGGTGGGGTCCAGTTGGTATATTTTCCTATGGCCTAATAATTCATCCTTACCACACTACTTGTAAACATCTATATACCTTTTATAGAAAAACATATTTCAGTTCACCCAAAAATGTGGTTACTCCCTATACAAAGACATCTATATAAGGACCACTTTTATTGTTCACTTTTTGATAAGAGGATGAAACTTTGTATAAATCAAAAGGATCGTAGAAAACAGAAGCAACTACTAGTGAAATGATCCTTTTCTCTAAATTGTGGGACATCATTATTATGAAGTGCTATAAATAGTTATATTATTTCTTTCAGATTAAACTCACTCCCAGCAGGACATTCTAGATGGATGGAGAACAAAGATCTTTGAAGTCAATACTATCAATACTTTTAAATAGCCTTATATATAGCTAGCTACATAGCTATATATAGCAACATCCAACCCTTCTTAATTGGTTTTATTTATGTCTTTAATCATTATTTTTCTGTGGTAATTTCATCCTTATTATTCCTACTGAGCATGCTCTGTGCTATTCTGTTCCAGTGTACACCATTAATTATTTGTGTTGACTTAAATTAATATATCAGAATGAGATTTTTCAGGCTCTATTTAAATTTCGTAATAAAAGTGACATCCAAAATTCAGCAAATACGGTAGTTCAAAATTTTGGGTCCTTCTATGTGTAAATTTCCTTACAGTATTATTTATAGTATATTACAGTAATCTTATTTTATAGTCAATAATCTTATTATATATTATTGAATATTACAAGTATAATATTACAAATGACGTAATGTCGAGGATTTACACATAGAATCACCCAAAATTTGGCTATGAGTTTTTGTAGAGTAAGAAAAACGATAACTTGGAAAATTCGAACGCGTATTGTATCGTGCACGTGAGCCACATGGGATTGGGTGTGAAAAGACTGTACTGTGGATCCGGTGTCATAACGTATTACGTCCTCTACCTATCTACGTCCCTAGGACGCAGTTCTTACGTCCTAGGGGACGCAAGCCGATAACGATTTACGTCCTATGCTAAGGAATAACGTCCTACCAGTCATAACGTATTACGTCCTCTACCTACGTATCTACGTCCCTAGGACGCAAGCCGATAACGATTTACGTCCTATAACTTCCTACCTGCAATAAATAAACCTTCAGCTGTGGTCAATCTATCTAAGGAGGTTAAATAAAATAGTTGCCAAAGTAATTTGGTGCAGGTGACTCATTGTGTAATAATAATTTCACACTTCTCTTTGCTGTTGTAGCCTGAGACTCTGTAGAAAGAGTCTTGACAATGTATGACATCATAAGTAGCTATCTACATAAATATTATTTCTATAATGATGATATTGATATACTATACTATAGCAGCAGTAATAATAATAATAATAATAATAATAATAATAATAATAATAATAATAATAATAATAATAATAATAATGACAACAACAATGCCATTTAGTAGCTAGTGGCTAATAGAGTTGAATTACATCAATTTGCACGATCTACAGATCCATTCTCTTTGAGCTGGTAATTCAATAAGACCAATATTATATACACTTCTGGTGAAACCATTTCTCACAGTTGTCACAGCAAACCATGTTAGTGTCATAGTCTTCTGGCATCGTACATGTACAAAATAGTTCAATACTTCGAAAAGGCAATTTGCCATTCATTCCAGATAGGTGACTTGGTATAGCAGCTACCTTTTTACAAGGAAAAGGTTCTAGTTTTTTCCAGTGGAAACACCTAAAAGTTAAGATTACTGATAGAATCCATGACAATAAACTGTGTTCCCCCCCAGGATAGTTAGGCCCCTACTTCATCTTCAATGGATAGTTGCCTTTTATATATGTGAGTAACAGGAGTTAAATTATGTTTAAAACTCCACCTCCTATTATTTCTTCATAACTTTCTATGGATTATTAGCTATGCAGCTATACTAGAACAATAATTATACCTAATTAGATGTGGAGATTGCTCAAAAAGGAGGCATGAAGGATCATCTCCTAGTGCTAAATGTAGAGCAAATGCCACAGAAAAGAGTCCACAATCAGCCATGCCCTTCTGTTGTTGAACATCAGAGATCATGACTGCTAATTCAGGCTCAACTTCTTCTCCATCTTTATCCTTAGTTTCAACTAAAGGCTTGTAGATAAGTGCCAGCTGGTCTGTGAAGGAGGAGCAGAAAGTATTGCCAAGTTTACTGTCATATACAGTGATTTCTTTTCCAATAGAACTGGACACACACCAATGATTTCCGGCCATGAAATGGATTTGTATAGATTCTTGTTCTTGTGGAGAAAACCCACAAGTTTGAGATAGGAGACAATTTTGGAAGCCACCAATGAAGGGAAATTGCTCTTTTAGTAGCCCTTGAGCCATGTTGATATGTTCATCCGTAAGTTGTTCCCCATTCCTGAGTTCTTTCCGCATCCTTGAGGTAAATGGTTGTTGAACTTTTCGTCTTTTTTTGGGTGGCTCAATTTGACATCTGAACTTAGCTGGGTGTTTTTGCTGTTTTTTAGGGACTAACTTCTCTGCTGGTGAACTGACTGTGTCATTACTACTTTTAATGGCTTTAGCACTTTTCTTTACACTTTCCTATAAGTGAATACATTTATACTGATATAGCTAGAAACTTATAGCTATGTAGCTACACTCTCAGATACAGTAATAATACACAAGCAAAATTAGAGTTAATAACCTGTGTCTCCTCTGAAAACTCAATCTTGGCTTCCAACAGAGGTCCTTTAAGTAATGGACAAAATGGACACATGCAATTTGTCCATAGCTAATTGGAGTAGATGTTTAACTGCCCTATTGCTAACCTGACACTAGCTACATAGTTTTTTTGTTTGTTTTGGGCATAATTATAATGCACATCGTTATTATCAAGCTTGTGTACAGCTATAGCTATGTAGTAGGTAGTATTTAGATTAAATATAAATAACGTTGCTGAATCTCTTCTGGACTGAAAAGTTGACATTAGTATAAAATAACATGAGTCATTTAATTGTTATAACACCTAAATTGTTAGGTGGTAGATGCAGTACATATACGAGGACGTTATTCGGTAAGCTACGTAGGACGTAATTCTAAGACCCTAGTCGCAAGATATCTGCGTCCTCCGGACGTAAATCCTAGGCACATACGTCCGGATAGGACGCAATTCTCCTAGGACGTAATACATTATGACACCGGATCCCGATAGTATAGTCTCATCGCAAGCCAGACCCTTACCCCGCCCATTACTCGCACGCGCGCGCGCAATGAGCCTGGGATAGTGGGGCATAACAACGATAGGCGCATTATACTGAAGTTACTCACTTTAGGTTGGAGGCTCTGATACTTACAGGGGGTAGGAAGCAGGGGGGCACCGGGTGCTGGTGCTCCCCCACTTTGCACAGATCTTTGCAGTTGTGTTGTGTATAGTGTGTGTCACTCTGTGTGGTGATAGTAAGTGCTTCACTATTTTTACACTTTACTTGTACAATAAAGTGTAAAATACATGTACTAACCACAAAATCCATGATTCATACATGTATTTACTTAAGGCTCACATGACATGGCTCAAAAGAAGCTAAACTCCTTTTTTTGATACAAGAGAGGCTTCTACTTCTGAATCTCTGGGTCAGAACCTTCAAGTGTTTGCATGGTGTGAGTTTTAGGGAAAGAGATTCAAAACTATGGTATCAGGGTTGCCAACTCTCCTGATTTTAAGGGTCCCCCTGTTTCCACTACTATATTCCACTATTAACCTCCTTTTTTGCTAATATTACACTGTAAAAAAAGTGGTGGCAATATCCCACCAAACATCTGTCCCACCATAGGTGTGACCTCACACCATAATGGAGGTGGTGGGACACTCCCACTACATGGTGGGAGTGTCCCACCAAACTAAGTGGGAAGGACTGTTGTGAGTTCCTCCCTTTAAGGAAAAATTAAATGAAGTTCATAATAAGGACCTGAAATGGTTCATCAAGTTTGCAAAAGTTATACTATACAAAAATCAGCAGTCTGGTAGGTGGTACTTCAGGGGGATGAAATCAAAGTCTGATACATGATACAAAGCCAATACATGGTAGCTAATCAAGAAAGTCCTTTTGTCACAAATGACAATGGGGATAGGCCTTTCTGCCTGATGTCCCACTTAATAAGCATAATAATGTGAATTGAATGAATGAGTTAAAAGTACTTCACGCACAAAGTGACACTTAGTGACTTCTGTGATTAGTAGAGATAAGATAACCCCAAATAGCTATTGGTAGTGATGAGGAAGTAGAGAGTACAACACCTGAAACTCCCGAATGTGGAAGGTTTAAAGTTGATATAAAATGTTAAAATAAAATGCAGGTTAGTGTAGTAGTACTACCTCTACTGGAATCACCACACTGACTAGGGGTGACACTGATGTAAAGAAGGAAGCTGTTTCCAAAAGAGAAAAGACAACAGTATCCATGGAGTGTTGAAGAAATAAAGAACTTGATATTATTTTTGATGCTGTACTGTCATGAATGATGCTCAATTTTGGAGTGAAGCAAGATCCTTCATACAACTTCAATACAAACATTCAGATCCATATTTAATACCTGAAAATTGAGATGAATTATGTAATGTAGAAAATGCATGCAGGACCTGCAGGGTGCTGCTGGAGCAGCTCTAGCCCTAGCTAGTGCACCTTAGTAGAGAGAAATGAGAGAGTGAGAAATTTGTGGAATGCATAAAAATAGCACGTAAATTAGCACGCGCTTGTAGGCTTGTCAAACCCCTCCCCCCCAGCTCTAGCCTAGCCAAACCATATGGCCAGATGTAATTGTGTGGGTGTGGCTAGCTGTATGTTTCCAAATAAAGAGCATTAGATTAACACGTGGAGCTGTTGCCGGTTTGCGCAATTGCCTATTGTGTCTTCTTGCTCAGTGTCTAGCTAGCTAGCTAGCTGTAGAGCTCCTCAGTTTAGAAATGGAAAGGCGAGTGCTGTTGTCATACTTAGATAGAAACAAGGTGACAATCCCTAGAGATATAGTAGGTAGGGACATAAGCTACTTGAGAGAAAAGTTCCTGACAAGTTTTGACTATACCAAGAATGTAAAGCTGAGAGTCATTTTTCAACGCTATGACAATGAGTGGGAGATGTTCACAGACCTAGAAGAAGATGCCAGGATAGAGCATAAGGACAAGTTGAAGGTAGTTGTGTCTCCTTCCCTTGCAGATACTTCCATGTACTCCACTGCTGATACCAGTGAGGTTAGTTGTTAGTTTTGTCATTTGTTTTATGAAGTGGCTCGTGAACCGGCAATCAATACACTGAATTTATATGTAACTTACGGACAATACGGCTAGATAAAGAGTACAGCATTTATATGCAACTTCCTGCTGCTTCTCTAGCCACTTTTTTTAAACCTATTTGGATAATACCTTCAATTTAGTATACTAGTGATAGAGCCTGCATGGTCCTCCTTGCTCCACTCAATAAGAGCAGAACCACTTGAAAATTAACTACAATGTATTTTGTGTGTTCAGATTGACCCGCGTGGCCACACTGAAGGTGAGGTACGTGCTCCAACTTCATTGACCATAAGAACTGGGGAAAGTGCATCCAACTTATTTGATGACATGGAAACTGAGGTTTGTTAGCTATCTTTTGTATTTCCTCTTTGGAAACTTGACCTTTAGCTAGAAAGCCACATCATGTACCTTCAGGAAATTTGTAAAATACAGTATAAAATATGCCGCAACAGTGAAGCAGGGTTAGAACCCAGGTCTATTTATGTCAATGTCATGTAATGTTGCATACACAGATGGCACTTATTTCTTATTGTGAATCAGGAAGACTCTGGCCAGCCTTTGCCTGATCCGTTTCCCTTACCAGTTCACTTCCATCCTGATGTTGAAGCATGCCTTAAGTGAGGTCGAATGACTACTACAGCAAAGGCTGCCTTCTTTTCAGCAATTGCTGCTTCGATGTTTCAGATTAAACGGTTTCCCAGTCGTGATGAAAAAGTTAGTGTGGCTAAGCAAATTGTTGCAAAATACCCCTTCTTAGGTACTATTGGACTTGGAACAACTTATGTAAGTTGCGTTTTGGTCACTACTACATCTGACCTCATGTGTATTACATGTACAGGGTGGAATTGTCCAGACAATTGAAGACAGATTCAAGGATCTGCGACGAGACCTTACTAAGGCAAGGTCAAAGAAAGCACTGTCTGAGGGTCAACTGCCAACATGTAAGAAGAAACAAAAACCTGATCCTTACACACTACCTGACGTGCCTGAGGGTGAAGATGAGGTGTCTTTTGAAAGGCATAACCGGGTGCTAGAGTGAATAGTCCAAGTCGAGCCAAAATACCTTAATGGTTGAACAGCTTATGGATCGTACCTTCCCAATGCGAAGACAAAGTATTTTGGAGGCACAAATGGATGTTCGTACTACCTTCAAGCACTATCCATTTCTTCAGGATCCCACTCAGGTTTGCATGTACTAGCTACTTGTACATTATTGGGTTGGGCTTTGCCTGAGCAGGCAAATCAAGTCATGAAACTGTGAAACAAAATTTAATATTTTATACAGTGCTTCCAGCTTGAAAAGTAAAACTTTGCTGTAAAAGAGCTAAAAATATCACCCAAACTAATAACTCTACAAAGTTTGACCTTGCTCAGATCAAGTGTTGAGACAGTATGACTGTTTTTAGTATCATAGTAAAAAGTTTTATTCTTTAAGCTGGAAACACTGTAGGGATACTGACAAGTTCCGAATAAAGTCGTGGTCTCAAGTACATGTACAGGGTAGAGGAAGTGCCATGCCACTGGTACCAAGTAGAAGAGTGCTAGCAAAATTTGTGAATGAATTTGTTGTGTTTTTTGTACATTATTGTGACCATATCATAGTAGGTATGATGCAGGACTGCACTCTATTTTACTTGACTGCTATTGTCTCTACCTACAATATACAGGCATGTATAGACTCACATTTTCCCACTGTGTTTAGAAAAATGTGCAAAATGCTCTAACCACTCCATTAATGTCACTCTAGCTTTGTAGAGAACTGGAGTGTATATCCGGAATTGATTCCAGTTCTACTTTGGAGCAGTGGACGAAGATGTGGGTGCCAAAAGTCCTCATGCAAGGGCAATTTGAGTGTGGAAGCCGGCCTTCTGTTGCTACTGTTCAAGATGAGATTCTAATGGTAAATGGTGACGGTGTGCTTTGAAGTTTAATTTTCATTAATCATGCCCACATGCAGATTGGAATAAGTCTCTGTGTGCAATGGCTCTGCTCACTACCATAATTCCTGACAGTCGGCACAAAGCAGACTACACTAAAGTTCTCTGCCCTAACCAGGTAAGTAAACATCATAACCTTTAGTATAAGTTCATGATGGTGGCAATATTCACTCTATTATATCTACACTTATGTCAAAGGTAAAACTATACGTCTTTATAAGCCATTACTAAGAGGCTAAGTGTTCCTCTTTTATGAACCTTCAGGATGTTTACATAACACATCCCTCAGGTTCCTAAAATGGTGAAAAGCTCCACTTTGTGCAATAACCTACACTTAATTGGGGGAACATGGATGCTGATGTTGTTGAAAACAGCTATTTTCCTTGCAGGGTGACATATCTGACTCCCTTAAGAAAGGACAAAATTCTCCTTACATTCTTATACTGGATCGTGGGGAGCAAGCTTTCCTGGTGGTTGACAAATGCATAGTGTGCGAGTGTACACCGTTAGAGAACATACCTCTCCTATTGTTAAGTGCTTTTTTTTCTTTCAATATACATTATGCCCAGGGGTGCAACAATTTTTATTCCTTTATGGAATTACATTCTTGAGCAAGAAAACTAAATTACCTGCTTCCGTTAAGCATTTCATTGCTACTCTGAACAACATTTGAACAGTAGTCATACATGTATCTGATTGCCTTGTTCACTGTTTATTTTATCATGATCATATTGATAGCTAGTGATTATGTGATCTGCTTGCAGTTGTTGAGGTTCACACCAAATTAAGTGGGAAGGTCACACTGATTATAGTGGGGCTCTCCCACCTCATAGAGTGGGACATTCACACTTCAAAAATTGGTGTGATTTTGCCACCAAATATAGTGGGACTATGGAGACAAAGCTGTCCCACCAAGTTTGGTGGGATATTGCCACCACATTTTTTACAGTGTATTGCTGTCTTACTAGAGGTGGATCTCAAGCATTTGCCTAGGTTGATGCTGTCACTTCCTCATGTCACTTCCTCATGCAATGCTTCAGCTGAATATTATATTTTCAGTATGGTAAAAGCAATAAAAACTGATTCTCTTCATAATTCAACTCTATCTGCTTTAAGTGAATTTTGACAGATATTATTATGAGCAGCAATCAGGGGCTGAACTACTCTGGCTGAGCAAGTCAGCCACTTAGAAACAACTTAACTTAGCTATAATAACTATAGAATTGACTATAATAATAATATAATTATGATCTTCCTACATAAAGAGTCTCCTTTTTTTTTCCTTTGGGGATTGGCAACCCTGTCATATTTCCTCTTGTGTTCCTTGTAAATGTGATTGTCTGTGCTGTATGAATAGTTAACTATTTTATACTATCCATTGGATATGTCTGATTCCAAGGTGAGTCAAGCACATCAGAGTAAAGAATATAAAGAAGGAAAGCTTAAAGTTTACTCAAGGAAAATAAAGCCTAGTTGGTATTCCTGGATAAGTGCACATCTAAGTTCAAAATATTTCTTTCATGGCAAAACTTCCTGCAAGTGTCAAAGTTTTTCATTAAGGTTTGGAACCTGCTCTACAGCACTTTCAGGAACATGAGAATAGCATGGCACATAAAGAAATAGAGCAAAGTGCTATTTATAAGGATAAGCTGAGTGAAGTAGATAAGGTGCATTTCCTGTGACAAATGTGACTGCTGAAATGTGAAAGGTCATTTTCTTCTCTGATGAGACTGAAGACATACTTGAGAAGAACAATGACTCACTGTAGGCTGAACTATGTTCATACAGCAAGAACTGATGTACCTACTAACCTAGAGAAAATAGCTGAAGATTACATCTCAGTTTTATTTTGGAAAAATTTATCAACTATTTATAATTTGTAACTTCATTATTAAGACCCTGAAACTGTAATCTCAGATAGCTGGGTAAGAACGGGGAGGGGGGAGTCTTTAGCTTAAATGGTCCCCCCCCCCAACTAAAATCATCTTCCTACCCCCCTGAAGTAGCAGTCAAATCTGGCTCACCAACGTGCTAGGGACTGTTTATTCCCGCAGAACACAAACTTACAGTTCAGCGCTGCGTCTTCACTGGCACATAAGCCGCTGCCACAACGTGGCTCGGCTGGCTAGTTTTATATAGCAGATTAGGGGGCAGGAGCTGGAGACTAAGTACTGTATCTAGGGGTTGGCGAATTATGCCAGCATAATTTCACATAAGTGATTTCATAAATACTAGCATAATTGATATTTATAAGCATAATGAAGTATTTTTGAAAAAAAAAAAAATATATATATATATATATAATTATATATAATTATAATATATATATAATTATATATAATATAATATAATAATAGAATTTATATAATTATATAATTATTATAAAAAAAAATAAATAAATAAATAAATAAAAACAAAACACATTAGTTTCTATTGTACGGTAACATAAATGACAATTCAATATAATCTTGTGACTGGCTTTGGGAGTCTTTAAATGAATTTTTGAGATCACTAAATACTCTTTCTACTATGGTGATTTGTCATGTGTACAGGACGTGGTTGTGATTGAGGTGACCTTTGGACCCTGTCTATGAGCATAATGTTAGCATAATATAAAATTTTTAGTAGCATAATGATGAGCATTGCTAGCATAGCATAATAACAAAAAAATGAGCATAATTTGCCAGCCCCTAGTACAGTAATAATAAAAATAATTATAATAAAAATACTACTAATAATTAATAGGGGACAAGGGCTAACATCCAAATGGTTATGTAGCTACTAACATGAATGAAATTGAATGTACTCTCTGACAGATGATTTGTAAATTTTTATCCCGATTTACATAACTTGCAATCTTGAAACATTGAATAAATTTAAAATGGCATCTTTATAGTCTTGAGGAACACGCTTTCCAGATTTGATCTTCTGTGATACTTCACACCATTTCTCAGATACAAATTTTCTTTTCTTCTCTAATTCTTCTGTCATGTACCTATGAATAGCATGTAGGTCTGCCTGCTCTAATTTCTTCTCTAGATCAGAAAGGCTGTCAAAGTACGTTATATGAGGCCAATAAAAAAAGTCCGACATTTGTAGCCAGTAGTACTCTGATTCAGCATCGCTATCAGAATTTGGACTGTATACATGAATGCTATTTGGATGAGGCTTCATCTCATTGTCCAGGTTAGGATTACTGCAATAAGGTCTAGAAACTGATGTTCGATCCCTACCTAGTCCACCGTGTGCATGAAAAAACTTCATACTTGGCATAAAAAGTGGAATGCCTAAGGCATAGAACTCAGTCAGTTTGTAAGACATGACAGAATATGGAATGTACACGATAGCAGGGTAGTGAACTAGATTTGAAAATTCATAATGACTATAAACTCGACTTAAAGGAACGAGTTTAAATTTTTTGTTTTTTGCCTTATCTGTAAAATGTTTATATCCATGACACACAACTGGTACCACTTTTCTAGTTGCATTGTATGTAGCAATGGCAGTATAGTACCCAGAGTAGCTGTGTAGTGGAGTTACATTTATGCCTGTATAATGTTCGAGATATTCCTTATCATATAAGCTCTGTGCTGCGATTACATGTTCTGGAGAGGAAGCTAACATGCGAAGGTGTTTGTTCAGGCGATCCCACTCAGTCTTGGTACATCGAGCTAAATTGTATCTGTGTGCTGGGTTGAATATTATGGATTTGTTAAATGGCATCCACAATTCACACATAGATGCTGGAAATTGGCACACAAAAGCATCTGTCTTTGCAATTTGCTGGTCATGTTTGAAAAAATTAAAATTCTCTATAACCATTTTCTCAGTAAGATTTGTAGAATGAGTCCTATATGATTTGATAACAGATGACATGTTCTTAGACACAGATATACCTTTAAAATCCAAAACATGTTTATTTGGTAAAAATGATCGTTTAAGTCCTCCCAAGATAACATTATGACCTTGAGTAGCCAAAATGGTTGGAACATCTGAACGTGATCCATCATGCAGATCAGATGTCCAGAAAGTCAATGTCTCGGGTGGTTCACAGGTTTCTTCATTTAATTTATCTTCTATTTGATCTAATTCATATTGAGGTATATCATGCTCATTTTTTAACACACTGGGAAATTGATATCCAATGTTAACGAGATTGTTAAGCCAAGAATTCACTAACTTCACGTCATCTTCATTGATGTAATCACGTTCATACAGAGCTTCCCACAACTCTCGTATTCTATCAATGAGATTATCGGCATCACTCTTCCATTTACCTAAAAATGTCACTAATTGCTTGCTCTTCATGTACAGGTCGTTCTCAGCAGCCATGTCTTGTATGTAGTTGTGTGGGTTTCGGTTCTGTACAACTAAAGGTCTTGCTGAAAATGCCAGGTACAGATCACAATCCCAAAATAGTCTCTGTACAATGTAACTTCTCCAGATATCTGAAACACGTCCATTAACAGTTACTGGTAGGAACAACCCCCAAAATGCCCTTTTGAAATGAAGAGTTGCCTGAGCATTATATGGAGTAAGTACTCCGTGGGGCACAACAAGAGGTCTTGTTTCCTTCAATCGATTAAATGAGAATGGAATTTTCATCGTCAATCGATAAATGGCATCCACATCAGGTTGTACGTCTGCCAAAGATTGCAGTACGCCTACAGAGGCCCTATGAATCTTTATTTCATCCAAAGTACTGTTGAAGGAACGTTTCTCTTTAATGTCATCGAGGGGCAGACCTCTAGGCCATGAAGGGAGTGTTGGTGCTCCTAAAACAGGATATGGATTATATGTAGGATAGTCATGTTCACGAGGCATCCGGCTGATGATGTCCCCATCTCCTATGCCATTATCTATCTCATAGTCAAGACAAGGTGCTTTAGGTGGAGCTGCTCCTTCTATCCAAAATTTTAAAATGTTATCATCATCAAAGTCCCATATTACATCAGCTCCGTGTTGTATTGCATACAAATATCCAATATTTTTACGTCCAAAATGGTTCCAAGGTGTTTTCTGAACAAAACTATTTCCAAAATTCTCTTGTTCGTGTGTTGTTAGATAGACCACGTGGTCATTTCCTTGACCTTCAAACCATCCAGTATCGTACTTGTTTTGTGTTACAGAGTTCCTATCAGCTACAATCACAAGACACCAGTTCTTTAGCTTTACTTGACGACGAACAGCTTCGGATACGCCATATATGGTGGTTAACACTCCCCACTTGGCACAATTTATAGTTTTGTCCCCAATTTTTTCATATTTTTCTTTATCTTTGTGGTAGCATCCAAATTTTCTCACTGCATCACCAGAAAATTTTTTTCCTGTGGCACTGCTTAAAGCAGGATTTTTTTCTTTTCTAGAGGTACCATGAATTTTTTTTTCTGTTATGATGTCATCATTAATTTCATTATAAAATATGATGACTGCAAGGAATATTAAAAGCAGTACAAACAGAAAACTGATCTGCTTCCTCATAGTAACCTGTAAGGAAAATAACTTAAATTTCAATGTGAGATTGGAAATAGGCTAAAAGCAACTTCATAACCAGTCACTGTTTAGGTGGTCCAATGTCTCTGTAATCTTAACTATTGGCCTTTATGATAGGGTACAATTTTTCTGAGAATTTGAGAGACCAATAGCTAATCGCAAATATAGGTATAGAGTTACTGTTCTTGGATTAGTGAGGTGTAAATCTAGTCAAACTTCCTCTCAGTGTAGCTAAGGCAAGGTCTTGGATTTTTACATTTGAAGAAGTTTCTATACACCTTTTGTGCAATAATTAAAGAGCTCATGAACTATGTGTTCAAAATGTTGGTAACAGGCTTTACTAACTGCCTTTTTGGAAAAGAAGGACATAAAGATTAGCCAAAACAGGCAGAGAAATAAAGCAAAAAGTACAAAATACTATTGAATCCATATTAATTGTGCAGCTTTTAAATTTACAAGAAGTTTAACACCTACTCCTTGTCAAGGATTAGGAATGTGCTATGATTATCTGTGGTTAGACCTCACCCTTAAGTAGCTATAGTTGTACTAGAACAATAATAGCCAATCAGACCATTTATAGACATCACTCTTTAAGTGTTCTAGTAGTACCACAACAATTGGACCATATAATGATACCTGAAATTACATTAATGTCACATTGAATCAAGGTTATCATCCATGAAAAGATTCATTTTTTCTCTCTCTGCTTATCTCTATTACATAAAATAAGCAGGTGATCAATCTAATGCCAAGTATCTCTGAAAATAGCTATATTATTGGCCATTATTTCCATGATAAGTACTCTGAGTATTATAGAAACATCTGAGTCACATGACCAACATGATAAAGAGGTGTGTCAAAACAAAATAATGTTGTTACTATTACTATACCAATTAAGCCTATACAATAACCACAGGGATGATTGATTTTTTAATAGGCAGTAGAACACCCTATCCCTACACTATACATATAGCTAGCAGGAGAGCTACAAGAAAGCTTATCTTTGAAGCGGCAAAATGCAGACCCGCCCCCCACTTTTTAAAAAGTTGGCTTAGTTATTTGCTATACAAGTACGTACAGGACTCGTTTTAAGAACTCACCCCGCCGGCTATCCGCCGATGTCCCTACCCGTTGTCCCTACTTAATCGACAATCTGAGCCCTGATCTGAGACCTCTGTACTAATCAGTCGTGGGTGCGTAAAATTAATAATAATTCGTTGGTGAGCGTAATAATCGTCAGTCGTGGGTGCGTATAATTTAGCCTTCCTTCGTTGCAAGACTTCATTTGTGCAGGGGTGCTGGAAGGAGTTTACAAGTGGGTAGGCCAACTGGCTTGGGGGAGCTAGGGGGGTTATTAATATTATTTTTAAAAATGAACATACAAGAAAGCACAAAAGTTTAGTCCATATCAGTTTTAACAAATGTTCCAAAAACTTGTTGCTGATGAACCGAATTTTCTACAAACTCATTTCCTATGTCAATAGAGTTCAGAGTGTCCAGTCAATCCTTATGAACATACAGCACCATCACACTATTTAGTCTCAGTTGTATCATTGTGGAACTCAAATAGTTTTTTACTGGACATAGTGAACTGAATGACTGTTCAATAATAGCATTAGTGGCTGGCATTACTAAAATCAAAGATACCACTGTACACACTCAGACAATAATGTTTTTTGACCTTCAGATAGTCCTATGAAATACACTAAAAGATCTTGCAGGTTAGTTGGGGTCGCTTCAGGAAGAAGCCATCATAGTACATGTGTCTAGCTATAGTTTATCACTGCGATAACCATTACCGACATTGGGCGTTATTTAGAATTTTAACTTAAAAAAGTGGGGGCCTACCCTGCCTACCCTGTTCCGCCGCCTATGTTGTGGACCCTGAAGTCATCTCACTTCTACTCGCTTGTTGCCTCATTGCCCTTGACAAGAACCCTGGTGTCCGTCCAACAGGAATAGGAGACACTGCAAGAAGAATTATTGCCAAGGCTGTGCTCTTCATTGCTAGACCTGATGTCCAGGACACCTGTGGCTGCCTTCAGCTGTGTGGTGGTCAGATCTCAGGGATTTAAGCTGCAGTGCATGCAGTGAGAACAGCCTTCAAGTCTGATGAGAGTGAAGCTGTGCTTCTTGTTGATGCAAGCAATGCTCTTAACTGCCAAGTTGCTTTACACAACATTGAAAGATTGTGCCCACCACTAGCCACAATACTTGTCAACACATACTGAGCCCCTACAGAGTTGTTTGTGAATGGTGAGGTTCTATTCTCTCAGGAGGGTACTACCCAGGGAGACCCACTAGCCATGCCCTTCTATGCCATGGCAACCATCCCCCTCATTAGGAAGCTTCAGGGCAATTCCAAGCAGGTTTAGTATGCAGACAATGCAGAAGCTATTGGGAAGATAACAGACCTGCATGCTTGGTGGAATGGCCTAGTGGCTAAAGGCCCAGGCTGTGGCTACTTTGCCAACTCAGCAAAAACCTGGCTTGTTACAAAGGAAGAACACCATGCCAATGCTACCTTCATTTTTGCCAGCACAGGTGTGAAAATTACATCAAGTGGCAGACCACACCTTGGTGCAGCTATTGGATCAGAGGAGTTCGTTGAGATGCCTGTGAAGTCGAAGGTGAATGGATGGCTCTCAAGTGTGAATTGGCTTACTAATAATTAGCCAAGACTCAACCTCACACTGCCTTCTCTGCTCTCACACATGGGGCTATCTAGCAAGTGGATCTATTTGTGTCGAACAATCCCCAACATTGGCCATCTCTTGAAGCCATTGGATGATGCAACACGTTCTGACCTTCCTGCTCTGACTGGAAGACCACCACCTAGTGACCAGGAGCGTGAACTCTTTGCACTCCCAGCAAAGTTTGGTGGTCTGGGAATTGGCATTCCATCAAGAAATGCTAGTCGCAGTTCTCTTCTTGTCACCTCAGCCCTTCATGATCATATCCTTTTACAGCTATGTTATCCTTGACAAGCAGATAGAATCAAGGATGCTCATCCAAAAAGAGAACAAGGAGAGAAGTTCTAAGGAAGCTGAAGACTTGAATCCCCTATTTGCAAAGAGCGATGGAGTTAGCAACTGAGAAAAGAACCTCTAATTGGCTCACGGCTCTACCTCTCTCTGAGCATGGATTCATTCCCCACAAAGGTGCATTTTTTGATGCCATGGCCCTACGGTATGGCTGGATACCATCCCAAATACCATCAAAATGTGATTGTGGAAATAGCTTCTCAGTGGAACATGCCCTGTCCTCTGCAAGAGGCGGATTTCCATCTATCAGACACAACGATAGTGACCTTACTGCCGCACTTCTGACAGAGGTATGTCATGATGTCTGCATAGAACCAGAGCTCCAGCCTATCTCCGAAGAAACTTTATCAGGATCCACTTCCAACGCACAAGATGGAGCAAGACTGGACATAGCTGCTAATGGAGTTTGGGGTGGTACCTTTGAAAGAACCTTTGATGTTAGGGTGTTCAATCCTCATGCTCCATCCAACAGAACTACCCTACTGTCAACCTGTTACAAGAAACATGGAAGGATTAAGAAACGTGCCTATGAACAAAGAATCCGGGAAGTAGAACATGCCACCTTCACTCCACTCATGCTTTCAGCAACAGGAGGTCTGGCTAAAGAGGCCAATGTCTTTTACAAATGCCTGGCTTATATGCTAGCCTATAAATGGGATCACTCATGCAGCAGCACACTCTGTTGGCTACGCTGCCGTTTGGCCTTCTCACTTCTTCAGGTGTCCTCAATCCAATGTATCAGAGGTGCCAGATCAAAGTGTGGACATGCCATCAAAGTTCCTGCTGCCATTGACCTGGTTACCTCAGAATTTGGCTAACTCACTTCATAATATTGAAACCATTACTACTCCTCTTATTCTTTATTCCACCAAGTTTCATGTATAAACTTAAAAAAATGATTATCTAGCTAAGGATGCGTAAAACATCTTTGCGTAAATTTTAATAAATGGACAACACCACCTTTGGCGGGAAGACTGAGAGAAAGTCAAATAATTTGAGATAGGGTTGTGTTACGCAGTATGAGTATGGCCAAGACTGGTACAGCTAAACTAACCTTTTCGCAAATTTCAGATTAATTTTCTGTCAGTAGCTATAGAATTTACACTCTGTTTGAGATTACTGGTGATGTTTTCAGCAAAGCCTATGAATGGTCCTAGGAAGTACATGAGAAAGCTAGACGACTATATGGAATTGTTCATAGTTGATGTTCTAGAAAGGCCCTCGATTTTTCTTTGTGAATTATGTGAATAAAGGAAAAGGTGGAATAGATGTATCAGAAGCTAGGCTACTGCATAGACATGGATTTTCATGTAACAAGTAGCTTGCTTTGTAGAGATCATTCTACCTCAGAGGATACTTTATGGCCCAAGTTCTACTCTCTTGTTTGTCTGGCTTGACAAAACAGGCTGTGACAATTGGAGGAAGTAATATTGTTTACGCTATCAGAGGACTACCTAGATTTTTTTTAATTTGTAAGAAGCTTTATCATTCCTCAGATGCATGCCTTTGATGGTTCCTTACTGTAGTTAGTAACCTAACTAAAGCTTTGATCCTGATTATGTATGATGTGTGGAATTTGTGTCTTGTGTTAATGTACTTTATATAGCTATGTTCTGATAACTTGTATAGAATATTCTAGAAGCATGTGTTTAGTATGGTGCAGTGCTAGCTATATGGATGGATGAAAAAAACTAGAATTCCAACTGATGAAAATAGTGTTTCTGGCACATGATGGATGCCAATAGTTAGCTACATATATAAAAATTTAATTGGTAAGTGAGGTAAATGTAATTTAATAGCTTTCTTGATAGCTACTAAGACAAAAATCTGTACGCACTTATAAAAAATGAAATTTCCTACAATTGGCCAGATGTAGGAAACACATGTTTCCTACACTGTTTTGGTAGAGGATAGGGCAGAATTTAGGAAATTCCTCCCTATCCTCTACTGAAAAAGTGTATGAAATAATGTCTTTCCTGCATCTTGCCGATTGTAGGAAATTTCATTTTGGTGCAGTGAGTTTATTATCGGTACCATGATGATCTGCTTCATTTACTTCCTGACCCTACTACTGTTATTATAGAAGCACTGAAAAGCATTAAAGAACATTGCAACAAATGGATAAATGATGACAATTATTATTTTCACTCACAAACACACAATCAAGTACACAATCAGTTAATAATTTTTGTATTAAAATTTGTCCATGTCCTCAAGAATATCAACCTGCAATTTATCATGCTGTTCCTGAGATATACATCCCTTATACACAAGATCACTGATCTTTTACTAACTGGTTAATAAGCAACTCTGAAACCAAGTAATAGAAGTAAGTACTGTACATATAATATTATGTGTGTTGCTATCTGAAGCCACTAGTTTCCATTTCAGGGAAATAGAGTGTTTAAAAAGGATGCACAGCCAATGCCACAAGTATGCAAACAAAAGCAGTTATAAGAGGGAGGACATTCTGTTGGAGAGTACAATGACAATTTTACAACTCAGCTGATATAGGTGCTTTAATAAAAGTGACACCTATTATTATGGAGGCTGTGACAATAGATGTCAATGAAACCCAGACATTGATCAATATTGGCATTCAAACAAGCTAATTATAATAAAGGTCTAGAGGATGAAATTTTTTTTTTAAATTAGCTTGATGCTGACTGTGATCAACTCAGGAATTATGAACTGGGAGTAGCTATCAATACCTCATCCATTTAGCTAGTTTGTGCAGTAAAATTTACATGCTTCTACAAGGATCAACAAGTAGCTAATACCGTAGCTATTTCCTGAAATTTTCGTTTACTTAATAATTCATTTTCAAATTTTTATTAATTTTTATTAATAAATTATTCAATTTTTATTTTTATTCAATTTTTATTTTTATTCAATTTTTATTTTTATTCAATTTTTATTTTTATTCAATTTTTATTTTTATTCAATTTTTATTTTTATTCAATTTTTATTTTTATTTTTATTCAATTTTTATTTTTATTTTTATTCAATTTTTATTTTTATTTTTATTCAATTTTTATTTTTATTCAATTTTCAATTTAAATAGCTAGCTATATCTAACTATTCCAAAGAGTTTATTGTAGAATAGAGATATAGAGAGGAATTCATTGATCTATCCTGCAATCGGCTGCTTAAATGTTGCATCCTACAAATTCTTAACAAATTAAGAGTGTTCTTTACCATTTTTTGATATATACACCTCTTCCATTTGTTTAGGAGGCGTTGCACCCTTGTCTCCCATAGTTCCTATGCCCATGTCCATTTCATGACATTGTCTTAGCTATAATTGTCTATTACTTGAAGCCAGTGCTGATTCTTAGCTGTAGCTGGATAGAGTGATAGCCGTCCTCACATTCTGTGGCAGCATACACCCAGCATTATTTATGTAAAATGGAGCTATTGTAATATCATTAAGCTAACTAATGTTACATACAAACTAGCTAGATACAATAGCTATGTTATTATATTAATAGCATTGTTCATTCGATTAGCTATAATGTGTAATTTTTGTTATGATACACTAATGATAATGTGCTGCAGGGAAGGCTCTCTAGTTTCACATCAAAATAAAGTTTCCATGTAGCTACATAATTATTCTTGGGTCTGCAATGATACAGCAATAATGCAAGTACATAACTACCTTGTAATTTAGAGTTATTATTATTGAGTGGGAGAGTGTGTGTGTACATGTAATCGTCTCATTATACGTATTTATGAATCTTATTGTGTGATGTCATCAGTTTGTTTTACTGAGCATGCTCTATTTTTAATGACCTATTTCTCTTTCAGTTGTGAAGACTGAGAGAGTATAGAACATATATTCGAAGCCGCTAAGACAGGAGAGTGTGGTCCTACCTCTATAGATGAGCTCTTGAATTTCTGTGGGCAAAAAGAATTGAGAATGAAATTCGGAGGACCTGGTTTAGTACTGTTCCTACTTCACTTGGTGTTAGTTCACACTGCCAGTGAGTAACTTAATGAAGAGCCTGTAAGCAGTAGTTAGTTAGCTGACACCACCTTGTTACATTATTATATTATTAAGCTAAGCATTTTAATGGAAGTTCCTCATTATCTTAAATAACTATAGGTAACTAGCTCTAGCTATAACCCCAATGATAAAGACATTCTAACATCATGATTGAGGCAATACTTACAAGTCACTACATAATGACATGGAACATTCAATAGCTATTAGTCCAATTACACATAATAATTATTATAACAAAAAGCATAAAACCAGTAACACATTATACTGTGGCCATAGATGTTGTTGGTACCTATCAACTTATCTTCTTTGTTCTTATAAAGCAGCAAGAGAGAATAAACCAACATTTTTTGGTTTCACCAATTGGAAAGAAGCAACTTCTGCTCTAGAGAGATACCATTAGAACTGGAGAAGAAGCATCCCATCAAGTATTGCCTGAAAAAAACTACTAAAGATTAAAAGCAATAAACATCATTTTACAATATTAATACTATGACTGTGTAATAATCATACATTATTCCATCTTCTAAATTCACATTATTTTTATCTGTCAGCAATTAATAGTGGTTTTTTTCTTTAGATGCGGTGACTCTAGTTCCTCTTTCTATTACCACATGTCCTGGTCAGACAGTCATGTTTAACTGCACTTCATATGGTATTCCTATTACATGGAGTGTCTTTACTCCTAGCATTAACTACACTTACCTGGAGATCAGTGATGCTAACAGAAGATTGATGGATGGATTTATTATGGCAGACTTGATCGCTCTAGATGCGTCAACCATGCCTATAACAGTAGTGTCTTCCTTGACAGTAAATGTCACAACTGAACTTGAGGGAAGTAAAGTGCAGTGTTTAGGATTCACAGCTAATGGACAAGATAGAGAGATTAAATCAGGGTTCATTCATATTACAGGTAATAATTATTATCTAGACACATAATCATTGTGTAGCCTATTAGCTATTATAATAGAATTAATATCCCTGACCTATTTAAAGGCTTAATCAATAGAGCTAGCTACATACCTCCTGAGTTTGCAATAATAATATAATTCGACAATGGTATAAGTAGCTCATATAGAACTACCTACGTACGTAAACTGGCATCAACTAGTATGCATGAGTGGGGGGAAATGGGTGTGGTCATCTGGATCCACTGTACAATGAATAAGAATTGAAAGTCATATTTTGCTAACTTACAGATGAATTATTCTTTATTTTGACATTCAATTATATTATTAGCTATAAGGACTGAATTAAACTTAAAGAGTTTGTGAGTTCCTGAGTAGAAGGAATTATTTTTTTATTCCTATGATACTTGACATGGTTTTGTGTTAGCCCATCATTGAATTATTGGCATAATATACATAGCAACAACTACAATTCCATAAAAGATACATTCTACTAGAAGAAGCTAAGTAAGTGATTTGTTTGGCAGGCTTCTACTATTTGTACAGATACTCTTTAATTTACATGCAGCATAGGGCAGACAGTAGTAAACATGCTCCCAGTATGGCTTAATTTGTTACAGGAATCATTGGGCAAACAGTAGTAAACATGACTAGGTATGATATTGATGAAGTTCTGGTTATGGTTGAATGTGATGATGATGATTTTGAATGCTATTTGAATGAGACAATGAAGTTAATGGAGCACATGAGAATAATGTTGACTATGATGCCAGTGCCCAGAGTAGCCCTTACAGTCCTAGCTCTTCCTCTTCCAGTCCTGGTCCATGTACTTCTACCTCTAGCTATTCCAGGACAGGCAATTCAGCATTCTATCCCAGACTTCAGTCAGACTTGAAGCTGTACTTGTGTGTGTGATTGTGAAAGACCAGGAGAAATATCTAGTGGCTAAAGGACTAGCAGTTTAGTGCTAAATTGTTATTATAAGATACAACTCAACGGACAAAAATAGATCACAAAGTAGAACACAGACAACTTACTCTTACTAAGCCTAAAGCTAGGAAGACATTCATCCTGCACAAAAAGGAATTTCAACTGCCAAGCCAACACATTTTAGGAAGAACATAACGTACAAAATAGTAAACACATAAACACACAAAGTACATATCCATCACATTGTTGTAGCAATATTATATGAGAGGAAGTAATTATAATAATTACATTAGGATAAGACAGCTCTGTGTATTTTGATTTGTACCGGGCACCTCTCTACTCTAATAGTCTGTAACTATGTACTATAGCTATAGAAGATGTGCATGGTAAAGGGTGATTGCTGGAGCTGTTTAACTTCATGACTTATGCTAGAAATTTTACTGTTTAAAAAAGGCATGATGGTATAGAATCTAAATATTTCAAACATCCATATTTTAGAGTATTAGGACTAGAACAGGATAAGGATGTGAATTCCTTCTCCAGCACACAGTATGAAAGTATTAGCAATGATTGATATAGAGTAATTACAGTTATAATTCTTGGGTTATAAAACATGCAGAAGTGATAAGCATTAGCTGGGTTGGGCTAGAAGCAATAGGTCTTAAACAAGCCTTAAACTCAAACTTACCAAGTGAAAGAGCATAGAGGTAATGGATAGCTACATTATGCTGAAAATACAAAATAATCTGCAACAGAAAATAAGACAGCATGAGAATAGCTATATAGACCTTAGGTTGCACCTCCAAATGAGAGTGTTCCACAAGGTTTCACTGTGTCAACTTGAATGGGTGGAGTATTATAGGATGTTAGTTATTCAATAATATTTGGACAAGGGGTTAGTTATTATTTGGACAAGGGTTTGTCAGCATTGCCAGGCATTGAGATCAGTGGCGTAGCCAGGATTAAACATGTGGTAGGGCACCAGTAGGGCACTGACCTTATAGACTAAACTGCTCACTAAGGACTATCAATCTTTTACCAGATTCAACTAAAATTATGACAGATAGTGGTAGGGCACTAAGAGAATTTGGTAGGGCATGTGCCCTAAATGCCCCTATGTAGCTACGCCACTGATTGAGATTCCCCAGTAAACACATTGTTGTCACCACTAAACGTTGTACAATATTTTATATGCTATAATATTATTTCAAGTTAAAAAATAAGCTAAATATTATGTACTGTCTATACTTTTTGGATAGCTATGTAAGCTATGAGTGGTGGAAGTATACCTGAGCTACTATTCTTTTTGGGCTACAATATTTTTAATGATATTCATACTGCATGTGGTTTTGTAATACATATACTTGTGACAAATCGGATATTAATTGACCATGTTAATATTGCTTTTTGGACAAATGCTATCCTCCCTGGACCCTGAACTTGCAGCTCCAGAATGACCAATTCGTGAACCTGGCTCATAGTGAATATATACCATAATTAATTTTATAGCTAGTATCTTACTGTGCATCTGTACCAAGCTAACTTCCCCTACTTCTTAACTACCTATCTTAGCTAGATCAAGCATTACCATTACAGACTACCTTACAGCAATATTTACTTATAAATTCACTCGCTATGTAGTGAGTAGTAATTAGTTAGCTACATGACCACAGAATAAAAACAAATAATCCAGGACTTCTCTTTGGAATCCAAATATTATCTGGAGAAAGCATTATTGAACAGACCTAATTTTATTTATAGGCAACTTCCTGTGTCATCAATGGATGGAAAATTGGCTGGTGAAAAATTTAAATTTTTAATAAATCAATTTGTCTTCAACTATTTGTCCTGAACAGGTAATGCTATTTAGCTAGCTATGCTAATATCCATCCGTGCCCGCAAATAGCTCCTGGTTAAAGTGCTAAATGGCCATCCATCATCACTTGAGCTGCTGCTGAACTTCTTA
Source organism: Diacarnus erythraeanus (assembly GCA_964016965.1). Lineage (NCBI taxonomy): Eukaryota > Metazoa > Porifera > Demospongiae > Poecilosclerida > Podospongiidae > Diacarnus > Diacarnus erythraeanus. Next base: position 6,725,014 of record OZ024669.1, on the reverse strand, counting down.
AATTTGGTTTCCAACCATCTACGAAGTCTCTCTACCTCTCTTGGTGTAACTTCTCGGGAGTCATTCCATTCTCATCTTCATTAGTTCAGAAGATAGAGTAGGGAAAACACTACATTTTGGTATCTTTCATGTGATAAAAAATACACTTAGTTGACTTGTAATGATTTTTTTAATAAAAACAATAAATTATCAAATCAACCTGTATACTACCACCTTAACAAGTTCAGTTAACCACAACTATATAATTGTTCTTACAACAGTGAGTGGCTGATTCTAATTTAGTATAGAAGCCAAACTAATTTTAACTGGATAATATTAGCTATCATTTACTTTTTTTCCCTCTATGCTGGGGAGTGTTAGCTGGTATGGTAATAGCTGTGTGGTTACCACTGTCAGGTATCACATGAATCAAAAAAATTTTGCTTTCCATCTACTCAGGAACTCATAAATGATTATATCTTCTGTAAGTTTAATCCAGTCCTATGGTATCTTATAAAAATCAGTCTCTCTTCCATTAGCTGTGAATCTTAACTTTCATCAAATCTTCCTTTCATCCTTCCATTCAGTTCTGATACTTACTGTCAAGGAAGACACTACTGTTATAGGCATGGTTGACACATCTAGGTTTGCCATAATATAACTCCATCTATAGGTTCATTGTGAACTTAAATATCACTGATCTCCAGGTTAGTGTAGTCAATGTTAGGAGTAAAGTCACTCCATCTCACAGGAACACCATTTGCTTTATAGTTAAACATGACTATACATGTGGTAATACAGGGAGGAATGAGAGTGACTGCATTTAAAGTTATTTAAAACATGAATACTGAGAGTCACTGCATCTAGCTATTTAAAACATGAACACTAGTTGCTGACAGATATAGAGGATGGAATACTTTCACCAGCTGCCAGTTGTGGCTTAATGTATTATTACACAGTGTATCCTTTATAAATAATATTGTTGCTTTAATCTCTAGCAGCTTTTTTCAGGAGTATGGGATGTTTCTGCTCCAGTGCTACCTGTAAGTGAGCCAGTGTACAGTTACAACAAGCACTTATCTATTATACATATTGTGTGACTTATAAAGTTGTATATAAGCTGCTATCATAACACATTAAATGAACACTAACTTCTTTCCACTTAGCTAGTAATAATAATACAAATCAACTCAACCTTATTATTAGTACAATAATGTTTTATCAACCTCTTCTTGATTAGGACAGCTGTTAGTATAGTTGTGGTGGTGTACATGTGGCAGTGGTGTATTAATGGTAGTGCCAGTGGTATTTATGGTTCTGTAGAAAGTAGAAGTTCATTATCAGAGCTTATAACTAATCATGTAATTCATGCACTAATATCTATTGAAATTGTTCTAGACAACAAAAGCTAATGATTATACTAAAGTGGCAGGAATAATTAATTCACCAAATATGATAGCCCTAGGAACCAAAACTTACTCTCAATGACATTTGCATCTGATAAAGTAGGTGATATCTGTCCAATTAATAATATATATACTATTAATAAGCTGACAACTCTCTGTGGATATAGTTAGTTACAATCACAACTTCATAGATGCAGTGACTCTAGTTCCTTCCTCCATTACTGTTTGTCCTGGACAAACAGTGCTGACATTCAATTGCACTGTGAATGTTGATGTTGTGAGATGGAATGTGTTTACTCCTGTTCATAATTACACAAACCTTCGTGTGCCTGTTGTGGATGGTGATGTGGTGACTTCTGAAGTTAGTCGAACTCTAAACCCATTAGAAGTTGTATCTTCCTTGACAATCACTGTAACAGCTGAACTTAATGGGAGTGAGGTACAATGCCTTACAGTAACAAGTGAAGGAATTATAATGGATTCTGGATTCATTTATTTTGTAGGTAATGTTGGAAAGTGTGAGACCAAGACCAATGTCCTCAGGAGTAGCTAATACATTTCCTATAGATTATAGTATTAATTATTTAGATTGTATATTAAATTACAGTTCCTCCAGGTCCCATTGAATTGAGAGCTCCTGATGTCTCAGATGTGGTGTTTGGCAGGACTACTATTACATCCATTACTATATCCTGGACATCGTTGGAACTGGAGGGTGTGGACTACAACACCTCTATCACTCCAACTATTCCATTCCAAAGAGCTTCAAACACTAGCATAGTCATCCCCAATGTCCCCTACAATACCCAGTACACCATCACTGTAGTGGCCTCCAACTGTGCTGGCTCTTCCATAGACACTATCTCCATTAAATATAGTGAGTCTTAGCTAGTGTGAGTAGGTGCATTCTATACTAGATATGTTTAATGGGTATGAATTCCAATGTAATGTGCATGGAGGTTAGGTTTATTCAATAATATAGGTGAGTGTGGACCACCAGTGGCTGCTGATGGTGTGGTGATACATAACTACACTACAACATTTGAGGGGTCATCCATCACTTTCACTTGTGAACATGGTTTGTTTCCCAATGTCACCATCACAGCTACTTGTACTGGAGAAGGACACTGGAGTACAAATCCTGCTACATTCATGTGTATTGATATCACCATCGCTGGTACTAGCTTTTAGTAGTAATACTACCACCACTTACGTATCACATAAATTCCCTTAATTTATTTCCTTGTGTATCTTCCTGGGAGTATGATAGTGAAAGTTTTGTTACGCTATGGAGCTAAGGCTTCAAGACAAGACCTGGTTCAATGCATGTAATAATAATTGGTTGTGAACTCATGCATTTACATGCATGTAGTAACATTATGGCTGCCATACAGCTGACCAATCACAAGTTCAATACTCAAGGTGAATTATAAACACATTTAGTGGTAGGTCTAACACAAATGGGTATGTTCTGGCCAATGTTTTAGCCATATACTGAGGTAGATCTTTTCTTTTTCAAAATCCATGCTATCTATCTACATCCCTGCCTTAGTAGTAACTTACAGTAGTTATAGTCAAGGATGTGTCTATTTCAGGGGTAAATCTCCATGTTTATTAGCTAACTGATTGCTAATGAAGGAACGTTGTTTAATAAAATTAGAACTATCTGTAGTAATTCCTCTGCAGATTGTCCTATTGGTTCATATTTAGCTCAGACTTCTTCAAGCAACACTGTATGTCGACTGTGTCCTAATTACAGCGTCAGCACTCTGCCATACAGTCTGGTATGTGAATGTCTCCAGGGATATCACAGGAGTCCATTAGAAGACATTCATGTGCCATGCACTAGTGAGTTACCAAAAACTATCTACGTAGGTGCAGGCACAGAGTGTAATGCAACAGAGAGGTGAGGCTAAACTGTGATATATGCAAAGACTTATCTAAATAAAATATTTGAATAAGGGGGGTAGCTAGATGTATAATGTATCTTCTGGGGTGTCATCTTTCCTTTTTAGGACCTCCCTCTTCCTGTCGTAACTTGAGAGTTCATCAGGAGAGAACCAGAGCTAATACCATCACTGTCAGTTGGGAACGTCCCCTAATCACGGGGAGGGATGATTACTATTACGACATCTTCTATAGTGACCCACAAATACCAGGAAACTTCAAGAAACACAACTTGAATCCTTTCATAAAGGACTATCCTCTAGTGACATACAGTGTGTCAGGACTGAGGCCACTGACTGGGTATACCATTAGAGTGGTGGCACACAATGGAGTGAGCAACCAGGATCCTGAAGGAGAAGAGGAAAGGAGGTGTGAGGTGTCAGAAACAACTGGAAATATTCGTATGTTATGCATTCCTTCAGAAGTAGTCTAAAATGAGTAATCTTCACCATGATATCGAACAGGTGCACAACCTCCTCGTTCAGTGACCTCTTTCTGTTCAGTGATAGTGTGGAAGGCCCCAAGTAGAGCTTACGGGGTGATCACTGGGTATGAGGTCTACTTATCACTTCTTTATGGAAATAACAGTGTCATAGTCAGTAAGGATAGAGATGAATTCTTCCATGTTGTAAGGGAAAAAGAATTACCACGTGGAGAGGAAGACATTTTAGTGATGGTACGTAAGTATATTTTTATGAAGTGAAAGAGTGACATCATTTTAAATGAGGAGGTCAGGTTCATAAAACTTTGTTATTATCTGAGTTACCACAAATTAAATGCAAGATGTTAAACTGGCGTGCTGGGGCAGAGATCATGTAATGTGCATATTACAGATTTTTAAAATTTAGCAAATTTTGTTGGTTCTTTTTACACATCTTCTATACTTGTACTAAATTGAAGGTTCGGGCAAAGACAGTGTCTCACAATGGTACCTGGTCTGATCCCATTTCTCTGAGTAAGTGATCATATTATAGTAAACCAAGTGATATTATAACACATTGTGAATTTCCATCCTAAAGATTGTCCTGACACTGATGATGGCTCAGCTTGTCCCGAAGTCTGAGAACATTGACAAAACTGTCATAGCTATAATTATAGAGCTGTATATGTATATTAATGTAGCTAATATGTCTTAATTGTAGAACTCAGTGATAAAAAGTTTGGTCAACATTATAGCTATGCAGGTAGAATAGTTGTTTCATTTTACTATGTCATTTATTTCTTATTCAAAGATGACAAATGATTTTTGTATATATTTCTGACAAGCATTCATCTAACACGTGTGATGTCAAGGTGTCACTTAATCCCTTACATTCTTGTCCCTTGCACAAATCGAGATGAAATCTCCTTTCTTAGTGCTAGGGCAGCAGATTAGGCTGCAGAGAGAATGAAAGAAGGGACAACATTCAACTAGTTCCCTGAGTATGGAAAGGCAGTTGACAGGGATAAAGCCTGTGAGTGTGTGTCATAGGGTATAGACAAAGCATAATTATCATGATCGGTATCTTTTATACTTCTCTATCTGAAAAATAGGCAACATGATACTCCTATTAAAGCAACTCTTTAAATTTGTATGCAACCACACATTATTATGCTTTTCAGGTTATTATATCTCTGCCAAAACAATGTATTCTGTTTATGTTTACACTGAAAATGGTAGAGACCCATGAGCATCATTTGGGACTTTAGTTGAAACATTATAGTTTCAACAAACTATTGTTGTATAGTCTGTTTTCTTTAAAACTAATTTTCTATTGCACAGTTTGAATGATTATTATGATAATATGTGATGTTTTATTACATGTAATAGAGCAAATCTATAGCTAGTAGTAGACTCTCTTGACATTACAAAATGAATGCTGTATTGAACTTAGCTATTCTTCTTCACTTGGTGATTCTTGTAGGAGGTAATGAGAAGAAATGGTATGTAAAACCAGACTATTCTAGGAAGTGTCCTCCTGGATTACCATGTGAAATCATTGACAAATATAGCAATGCAGTAACAAACCTGGACAGTGATCAAACTTTTGTGTTCCTCTCAGGGACTCATCACTTGTCGTTGAATCTTACATTCGCAAATACTAGTAGACTGAATCTAACTGGTGAGTCTGCAACAATATTATGTAGTCAACCTGCTGGATTTCATTTCAAAAATATTCATCATCTGACCATAAAGAATATTTCACTTGTTCACTGTGGAACTGGATTACTTGCTGACAATTTTGCTCTGTTATTTGATACCATAACAAACCTTCAACTGCATTCATTATCCATTTATAACAGCAGTGGCTATGGGATTCTAGCAAGGAAAATTTATGGGAACTCATCCATCACTGAAAGTAAATTCCGATTCAATAGAGGAACTGGTAGCTACAATGGAGGGAATGCTTACATAGAGTATTCTAACTGTCAACATGAGGATATCGTCATGTCATCATATCTCTCCATTACATCTTCAGAATTATCTTATGGCTATTATGAGGAGTATGATTACACCAATTACAACAGCACTTTAGCCACTGGATTAACAATTATTTTATCCTGTACCAACATCACTGTGCATGTTGTGGATGTGACAATGGTAGAAAACAGAAATAATATTCTTCAAAAAGGCTTTGGAGGCAATTTATTTGTGCATTTCTTTAATGAAACAAACTTTACTTCCAATAGAGTAGTCGTTGAAAACAGTTTCTTCTTGGAAGGAAGAGCTCAGTTAGGAGCAGGAGTTTTTGTTAGTTCTTTCACTAAACAGTTACACCCATATACAAGTGAATTACCATGCAACAATACCTTGATAATCAAAAATTCCTCTGTGTTAAATAACATTGGACACGTTGGAAGTGGACTGTATGTAGACTTAGTAACAGTATCAGAGAAGTGTCCTATTATACATATCACAGTTAAAGACAGCAGTTTCCGAAATAACTGCATCACATTACCTATTGACAATATACAGTTACAGAATGTGGGAGTGGCAATATATATTCTAAGTGGATATACTAAAAATTTTCTAGGCAAGGCACCTTCACTCCAAATAAATTTACAAAACATCACTGTTCAAGAGAGTGGGCTTAAACTGGAGAGTAACGATGTCACAAGACGTCCTTTCGGTGCTGCTGCTATCTACTCTGAAAAGTTTCGTGGTGACCTGATATTAACAGATTGTAATATCAGTGATAATTTAGTGACTGGTATTTCACTCATGAGATCTCAGGTGATATTCAGTGGTAATATTACTATCAAGAATAACACTGGCATCAATGGAGGAGGTATGATTGTATGCGAGTCTTCTTTTATCATTATAAAACCAAATACCACTGTTTATTTTATAATTAATCATGCCAAGAACTTGGGAGGTGCCATATATGCTGAAGAGCAGTGTGGAGATTCAAGTCCAAATTGTTTTTTTTCAATTTGATAAAGCACCATCTTGTTATGGCAAGCCAATAGCTGATTGCAATAATGTTAGTGTTGTGATGAAGGACAACACTGCTGCTTATGCAGGGAATCATATTTATGGAGGGACTGTGTCTCACTGTGCCCTTCATAAGACTAAAGGATCATTGACACCTGAAATTCTATATTCTATCTTTAATATGAGTAAGAATGGACCAAAAGATTATTCAGCAGTGTCATCAGATCCAGTGGAAGTTTGTTTTTGTAGCGGATTTAATCATCCCAACTGCTCCTTAAGGCATTATTCCTATGGAAAAGAGATATATCCTGGACAGACTATCAACATATCTGTAGTTGTAGTTGGACAACTTGATGGAACAGTACCTGGAACAGTGATAATAAATAATTCTAACCCTTTTCGTATCAGTAATATCCATTGTACAAATTTGACTATTGCTGTAAATTCTAAAATTGCTGACACTGATAAAGCTGTTAAAGTTTTTCGTCTTGAAGTATTAAACTCGATAACATCAACAAGTGAAAGTATGGATATGATGGAAGAATTTTTTAGTGTAGGTTATCCACGTTATATACGAGTTCCAGTCAAGATGTGCCCCCTGGATTTTAAGCTTGGAATGGAGGGAATCTGTATCTGTGATGCTACACTTTCTAATAATGGAATAGACAACTGCAACATATCCTCACAGACTATACGCAGAACACATCCAAAATGGATTGGATACAATATTGCAAGCAAGCATTTTTCAAAAGGAGTACTCTTTCACGAAGTTTGTCCCTTCGACTATTGTATCGAAACAGATGTCGACATACCAGTCACAGACAAAACTTTGAACTCAGATGAGCAGTGTTCTTCATATCGTACAGGATTGCTCTGTGGAGCCTGTAAGGAAGGATTTAGTATTGCTTTTGGCACTTCAAAATGCATTGACTGCACAGGCAAGTTCAAGTTCTTTGGTTTGGTGCTTGTATTGCTCTCAGTACTTACTGGGGTAATCCTTGTACTCATGTTGGTGGCGTGTGACATAACAACAACAGACGGAACACTGAGTGGACTGTTATTCTATATCAATATTCTCTATTCTTCTGGCTTAGCTTCAAACTTCAACATTGCAAGTCCCCTCTTGTTCGTAGTTTCTTTACTTAATCTTCAAACAGGAACCACTGTTTGTTTTTATAGTGGAATGAGCACATATGTGAAGTCATGGCTAGAATATCTATTTCCACTGTACGTGTGGTTACTTATTCTCATTATTATATGGCTAAGTAATCACTCTAAGAAAATTGCAAATATCTTTGGTCAAAATGCCGTAAAAGTTCTCGCTACTCTTCTAGAAATTTCCTATTATAAAATCATACAGGCTAATATCATGGCTCTATCATTTACTATAGTGGAATATCCTCTGCATACTAAAACTGTGCACAGATATGTTTGGCTCTACGATGCAAATGTTGACTACCTCAAAGGTAAACACATACCATTGTTTATAATTGGATTCCTGTTTTCAGTTCTTGTCTTAGCATACACAATGCTGTTGTTGTTTGTGCAACCATTGCAAAGGTATTCTCATCTCAGATGGGTGGCTAGGCTGAAGCCACTAATTGATGCATACACAGCACCTCATGTCATCAAGGATAGCTGCAGATACTGGGTGGGGCTTTTAACGGTTCTTCGAATTTTACTGTTCGTTTTCTTTGCTGTGAATATCGAAAACAGACTTGACAGCAATTTAACTGCAGTAACTATTGCCTGCCTCTTAATTTTCACAGTAGCCTGGTGCATGGGTGGCATCTACAAGACAAAATTCCTGAATTTCTTGAATTCTTACTTCATACTCAACTTGGCAATATTGGCAGCAGTCACTAACTTGATTATAAACAGTAATGATAAACTGAGAAGGAAAAATGACACTGCCACTATTTTAGTGAACACATCTGTTTCGATATCTGTGCTTGCAGAAGTTGGTATTTTAAGTTACCATGTCCACAGGAGATTATCCAAGATATATTTCAAGTACAAGAACTATAAGCAAACACCAATGAGAGATTTTCATGAAGTTAGCATACCACATTCACGTCTTCTTGACTCACAAAACTGAGAAACTGAATATACAATGCAATTCTTCAAGTGATTGTAATGATACTGACTAGCTTAACTGTGTGTGCTGTATGTAGCCATTTGAATAGGTGTCATTAGCTAAATAGCTATTTTTGTTGAAATTTTGCTTAATAAAAATAATAATACATTTTGTGATAAGCATACGTATAGCTAGTCTCATTTCTCATCCACTGAAATGGCATAATAATTTATTACCACCATTTTATAGTTTTCTGGGTTCTATCTAGGAATTTTCATTTGGGGGAGGGAGAGAGGTAGCCTGTACATTTTTTTTAAATCATGTCCACAATCCTTGGCCATGACCATATAATACTTTCTCCATGTAATGTATTCAGATTATATTATTCAGATTACATCAAAAAATTTTGGGGAGGAGGGTAAGCTGAAACTTTAAGGAAAGATCTTCCCCCCTTTCCTCACCCCCTCCCCCCCCCCAGTGAATAGAATCCTGATTTTCTGCCATACTACATAACTATATTTGTACAGAATATTCAAGAAAGAAAACACAGTGGTAGTGAATTAATGTTTGACGTGTCTATCCTTAGAGACAGCCTCTATTCATAAGCTATGTAGCTATATACGTCCTATAAACAATGCTCATCAGTTTCATAAAAAAAAATTATTGAATCACCACACACTTCATCAAGCTAGCTAATTCTGATTTTTTTTTGTTGCTATATTTTTTGTTTGTTGCTGTTTTTATAATTCTCATTTAAGATCAAGTATAGCTCCTGCTTAACACAGCTTTGGTAGTCTAAGGGTTACGATCAAGTAGCTATGACCTAGTCAGTTAGAGACCTGTACTCGTATTACATTACATTATTACACTGCCACATAATTACTATGCAAGAATAATATATTTGTAATGTTCTAGCGTATTGGACTCACTAAACATTGTACAATATTGTATAGGTTATAGTTAAACAAGCTAATTATTATATTATGTGAGTGTTTTCTATGAGATAGAACATTCCTGAACATGATAAGTGATGATATAAGCTAAGTAATAATTATTATGAGTTGAGCTAACAAGTTCTGGACAACAAAAGCTGATGATTATACTAAAGTGGCAAGAATAATAATATTAATACACCAAATATGATTGTCCAGGCCTGTGCAAGCCCTGGAGATTGAACTCCTCCTAACTCTTAACTAATAATTTACTTCCTGTATTTATGTTCCCTCCCCCTTTCTTAACTGAGCATGCTCACAATTAGTCTAGTCTGCCTCGTGTTTGTAAAAAAATGATTTCTCTATATCAATTTTTGAGTGAATGAACTAATTGGTTTCTGTGGTTAACTGTGGTGTTTGGTGGGCACCGAGATAGCTAGCTACATTGATAATAAAGCGAGAACAATAGGGACCAAAACTAAAAAGTAATGACATTTGCACATATTATTATAGTATTGTGTTATAGTATAATTAATTCCTCAACTCTCTATGGATATAGTTATCACTAAATAGATGCAGTGACTCTAGTTCCTTCCTCTATTACTGTTTGTCCTGGACAAACAGTGCTGACATTCATTTTGCACTGTGAATGTTACTGTTGTGAGATGGAATGTGTTTACTCCTGTTCGTAATTACACAAACCTTCATGTGCCTGTGGTGGATGGTGATGTGGTGACTTCTGAAGTTACTCGAACTTTAAACCCATTAGAAGTTGTGTCTTCCTTGACAATCACTGTAACAGCTGAACTTAATGGGAGTGAAGTACAATGCCTTACATCAACAAGTGAAAGAATTATAAAGGATTCTGGATTCATTTATTTTGCAGGTAATGTCACCACAACCAATGTCGACAGGAGTCCTAATGTCTCAGATGTGGTGTTTGGCAGGACTACTATTACATCCATTACTATATTATTCTGGACACCATTGGAACTGGAGGGTGTGGACTACAACACTTCCATCACTCCAACTATTCCTTTCCAAACACTAGCATAGTCATCCCCAATTTCCCCAGTATAGTATCATTGTAGTGGTCTCCAACTGTGCTGGCTCTTCCATAGACACTATCTCCATTAACTATAGTGAGTCTTAACTATTCCTAACCTAGTGTGAGTAGGTGCTAGATGTGTTCAATGGATGTGGATTGGTGATGTGATGTGAAGAGAGTAGTGATATGTTTCTTCAATAATATAGTTGGGTGTGGACCTCCAGTGGCTGTTGATTGTGTGGTGATACATAGCTACACTACAACATTTGAGGGGTCATCCATCACTTTCACTTGTGAGGATGGTCTGTTTCCCAATGTCACCATCATAGCTACTTGCACTGGAGGACACTGGAGTACAGATCCTGCTGCATACATGTGTATGTCATTGATATCACCATCACTGGTACTTGGTTTTAGTAGTAATACTACTAAACATAAGTTGCCTGATCCAATCACATAAAATATATCATCTACATAATAATTAATTATTATAATTCCTCATGTATCTTCTTGTGAGTATGATAGCGAGTAATTATGCACTGTCAAAAGTTTTGTTATGCTATGGGGCTAAGGCTTCAAGACAAGACCCATGTAAATAATTGGTTGTGAACTCATGCATGTAGTAACATTATGGCTGCCATTCAAATTCAATACTCATAAGACTATTCAGTGGTATGGTCTAACACAAATGGGTATGTTCTGGCCACAAATGTTTTAGCCTGATATTGAGGTAGATCTCTCCCTTTTACAAAAACCTTGCTATGCCTTAGTGGTAACTTATGATCACTCATTACAAACAAGGATGTGTTTATTTCAGTGGTAAATTTTATTAGCTAACTGATTGCTAATGAAGGAACTTTGTTAATAAAATTAGAGCTATCTGTTGTAATTCCTCTGCAGGTTGTCCTATTGGTTCATATTTAGTTCAGACTTCTCCAGGAAACACTGTATATCAACTGTGTCCTAATAAAAGCATCAGCACTCAGCCAGACAGCGAGGTGTGTGAATGTCTCCAGGGATACCACAGGAGTCCATTAGAAGACATTCATGTATATATTGTCGTTTTGGTTAACTAAAACTAGTTACACCACAAACATTTTTGTTAAACTAAATCTAAGTGCCTATGAAAATAACCATAACTAGAACTAAAAGTCACTCAGACACAAAATGTATTACTACTACTACTACTACTACTACTACTACTACTACTACTACTACTACTACTACTACTACTACTACTACTACTACTACTACTACTACTACTACTACTACTACTACTACTACTACTACTAGATTTTAACCTAAAAGGCTTAAACTATTTTTAGTTACTTATATTATAATAGAACATTTTCTCTCCTAACCAAAACTAACTAAAATGCTAATCAATACTAAAAATATTCCAACATCACTAACTAAAACAACATTAGTGCCATGCACTACGTAGTGAGTTACCAGAAACTAGCTAGGTGCAGGCACAGAGTGTAATACAACAGAGAGGGGAGGCTGAACTGTGATGCATACAAAGACTTATCTAAACAGAAGGGGAGTATATGTAAGTTGTATCTTCTGGGGTATAATATTTCCCTTTTAGGACCTCCTTCTTCCTGTCGTAACTTGAGAATTCATCAGGAAGAGCTAATACCATCACTGTCAGTTGGGAACGTCCCCTAATCTCGGGAAGAGATGATTACTATTGTGACATCTTCTATAGTGACCCAGAAGTACCAGGAAACTTCAAGAAGCACAACATGAATCCTCTATCCTCTAGTGACATACAGTGTGTCAGGACTGAGGCCACTGACTGGCTACACCATTAGAGTGGTGGCACACAATGGAGTGAGTGACCAGGATCCTCTGTTCAGTGATAGTGTGGAAGGCTCCAAGTAGAGTTTACGGGGTGATCACTGGGTATGACATCTACTTATCTCTTCCTTATGGAAATAACAGTGTCATAGTCAGTAAGGATAGAAATGAATTCTTCCAGGTTGTAAGGGAAAAAGAATTACCACATGGAGAGGAAGACATTTTAGTGTGGTAAGTATATTTTATGAAGTGAAAGAGTGGTATCATTTTAAATGAGGAGGTCAGGTTCACAATACTTGGTTATTGGATGTGTCTAAGTTTAAATGCAAGGAGATAAACCAGTGTGCTGTGGCAGAGATCATGAGGTAATATTATACATATGACAATGTTGGTTCCTCCTATGTATCTGCTATACTTGCAGAATTGATGTAAAAGATTTATAATAATGCTATGATAAAATTGAAGGTTCAGGCAAAGACAGTGTCTCACAATGGTATTTGGTCTGATCCCATTTCACAGAGTAAGTGATATAGTAAAACATGTGACAGTACCATTTTTCTGATGAGTTCAGTAATTGATTTCCATTCTAAAGATACTGGTGGTGGCTCAGCTTGTCCTGAAGTCTGAGAACATTGACAAAACTGTTATTTAACAATAGCTATATAGAGCTGTGTATGTAATGTATTTCTAGCTAATAAAGATGTCTTACATTCATAATTATCGTAAAACTCAGGTTATACAACATTATATCTATATGTATGTAGAATAGTTGTTTTCATTTCACAATGTCATTTAGTTCCCTGTGTATGGAAAGGCAGTTGACAGGGATAAAGCCTGTGAGTGTGTGTCATAGCAGGGGGGGAGGAAGAAGTGGTATGGGGGCAGGTCAACTAGATCTGAGGTCAAGAGTGTTACACTCTCTGACAATCACACTCCTACCATGATGTTGCTAGAAAATTTTGTCTATGAGAGTTGATATAAAAGTGTTTGGGAGTTTATTTTTAATTTGTGTATGTAATAACATGCATGATATTGTTTTGGGCATAGTTGAACAGGGATATGTTTCAACTTGTCATAAAACTGAAAACAGGTGTTCTCTGGTGGCAGTGGTGATCAAAATAGAGCAGCACTAATTTAGTGTTTCAAGCATGAATGATTATCAGAAGATAATAAGAATGTACAGCTGGCTTGTTAATTAAATACACGAGTGGACCAGGTCGTATGGCCATGTTGTTGTGTACAATACAGTGTCGTAGGAATGGGGGGGGGGGCTCAGAGGGCTGGAGCCCCCCCATAATTTTGGCCCTTTGGGGAGATGAATTTATGGTTGGCAGCTGTGTATTGCAAAGGGGATTGAGGCATTTTAGATTTTGGGGGGGCTGGGTGAGGTGTAGTGTAGAAAGTGGGCTGCAAAGTGTAGAGAAACTATAAGCAGTAAGACAGACAGTACAAGTCAATGCAGTATACACTTTTAGCTGCAAGTCTTTAATCGGGTGGTATTACATTGCTAATTAGATGTCATTTTTTTACAGAGCCTTGCTCATTCTGACAAGTTGTGCACATTCTAACAACTTCAATAAAGAGATCATTTTTTATTGCAATAATATTGTAGGCAAAAATTTGGAGGGGCCTAGACCCCACCCTCAGCTGCCACTGTATTGATAGCAGATATTGCCAAGTCAAAGTTAGCAGGTCAAGGTTCATCTAGGCACATGGTTATTTCAAAGCATGTCTCTGAATTCATTTTTCTCTTTTTCTTCGAGCAGCCATGACAGGAGTGTAGACAGGGGAATGCATATTTTATGTGATGTGCATTGTAGTGGTTTGTTAAACAGTATTTAATTATGACAGTAGTGGTTAACAGGTAAGCATGTTAACATTTTAGAGAACTTGAGCTTGACTCTTATCCTAATTGCTAGTACCATGTCTGTGAATCTCCAAGATAGTGGTTTAGCATCCTTTAAAGCATCCAATGAAAAAAAGGCCAGCTATCAGCCTAGCCAGCAGTCAGCCTGAACTGGTGAGCTAAGTTTTTCAATCAGTGTATTAATATAGTTTTATTAGCTTGAAAGTGATGTTGAGGATCATGATGTTTCAGTACAGAATCCACTACTATCTTTAAATGAAATAGAGCCTACCCTATCCTTGTGTACATATTAAAATATTATTTGAATATTACTCTAATTTGCTCTCTTACACCTCTTGGATTTTGAAAAAAAATTTGCTTCTGCACTTCGTGCAGGAGGGGGCATCGTACCCTCCCCCTTGAGCCGAATTGCAGCTCTTTTGTCTTTACCTTATTAGCCCCTGTCCTATAAAGTTGTCTACACCCCTGCATGGTTAGTGTTACTGCAGCTCTAAGTTATTAACAACTAGATATTCTCAGCATTATCTTGCTATAGACTCTTAGGTAGAAAGTCTACCTACTTCTTAAACATTACCCTTCCACTGACCACAGCAACAGCAGAGTGATTTTTTTCATCCCTACGCAGGGTTAAAACTTTTTAATTCAGATTGAACAATTTGTATATGCATTCATCCAGAGCAGAAACTCTAGATCTTAAGACTATTGCTAAAGACTTTATTTCAGTTAACACTATATAGGCTACATTACTTTGGGGAGTTATAACTGTTTCTATACTGTGAATTAATTGTTGTGTACTAGACATTAAATGTTATGTCCTTAAGATATTGGAGCCCCCCCCCCATTGAAAAATATCTTCCTACGCCCTTGCAATAGTTTGGATTTTAGAATGGGGGCAAGTGCCCCCACTGCCCCCATGGTTCCACCGCCTATGCATAGGCTATATAATAGCCAAAGCATAATTATTATTAACTTCTCTATCTGAAAAATAGACAATGTAAAGCAACACTTTAATTGAGATCAACACATAATATTATGCAAATAACAGTATTCTGTTTACATTAGGGTGAAGACCCATAAACATCATTAGTTGAAACTATTAGTGTCAACAGACTAAAGTTTCTGTTTACTTTAAAACTAATTTTCTATTGCAGTTTGAATGATTATTACATAGCTGATGTTTTATTATGTATGTGGAGTTTACTTAGGGGAAGATGATGAATAATAATTACATAATCTCTCAAAGATAGAGTACATGTAATAGAGCAAATCTAGCTAGAAGTTGACTATTTTGACATTACAAAATGAGTGCTGTATTGAATTTGGCTATTCTTCTCCACTTGGTGATCCTTGTAAGAGGTAATGAGAAGAATTGGTATGTAAAACCAGATGACTATTTGAAGTGTCCTGGATTACCATGTGAAATCATTGACAAATATAGCAATGCAGTAACAAACCTGGACAGTGATCAAACTTTTGTGTTCCTCTCAGGGACTCATCACTTGTCGTTGAATCTTACATTCGCAAATACTAGTAGACTGAATCTAACTGGTGAGTCTGCAACAATATTATGTAGTCAACCTGCTGGATTTCATTTCAAAAATATTCATCATCTGACCATAAAGAATATTTCACTTGTTCACTGCGGAACTGGATTACTTGCTGATAATTTTGCTCTGTTATTTGATACCATAACAAACCTTCAACTGCATTCATTATCCATTTATAACAGCAGTGGCTATGGGATTCTAGCAAGGAACATTTATGGGAACTCATCCATCACTGAAAGTAAATTCCGATTCAATAGAGGAACTGGTAGCTACAATGGAGGGAATGCTTACATAGAGTATTCTAACTGTCAACATGAGGATATCGTCATGTCATCATATCTCTCCATTACATCTTCAGAATTATCTTATGGCTATTATGAGGAGTATGATTACACCAATTACAACAGCACTTTAGCCACTGGATTAACAATTATTTTATCCTGTACCAACATCACTGTGCATGTTGTGGATGTGACAATGGTAGGAAATAGCATTCACAAAGGCTATGGAGGCAATTTATTTGTGCATTTCTTTAATGAAACAAACTTTACTTCCAATAGAGTAGTCGTTGAAAACAGTTTCTTCTTGGAAGGAAGAGCTCAGTTAGGAGCAGGAGTTTTTGTTAGTTCTTTCACTAAACAGTTACACCCATATACAAGTGAATTACCATGCAACAATACCTTGATAATCAAAAATTCCTCTGTGTTAAATAACATTGGACATGTAGGAAGTGGACTATATGTAGACTTAGTAACAGTGTCAGAGAAGTGTCCTATTATACATATCACAGTTAAAGACAGCAGTTTCCGAAATAACTGCATCACATTACCTATTGACAATATACAGTTACAGAATGTGGGAGTGGCAATATATATTCTAAGTGGATATACTAAAAATTTTCTAGGCAAGGCACCTTCACTTCAAATAAATTTACAAAACATCACTGTTCAAGAGAGTGGGCTTAAACTGAAGAGTAACGAAATCACAAGACGTCCTTTCGGTGCTGCTGCTATCTACTCTGAAAAGTTTCGTGGTGACCTGATATTAACAGATTGTAATATCAGTGATAATTTAGTGACTGGTATTTCACTCATGAGATCTCAGGTGATATTCAGTGGTAATATTACTATCAAGAATAACACTGGCATAAATGGAGGAGGTATGATTGTATGCGAGTCTTCTTTTATCATTATAAAACCAAATACCACTGTTTATTTTATAATTAATCATGCCAAGAACTTGGGAGGTGCCATATATGCTGAAGAGCAGTGTGGAGATTCAAGTCCAAATTGTTTCTTTCAATTTGATAAAGCACCATCTTGTTATGGCAAGTCAATAGCTGATTGTAATAATGTTAGTGTTGTGATGAAGAACAACACTGCTGCTTATGCAGGGAATCATATTTATGGAGGGACTGTGTCTCACTGTGTCCTTCATAAATCTACCAGAATTGTGACACCTAAAGATCTATATTCCATCTTTAATATGAGTGAAAATGGACCAAAAGATTATTCAGCAGTGTCATCAGATCCATCAGAAGTTTGCTTTTGTAGTTCATTTAATCATCCCAACTGCTCCTCAAGGCATTATTCCTATGGAAAAGAGATATATCCTGGACAGACTATCAACATATCTGTAGTGGTTGTTGGACAACTTGATGGAACGGTACCTGGAACAGTGATAATAAATGGTTCAAACCCTTTTCATATCAGTAATATCCATTGTACAAATTTGACTATTGCTGTAAATTCCAAAATTACTTACACTGATAAAACTGTTAAAGTTTTTCGTCTTGAAGTATTAAACTCGATAACATCAACAAGTGAAAGTATGGATATGATGGAAGAATTTTTTAGTGTAGGTTATCCACGTTATATACGAGTTCCAGTCAAGATGTGCCCCCTGGGTTTTAAGCTTGGAATGGAGGGAATCTGTATCTGTGATGCTACACTTTCTAATAATGGAATAGACAACTGCAACATATCCTCACAGACTATACGCAGAACACATCCAAAATGGATTGGATACAATATTGCAAGCAAGCATTTTTCAAAAGGAGTACTCTTTCACGAAGTTTGTCCCTTCGACTATTGTATCGAAACAGATGTCGACATACCAGTCACAGACAAAACTTTGAACTCAGATGAGCAGTGTTCTTCATATCGTACAGGATTGCTCTGTGGAGCCTGTAAGGAAGGATTTAGTATTGCTTTTGGCACTTCAAAATGCATTGACTGCACAGGCAAGTTCAAGTTCTTTGGTTTGGTGCTTGTATTGCTCTCAGTACTTACTGGGGTAATCCTTGTACTCATGTTGGTGGCGTGTGACATAACAACAACAGACGGAACACTGAGTGGACTGTTATTCTATATCAATATTCTCTATTCTTCTGGCTTAGCTTCAAACTTCAACATTGCAAGTCCCCTCTTGTTCGTAGTTTCTTTACTTAATCTTCAAACAGGAACCACTGTTTGTTTTTATAGTGGAATGAGCACATATGTGAAGTCATGGCTAGAATATCTATTTCCACTGTACGTGTGGTTACTTATTCTCATTATTATATGGCTAAGTAATCACTCTAAGAAAATTGCAAATATCTTTGGTCAAAATGCCGTAAAAGTTCTCGCTACTCTTCTAGAAATTTCCTATTATAAAATCATACAGGCTAATATCATGGCTCTATCGTTTACTATAGTGGAATATCCTCTGCATACTAAAACTGTGCACAGATATGTTTGGCTCTACGATGCAAATGTTGACTACCTCAAAGGTAAACACATACCATTGTTTATAATTGGATTCCTGTTTTCAGTTCTTGTCTTAGCATACACAATGCTGTTGTTGTTTGTGCAACCATTGCAAAGGTATTCTCATCTCTACTGTTTCAGATGGGTGGCTAGGCTGAAGCCACTGATTGATGCATACACAGCACCTCATGTCATCAAGGACAGCTGCAGATACTGGGTGGGGCTTTTAATGGTTCTTCGAATTTTACTGTTCGTTTTCTTTGCTGTGAATATCGAAAACAGACTTGACAGCAATTTAACTGCAGTAACTATTGCCTGCCTCTTAATTTTCACAGTAGCCTGGTGCATGGGTGGCATCTACAAGACAAAATTCCTGAATTTCTTGAATTCTTACTTCATACTCAACTTGGCAATATTGGCAGCAGTCACTAACTTGATTATAAACAGTAGTGATAAACTGAGAAGAAAAAATGACACTGCCACTATTTTAGTGAACACATCTGTTTCGATTTCTGTGCTTGCAGAAGTTGGTATTTTAGGTTACCATGTCCACAGGAGATTATCCAAGATATATTTCAAGTACAAGAACTATAAGCAAACACCAATGAGAGATTTTCATGAAGTTAGCATACCACATTCACGTCTTCTTGACTCACAAAACTGAGAAACTGAATATATAATGCTATTCTTCAAGTGATTGTAATGATAGTGACTAGCTTAACTGTGTGTGCTGTATGTAGCCATTTGAATAGGTGTCATTAGCTAAATAGGTGTCATTAGCTAAATAGCTATTTTTGCTGAAATTTTGCTTTGTGCTATCAAATTTCAATTAGCTATACATTAAATAATAGGATATCTAGTTACAAACCAAATTTTGTAATAAGCATTAAGTCCCTAATTCTCATCCACTGAAGTATCACTATGATAGCAGTTTTCAGGATAAAAATGTTTATTTTTGGGGGGGGGGGGGGGTTGGGGAGGGAGGTAGCCTGTACCAGTTTTTTTGTTTAATCA
Organism: Diacarnus erythraeanus; assembly: GCA_964016965.1. Classification (NCBI taxonomy): domain Eukaryota; kingdom Metazoa; phylum Porifera; class Demospongiae; order Poecilosclerida; family Podospongiidae; genus Diacarnus; species Diacarnus erythraeanus. The sequence continues at coordinate 6,705,232 of OZ024669.1, read as the reverse complement.
TGCCCACATCCCTTGACCATTTGTTGTAATATAGCCCCATAATTTTTGACATTATTATGCACAAGTTATAACTTACAGGGAGATATTTGCAGCATTAGATCATCATTAGAAAGGTGATGATGCTGTTAGCTATAGCTATGTGTCTATTATAAAATATATCCATGCAAAAAAAGTTTAAGGAGGATGGCAAGCTGAAACTTTTTAAGGGAAAAGCCACCATCTACAGTAGATAGAACCCATGTTTTCTGCCCATCTATGCATATTACATAACTACAGAATAAAATTATATTCAAGAAAGAAGAAAAGTGAGAGTGAATTGATGTTTGATGTGTCCATCCTTATAGACAGCCTCTATTCATAAGCTATGTGTATACTTTTTATGAACAAAGCTCATAACTTTCATTAAAATTATTCAATCACCACACACTTCAAAAATATCAGTAGCTAGCTAATTTTTATGCTTTGATTTTTGTTTGTTTTGCTAATTTTTTGGGGTTTTTTGCTATTTTTGTTTGTTGTTTTACAATTCTCATTTAAGATCAAGTAGCTCCTTCTTAACACAGCTTTGGTAGTTAGTCTAAGGTTAAGATCAAGTTTCAGTCAGTAAGTACTCTCTACTATCATTATTAGCTACACTATTACACTGCCATAGTATAATTATTGTCTCAGAGGATTATTATTGAAGTATTATAATCACTGACTTATCTTTTATGTCAATTCTCTATTCTGCTAAAATGCTTCTTATAATAAATTTCACAACACTACCCTTTAACTCTACATGTCAGCCAGTCAATGATCTCCATCCTTCAATGTTATTCATAATGAAATCACATAAATTATGAAATTTATTTAGTTACAGATTTACAAGAGATTCTAGCAACATCATAATTATAACCTTATATATATTATAGCAATAAGACCTCACTGTGGATTTCCCCAACAACTAGCTATGTATCTTCTTTACTGGTAACTTTGCATGACCCTTAAGAATATCCATGGGCTGATGTAAGCTATACTTTACTCACTCACTGGTCACTGTTACATTATATATTAATGTCTTGTCCTGTCACTGAAGAGAGTTTAGTTTACTAGCTACTATGATTAGTTTACTAGCTAATTATATGAGGATGATTGTTTTAAAGTGATTTCTTACAGTTATGCAAACCTATACCTCTGACAGTGCGTGATCTTACACTGCACTCTGACTACTTCATCATATCTATTAATCTTTTAAGGCCCACTGCATGTAGTCTATAATACACAGATTATAGAATAGCCACTTATTTTTGGCATGGAGAGTATTAATCTGTAACTACATAATAATTTATAACGTAAGAACTTTAATATTGTAAAATATTTTAATTGTGCCACAACCAATATTGTACTATTTCAGCAATGGAAATGCAGTTTTATAGCATGGTGCTTTTATGGAAAGACAACTTAGAGGATGTGAACTTTAAAATAGTCCTGTTAGAATACTTTAGATTACAGGTAAATTGTATAATAATATTCTATGAACTTGTGTAGGTTCTAAGAGATCTAGCTAATCATTAGACCAGAAAATAATAATTAATATTAGCTATGTTTTACGTAACTTTACCAGGTCAAAATTTATCAAAACTATTATAACCAGCTATACATCTCTAATAATATACTATACTTAAGTGGCTACACTATAGATTATAGTGTGCATAGGCTACAATACATGTGGAAATTACTACACCAATAAAACTACTAGAGTTATTATTATTATTGTAATGTAGTGAAGTTTTCAATCGGCTACTTTATCATTGTGGATAGAAACTATTGAAGAAGTACAACTGCGTGAAACACTTAGCAACCGATATGGAAGGTCATTATCCTCTGGTTGGCTGGTTTGAGTTTTATTCAATTCCCTGGCTAATAATAAAACATTATTGAAGCTTAAAGTAAGATCGTTCAAATGCCTGCTCTTCTTTGTCATTTTCTTCCAACAACATTTTCTGACTATTTTAACTGTCACATAGCCAGTGATGTAGGTTATTGGGAGGTATATCAAGATGAGTTGGAGAATGGAGGACTTGTTGATATTTTCTTGATAGATTCCATTGTTGTCAATCCTACTGGCATAATAGTGGAGAGCTGTTAGACCATTGATAAGAGCCAGGTTTGCTATTAGTAGAGAATCCAGGATATTGTGTCTTTTTAAAAGATAAGGTTGACATATAGCATGTAGAACAAGCATAAAAATGAGAATTGACTCAGTAATGGTGTAAAATATACTGTATGATGAGACGTTGGCATATACAAGCACACCAATCCAGCGATAGAGAAAGTACAATCCAGCAAAGAATCTAAAGCTATCCTTGAAGCTTCCTTGAAATACATCTAGAAAAGGCTTGATTTTGGAAAAAAGTAGGAGGCACTTGCCAGTACAGGAATTTTGGATATTTAGATAAGCCAAGACACGAAATAAAGTCGGATAGATGATGAGAATGACTGGAGGAACGAGACCGATAGTTAACAGGACAAAAAGTGCAGGAAACACATAGGCCAGGTGGTCTCGGCCTAAGAATACTGTATCACCATTGTATAATACTCTCTTTGGAATGGTTATGTTCTTTTCATTACTGCTGAGCTCTAAAGTGCTAAAGGTGAGTAAAGTGAAGGAAACTCTAATACATTGAGCATAACACATAACTAAAAATGCTGACAAACCTTCAACGATAGAATTTCGCACAACTGACACACGGCAATATTTTCCAACACACCTTGTAGCACAGTGTTTCATGAAGACTAGAACTATTGCTATCAACAGTATGGCATAAACTATAGTGACATATTTGAGTGCTATTATGTTTAAAACAGTGGCCTCTTTCCAAATACAAAATGAAAGACTTTGTATATAAAAGAAGTCCAGGTTGAAAAATCCGTAAATGACTCGATAAATCTGTGTTAGATGATCAACTTCACTTGGAAATGAGATGATTCCATTAGCATCAATCAATAACGAATCTAACAGTTGACTGAACAAAATGAAGCCATTGAGAGCACCAGACGTGAAACTGACATTGAAAACGAGTATTAAAATGAAGAGAATTGTTGCTGGAACGATTTCAGAGAGAATATAAAACAGCCACCCAAATTTACAATGCTGTGACATTTCCTTCCTACAATCATAGTTAGGGGAATGAAAGTGAACCACATATCCTGGATTACATTGGCCACACAGAACACCACTGCGTTCCTCACCACATACAGCCCTATTTAAGTCTGTGGCAGAGCGAGACAGAGATGCTTCTAGTCCGGATATCTTAGAATATTTACAGAAATTTAAAGGACAGATACTTGTTGCAAGTTTAACTCCTTCAGATGTGTGAACATAACCTGCCCAGAACCCTACTCTCATCAGGGAATAGAAATTCTGAGTATCACATCTGACAATTCCTACGTATGATATGGCAGCACACACACACACACTGTTCATAAGAGCAAACCCAGGAGGGCAATTCTCCAGTGCCACTTCAAGAGAAGTGGAAATACGACGAGAACTGGTAGCCTGAAGTAAGAGCGTACTATTTTTTCCTGGTGTGCCTTGCAGTGTAATGATCTGGTTGGTCAGGCAGGAAGATGTGTTCTCCACCATTATTTCGTCATCATCAGACGGAATGGATGCCACAAGTGTGCTCTGAATGTTTTGATCTAAGTCGTCGAAGACTTGAAGATCAAGCTTATATTCTTCACCTGGTATTATTTTTACAAGAGCTGTACTATTTGAGAATTGAGCACCGTCTGTGGAAATCTTGAAGCCAACAGATTCGCCTTCAAATATAACACCTGGAGGCTGGAAAATGTCTTTCGATTTCAGTAATGAGTAGTCAAGACCATCATTCAGAATACGAGAAGCAACCACTTGACAAGGCAGTAATGATGTAGAATAAATGTCGTTACCATGACCAGACTGTGCAAAATTTCCTGTAAAATATACTCTTGCTTTCCACTGAGTGGAAGGTAAATTATATATCGTACCATCTTCAGTGTATTGTAGAAAGCAGCTCCTAGAGACAAGAAAACTGTGACTATCAACAAGGAGTGAATATATAGCACCACCTTTATCTGACGCAGTGTTGTTGATAAAACTATAATTATTTGGTCCTATAAACATGGAAGATGAACCAATCAACGACACAGCTCCACCCTGGATAGCATAGTTACCATGGAAAACTGCATTGCTCTTGATAAAATCAGCAGTAGCATCAACAATGTGAAATGCTGATCCAATGTTATCATAAAACGACACAGATGATTCAAACTTGATGTTATAAAGGCTTGAATAGAGGGTCCCTGTACCCAACTCCTCTTGCTTGCTGTTTTTAATGGTATTTAAATATGAAATAGAATTTTTAATAAACATGCAATCAATAAATGTTGGTACTGTAGTGTGTTCACTATTTGACCTTTCAAATATGTCTGGAGAGATATCAACTGCAGAACCAGCGAAAGCAGAATTCTGAAGCCAGGTACAGTGGTCAAAAACCAGTTCATTGTTGGCATTTGGGTTTGTGTTTCTTCCTGAAAAGAAATAGGTTCCTCCTCCCAACAGAGCACAGTTGTTCTTGAAAGTAACATTATGGAATTTAATTTCATTGTTTGTAGTGGAAGTGAAATTGATCCAATTGTATGATACTTGCACTCCTCCTCCTCCAGCCGTTATTCCAGAGACGTCGTTGTTACAACCATTATGAAGGAATGAGGAATGCTCCACAAGTATCTTGTTAGCCATGGAGTCATCATACTCAATTTCAGCTGAAAGACCTGCTCCAATATATGCACTGTTCTCTACAAACAAGCATCGTGATAAAATAACAGAGTTGTTATAAACCGTATTTCTGATATTGACAAACATGCCTCCTCCTCTTCCCCTCCCACTGATGGGTTTGCCAGATGGATCAGTGAAAATATAGGAGTATTCTCTGGTGTTTTCTGCAATGTTATTCTTGAACGTACAGTTGTAGAATAGAAAAATACTGTCAGGAGTGCTCTGTGTAATATAGAGATAAATTCCACCTCCTCCAAGTACATCCTCAGGTGTGTCACTTCTAGCCAAACGATTGTTGGTAAAGTTTGAATCCGAAACATTGGTCCCTCCCTTGACAAGAGCAAGTACTAAAGCAGATCCTTGACTGTCTTCAATCATTAGCCTGGATATACTGACATGACTGCATTGTAGTATATGGATGGCACTACTGAAAGTAATACTCACGGGATAGAGCAGTATTGCTGCACAGCCACTCATCTTCAAATCTTTCAGCTGCACCACATCTATATTCCTGAAAACAAGTCCAGCATTTCTTGTATTGCAGATAATATTACTTCCATCTGCTTCTCCTTGAAGTGTGGTGGAGTTGAAGTTGCTGAATAAGAGAACTTCATCTAGCGGTAGAAGGTCTGTCTCTATGTTAATGAAGACATCATCACCTTTTGATAAGTTATCTATCACTTGTGTTAAATTGGTGAACTGATCAAAGGTTACATCTAGTGTACTTCCTTCAGCTGACAGAAGTAGCAATGCCGAAACAAGCACCATCCAGGCCATTACAAAAATGTATTGGCTAAAAATTCCAGCTAAACTAATCTACCAATTAGCTATCATGCCTCTATTTAAAGCTTGTTATAATTAGTTGCTGTTCATTTTTCAGTTAGTTGTTGTATAGTTGCTTGATTATTCTGTCAGTTTCAATTTATTCCAACAACATTACACATGTACTCTATCAATTTAGATATTATGGTGAGTGTGGAGGTCTCTTCAATAACAAACATGCACCTTAAAATCCTTTATATTAATAATTATTATTAGCTGCAGCTCCAGGTTTATGGCATTATGAACTGATGATAATGATAAGAGAAACTGGCATCCACATACCAGATGCTCTAACAATCATTGTGTTTAAATAATATTCAAATTGTAAAACTATATGATAAAGACCTGCATGGAACATGAGGAAATAAGTTAGACTTGAGTGTCACACATAGCCCCCAAAGTCTTGTCCAAAGAGAACTGAGAGTCCAGGCTTGAGGAGGAGGAGGAGGAGGAGGTTTCTTGATGTGGAGGTGTTTCATGAGGTCCAACATTGAAGAGAACAGGCTGTTGTTGCCGGTTTACTAGAGGGGATCTGGGAGAACTTGAAGGAACAGGTGAAGTAGCATGATGGTGCAATGGGAGATTCTGACCATTAGAGGTGACCATTGGAACCATGAGTGCAACTGCCAATAGAAGAACTGCTACCAATGCTGCTTCTGTTAGAATGACTTCCCTCCTGCTCACAAGAAGAGGTAGAAGCAAACTGTTTGAGGTTCACGAATGTTGTCCCAGAAAGCCTATTAAATTTTACTGCTGATGTGGTTTCCTCTACAATTGCCCCTCCACTCTGACAGTGAGAGCCGATTGACCCCAGGCTTGAACATGCACTAATAGTTAATAGTGAAGTACAAGTAAGTACATGAATTAACATTTTGATAGTGAAAGCTGCCTGGTTAGTGAAGTCCATGGATTAATGTTTAGTTTAGCGTTTAGTTAATTAAGTCCATGGATTAATGTTTAGTTTAGTGTTTAGTTAATTAAGTCCATGGATTAATGTTTAGTTTAGTGTTTAGTTAATTAAGTCCATGAATTAATGTTTAGTTTAGTGTTTAGTTAATTAAGTCCATGGATTAATGTTTTGATAGTGAAGTACATAGACAGCTGACTGGTTAATGGATTAATGTTTAGTTAATTAATGTTAGTTAATAATATAAGTACATGATCAATGTTTGGTTAGTGAAATAGCTATGTACATGGACAGCTGCATGGTTGAAGTATAACTTTATTGATAGACAATTTTTCGGGAATTCCAAGCAGATAGGGGGTAGAAAATCTTTGAAATAACCTACATATTATACTAATTCTATACTATACTAATAATACTATACTAATACTAATAGTATACTATAAACAGTATTATAACTATATATACCTACCAACTCATCAATTTTGATTTGCTTGATTAAAGCTTGAATTGAAGCAGTTTTTGCTTGATCACAAAAAATACATAGCTAAAACTATTGAAGATGGACAAAGAGAATATTAAAGAAAAAAAAGTTAATTGTCAGCAGTATCTTAAAGGCTGCTGCTAAGTAGGTGCACATCATAATAGGTACTATGGCCACACCTTAAATTCAGTAGCTGCTATTGAGCTACTTGGAGATGAAAAAATACAGATCTGAAAAGAAGGTAAGGCCGGGAAATGCACAGTTGTACTGGATATTGGGAAAGCAGTGGTTTTGGTGGGATATTCCTGGTGTGGCCAGGATAGTTGGTAGGTATGCTATTACATTCCTTACTAATCTCACAACTACCAGATATACCATCTTCTGAGCCTCCTGCAGAATAAAGTAATGTGATGGTAAATAGATGCATCTATTATGTGTGTTGCATACCTTCAGTTGTCATAATATTCCTTTAGTTTTCCCTTCAGGTCAGCTTTAGTTTATAATTCCTCTAGGAATAGATATATTGTATTTAGTGATCCTCTGATTAGATAAGAGTTCAACAAGAATCTGTCACCAAGGAGATGAGACATAATATTATATAGTCTGCACAGGATTAAAAAAACTTCTATAGCTACAATGTGGTAGGGTCTATCTAGTTAGAAAGAGCCATACTCTGTCATAGTTTACATATGCTACTCTCTCAAAAGTAGATTCCAGAGGCGGATCCAGGGGGTGGGGCAAAGGGGGCAATTGTCCCCCCCTTTCAATATGTTGTGACATAATAAGTTCATGTTTTGTTAGCTGTGCCATGCATTGATTAGTACATCGTTATTGTACATGTATTAGAATGAGATAGAGAATCTGGCATGTGCTCAGTGTTTATAGCAGACCTGAGCATTTTACAGCTGGTGGGCCACATCCACCTGTGTTGGCTTTCCCTGCTTGGCCCACCTAAGAACATAAATCAAAACAGAGGTAGCTGTGCACGAAATATGGCTATGTTGCTTTTATTTTGAAAAGATTGCCATTTTTATTTTAGTAGTGATACACTGGCCTAGTAGTAACTAATCAGCTCTTTCCTGTGAGGAAGACTATAAGTTATTGTTGGTATGGCCCTCCTTCACAACTCTGGTTTCTCAAGTGGCCCCTTGTAAACATTAATTGCCCACCCTTTCTATCTTAAAGACTTCCTACATTACTCTCTGAAACATTAAATTCTCCAATTTTTTGCCTAAATCATATCCCACAATCTTGTCAACAGCTCCAGTAGCTGTTGCTACAGATGAAAGAGCAAACTCAGCCCTCAAGCACATAAAGGCTCCAAAGTGGTCCATGATGGGCTAAGACCGACTCAATGCTCTAGTTTTGTTGTATGCTCACAAGAATATTCTATGATAATGTAATTGATTTATATGCCAGTTGATAGAAGAACAACTTTCATTATAATAATCCTTTGTCATAATCTAACTTTGTGTGACTTTGTACTGAAATATTTAGAAGTGAACTAGGCAATCATGAATGTATGTCTCATATTGCCTCCCCCCCTCTCAAATCCTGGGATTTACCTCTGCGATACCATTGTTGCCCCCTCCCCACCTCTGGATCCACCACTGAATTACATTTTTAATGCTAAAGATTGAAGTCTAATATAATAGTAGACAACCTCCAGACTACATATTTACTCTATGCCTCCTTCCTCCATCAGTCTTGTTTGTTGTGGGAGGTTCTTAATGCAGAGGAAATAGCTAGTTGGAAAATCTCCTCAAGGGTCATGAAAAAATTGGCCTGATTTAATAGGACACTTGCTCAACATCTTCAGCTGAGGAAAGATCACACTGAAATATGAAGTAAACACCATGATCACTTCATTTCTATCCTCCAATATTTCAGAATTTATTAAAACAGTGAAACCTGCTTTTATTATTATAAGATCTGTGCTGAATTAAAAGTGGTTGTAATTGGAAATGACCTCTATAGCTATAGAGGTCAAAACCAATGGTACAAGCAGTATTGCTACACAACCAAATGGCCCATAGAGAGGTGTTCTCATTGTATATAAGGCTTGTATCTTAGCTAAAACTTCAGTATTAGAGTGGAACTCCTATATTTGAAATGAGGACACCTTTGCATTAAGGACACTTGGACATAACAGTTTGTGTATTAGAACTTCACCCCCTGAGGCAACCTCTCTAATCAAGATAGTATAATGTGTCTCAGAGAGTCTGAAAGAGAGGTTCCACTATGTGATATCTTCTTTATGAATCAGAAGTAGATAAATTATAGTTCTGAAATTATTGTGAAACTCTCTAAAAACTAGCTACTTCAATCACACAAGCTACTTATACACAAATCAAAATGTTCTAAAATCTATGAAATAACAAACAACTTAAGTGTACATCAGAGACATGGAGTGGGTAGTAGAGAAATATATGCCCACCGTGGACAACATTGGCATTGTCCCTAGAAATTTTGTTGGGGAGGAAAAATATATTCTCCACCATTCCTCAGCTACACCAATTCAATAAACTGTTAGTAAATACTTAGTTTCCTACAGGTACATACAACATGCATGGTGTCAACTCATGGATTCCAACTTTTCAGGCCAGACAATTGTAGCATTACATCATGTAGCTATAGTGTTAATACTATTATCTTCATGTAGCATTTCTTGTATATATATTGTACATTTGACATACGTAGGTGGAGGAAGATGACTTAAGTATTGGGACAGGTCAAATAGATTTGTGATCAAGAATCTGTAGCAATCATAATCAGTGCCATGTTTCAATAATAGCACAAAATTAATGTGAATCCCTCCCCCCCCCCACACCCCCCAAAGAAAAATTTTTTTTCTAGGAGAGTTTGATGATAAAGATGTCTGCAAGTTTACAAGTTTATTAATATTTTGTCTATAGCCAATATCCTTTTGATGATATTGTTTAGTCTTGCTTTAGATAAAATTGTTATGTCATTAATTTTAGAATGGGGTCAAAGTGTCCCCCACTGCCCCCATGATTCCTCCGCCTATGCATTGAGTTTCCTGCTAAAGCATTCCTATTTATCTATGTGCTGTTCTAAGTTGATTGTTCTAAGTTGTTTGTTCTTTAATACACATTTGGCTCTAACTGTCTAGTTTGTATTTGTTAAGTTAGCCCACACCTTACAAATTAATGGTGTCAGAAGTGGGATCTCAGAGAACAAGATAACACAGCTTGAGATACCATTGCCAGGGATACCAGCTATACATCTCTAATAATTTAATTATTATACAGAAGTGGCTACACTATTGATTATAGCTAGTGTGTGCATAGGCTACAATACATGTGGAAATTACTACAGCAATAAAACTACTAGAGTTATTATTATTATTGTAATGTAGTGAAGTTTTCAATCGGCTACTTTATCATTGTGGATAGAAACTATTGAAGAAGTACAACTGCGTGAAACACTTAGCAATCGATATGGAAGGTCATTATCCTCTGGTTGGCTGGTTTGAGTTTTATTCGACTCCCTGGCTAATGATAAAACATTATTGAAGCTTGAAGTAAGATCGTTCAAATGCCTGCTCTTCTTTGCCATTTTCTTCCAACAACATTTTCTGACTATTTTAACTGTCACATACCCAGTGATGTAGGCTATTGGGAGGTATATCAAGATGAGTTGGAGAATGGAGGACTTGTTGATATTTTCTTGATAGATTCCATTGTTGTCAATCCTACTGGCATAATAGTGGAGAGCTGTTAGACCATTGATAAGAGCCAGGTTTACTATTAGTAGAGAATCCAGGATATTGTGTCTTTTTAAAAGATAAGGTTGGCATATAGCATGTAGAACAAGCATAAAAATGAGAATTGACTCAGTAATGGTGTAAAATATACTGTATGATGAGACGTTGGCATATACAAGCACACCAATCCAGCGATAGAGAAAGTACAATCCAGCAAAGAATCTGAAGTTATCCTTAAAGCTTCCTTGAAATGCATCTAGAAAAGGCTTGATTTTGGAAAAAAGTAGGAGGCACTTGCCAGTACAGGAATTTTGGATATTTAGATAAGCCAAGACACGAAATAAAGTCGGATAGATGATGAGAATGACTGGAGGAATGAGACCGATAGTTAACAGGACAAAAAGTGCAGGAAACACATAGACCAGGTGGTCTCGGCCTAAGAATACTGTATCGCCATTGTACAATACTCTCTTTGGAATGGTTATGTTCTTTTCATTACTGCTGAGCTCTAAAGTGCTAAAGGTGAGTAAAGTGAAGGAAACTCTAATACATTGAGCATAACACATAACTAAAAATGCTGACAAACCTTCAACAATAGAATTTCGCACAACTGACACATGGCAATATTTTCCAACACATCTTGTAGCACAGTGCTTCATGAAGACTAGAACTATTGTTATCAACAGTATGGCATAAGCTATAGTGACATATTTGAGTGCTATTATGTTTAAGACAGTGGCCTCTTTCCAAATACAAAATGAAAGACTTTGTATGTAGAAGAAGTCCAGGTTGAAAAATCCGTAAATGACTCGATAAATCTGTGTTAGATAATCAACTTCACTTGGAAATGAGATGATTCCATTAGCATCAATCAATAACGAATCTAACAGTTGACTGAACAAAATGAAGCCATTGAGAGCACCAGACGTGAAACTGACATTGAAAACGAGTATTAAAATGAAGAGAATTGTTGCTGGAACGATTTCAGAGAGAATATAAAACAGCCACCCAAATTTACAATGCTGTGATGTTTCTTTCCTACAATCATAGTTAGGGGAATGAAAGTGAACCACATATCCTGGATTACATTGGCCACACAGAACACCGCTGCGTTCCTCACCACATACAGCCCTATTTAAGTCTGTGGCAGAGCGAGGCAGAGATGCTTCTAGTCCGGATATCTTAGAATATTTACAGAAATTTAAAGGACAGATACTTGTTGCAAGTTTAACTCCTTCAGATGTGTGAACATAACCTGCCCAGAACCCTACTCTCAACAGGGAATAGAAATTCTGAGTATCACATCTGACGATTCCTACGTATGATATGGCAGCACACACACACACACTGTTAATAAGAGCAAACCCAGGAGGACAATTCTCCAGTGCCACTTCAAGAGAAGTGGAAATACGACGAGAACTGGTAGCCTGCAGTAAGAGCGTACTATTTTTTCCTGGTGTGCCATGCAGTGTAATGATCTGGTTGGTCAGGCAGGAAGATGTGTTCTCCACTATTATTTTGTCATCATCAGACGGAATGGATGCCACAAGTGTGCTCTGAATGTTTTGATCTAAGTCATCGAAGACTTGAAGATCAAGCTTATATTCTTCACCTGGTATTATTTTTACAAGAGCTGTACTATTTGAGAATTGAGCACCGTCTGTGGAAATCTTGAAGCCAACAGATTCGCCTTCAAATATAACACCTGGAGGCTGGAAAATGTCTTTCAATTTCAGTAATGAGTAGTCAAGACCATCATTCAGAGTACGAGAAGTAACCACTTGACAAGGCAGTAATGATGTAGAATAAATGTCGTTACCATGACCAGACTGTGCAAAATTTCCTGTAAAATATACTCTTGCTTTCCACTGAGTGGAAGGTAAATTATATATCGTACCATCTTCAGTGTATTGTAGAAAGCAGCTCCTGGAGACAAGAAAACTGTGACTATCAACAAGGAGTGAATATATAGCACCACCTTTATCTGACGCAGTGTTGTTGATAAAACTATAATTATTTGGTCCTATAAGCATGGAAGATGAACCAATCAACGACACAGCTCCACCCTGGATAGCATAGTTACCATGGAAAACTGCATTGCTCTTGATAAAATCAGCAGTAGCATCAACAATGTGAAATGCCGATCCAATGTTATCATAAAACGACACAGATGATTCAAACTTGATGTTATAAAGGCTTGAATAGAGAGTCCCTGTACCCAACTCCTCTTGCTTGCTTTTTTCAGAGGTATTTAAATATGAAATAGAATTTTTAATAAATATGCAATCAACAAACGTTGGTACTGTAGTGTGTTCACTATTTGACCTTTCAAATATGTTCGGAGTGATATCAACTGCAGAACCAGCGAAAGCAGAATTCTGAAGCCAGGTACAATTGTCAAAAACCAGTTCATTGTTGGCATTTGGGTTTGTGTTTCTTCCTGAAAAGAAATAGGTTCCTCCTCCCAACAGAGCACAGTTGTTCTTGAAAGTAACATTATGGAATTTAATTTCATTGTTTGTAGTGGAAGTGAAATTGATCCAATTGTATGATACTTGCACTCCTCCTCCTCCAGCCGTTATTCCAGAGACGTCGTTGTTACAACCATTATGAAGGAATGAGGAATGCTCCACAAGTATCTTGTTAGCCATGGAGTCATCATACTCAATTTCAGCTGAAAGACCTGCTCCAATATATGCACTGTTCTCTACAAACAAGCATCGTGATAAAATAACAGAGTTGTTATAAACTATATTTCTGATATTGACAAACATGCCTCCTCCTCTTCCCCTCCCACTGATTGGTTTGCCAGATGGATCAGTGAAAATATAGGAGTATTCTCTTGTGTTTTTTGCTATGTTATTCTTGAACGTACAGTTGTAGAATAGAAAAATACTGTCAGGAGTGCTCTGTGTAATATAGAGATAAATTCCACCTCCTCCAAGTACATCCTCAGGTGTGTCACTTCTAGCCAAACGATTGTTGGTAAAGTTTGAATCCGAAACATTAGTCCCTCTTTTGACAAGAGCAAGTACTAAAGCAGATCCTTGACTGTCTTCAATTGTTAGCCTGGATATACTGACATGACTGCATTGTAGTATATGGATGGCACTACTGAAAGTAATATTCATGGAATAGAGCAGTATTGCTGCACAACCACTCATCTTCAAATCTTTCAGCTGCACCACATCTATATTCCTGAAAACAAGTCCAGCATTTCTTGTATTGCAGATAATGTTACTTCCATCTGCTTCTCCTTGAAGTGTGGTGGAGTTGAAGTTGTTGAATAAGAGAACTTCATCTAGCGGTAGACGGTCTGTCTCTATGTTAATGAAGACATCAGCACCTTTTGATAAGTTATCTATAACTTCTGTCAAATTTGTGAACTGATCAAAGGTTACATCTAGTGTACTTCCTTCACCTGACAGAACTAATAATACCAAAACAAGCTGCACCACTATCCAGGCCATTACAAAAATGGATAGGCTCAAAATTCTAGCTAGACTAATCTGCCTACAATAATTATTGTATGCCTCTATTTAAAGCTTGTTTAGTGATTTTAAGGTTATGTGTATGTTATTGAAAGGACCTCCATAATATCCAAATTGATAATGTACATTTTAAATAAATTGAAACTGACAGAATAATGTAACTATGCAAGCACTAACTGAAAAATAAACAGCAGCAGCAGCAGCAACAAAATGTATATAGTGCTTTATATAGCTGCAGGTTTATGGCATTATGGACTGTATAATAAAAACTTAAAGACTTAAAGAGAAATTGGCATACGTATACCAGATGCTCTAACAATCATTGTGTTTAAATAACATTCAAACTGCAAAAGCTATGTGATAAAGACCTGCATGCATGGAACTTGAGGAAATGAGTTAGTATTCATTAGACTTGAGTGCCACACACAGTCAGAACATGGGATCCATGGGCCCCCAGATTCTAATCTGCAAACATCATCAAATTTATTTTGTGAATATAATTATAAGCAATCCATAGACAGGTCAGAGGTCAGCTACATATAATAGATTTCTTTAGATTGGGTTGACATGCATATCCATTATGTCCACTAAATGTTCCCTGATATGAAAATACTAATAATATACAGGCTTTAGTATACTAAACAGACTTTCTTATTCTTTACATAACTTTTATTAAAAACTTATGGAGTGGTAGCTAGGGGGGAGTGGTTGGAAAAAATTTTGAAGGACTATATTTCTAACCCAGTGTATCCCATGTCCCATCCTGTCCAACCCAAACCCTCTAGGCACAGCGTTATCCCGTCCTGCCCAATCCAAACCCTCTTGGCACCATCCTGCCCATCTCTAAATCCTCTTGGCACCCACCTTATCCATCCCTAATACTCTTGGCACAGCATCATCTCATCCCAAACCCTCTTGGTACAGCATCATCCTATCCTGCCCATCCCAAACCCTCTTGGCACAGCATTATCCCATCCTGCCCATACCAAATCCTCTTGGTACAGTGTCATCCAACTCTAAATCCTCTTGACATCCACCTTACCTATCCCTACTCTTGGCACAGTGTTATCCCATCCTGCCCATCCTGTACATGGCTATATTTATTATTAGTGCATAAGGAAGGGATATGATCATCACAGTACTTTGTACTCATCTATAAACCACTTAAGTCTAACATGAACCAATGGTTAGAAATAAGTACATGAATTAATTAATGTTTTGATAGTGAAGTACATGGACAGCTGCCTGGTTAGTGAAGTACATGGACACTGGTTGAAGCACTGCACTAGCCATCAAAGCATACCCACCATAATCAGCACTAATATTATTTTTATTGATATATAAACAATTATTATACATAGGAATTCCATGCAGGGGATAGAAGATCTTTGAAATAGGTAAAAAAGGACCACTATTCACTGTTATTGCAACATACATTATCTGTTGTTTTTCAAATGACATTGTTCTAAAGCACCACTTTCATATATGCACACAACCAGTGTTATCTTTTCAAGTTTCAACCCCATAATACACATAGCTAATACGCACAGTCTCCACACAGTTAACAGTATTACATACCTACCAACCCATCAATTTTGATTTGCTTCATATTTTTGCTTGAATTGAAGCAGTTTTGCTTTATCACAAAAAAAAAATACATAGCTAGAGCTATGAAGATGGACAAAGATAAAGAAAAAAGTTAATTGTCAGTAGCATCAAAGGCTGCTGCTAATAAAAATGAAGTAGGTGTGCATCATAATTGCATGTATTATAGGTAACATGGCCATACCCTAAATTCAGCTACTAGGTTAAAAGACAGATCTGAGAAGAAGGTATAAGGCTGGGAAATGCACAGTTGTACCGGATACCAGGAAAGCAGTGGTTTTTGTGGGATATTCCTGGTGTGGCCGGGATAGTTGGTAGGTATGGTAGTACATTCCTTACTAATCACACAAATACCAGGTACATAGTTTACTTGGCCAGAATGAAAGTAGCTACAAGCAATTTCAAGTTTTTTTCTTAACATGTGCAGCTCTAATAATTTGTCAATACCAGGAAACAGAAAAACATAACTATCCAGGATACATGAAAGTATTCTGTGTGGCAATTCCAATAATGTGTAACTAGAAATACTGTCAGTTATGAAGCACACTATCCAGACAAAAATTCATTAACCAGCAGGCCAGCCTAAAGCCACGACAGAGATTAGGATTCCTCCCAGAAATCAGAGCACATCAAAGCAATCTGAAGCAAGTTATCACTCCTCAATCATATTATTACATAGCTCTGGAGATTAGCAACACCAGACCTCTATGTCATGCTGTATCTAGATATTACAGCTCAACTTTCACGATTTTCACAAATAAGGAAAGATCTGACAAACTTTTGCTTTTGAAACTAATCTTTTATTTTCTTCTGACCTCTGGCCTCGTGAAAGTTAAAGTTTCTTAAATAAAGTGCTATTATTATGGCAGCTAGCGACATCACATTACTTTACATGTTACACAGGACTTATAATTATTCCAATTAAAAAAATTCTATATACACATTTTGACTGTCCTAATAGTAGTCTTGCAGTTTTATAAAACTCCTAACAATTACTATTTTTATGTACCTCATAGCTTCTTAAAACACTCCACTCATTGCCACACCTCAATATGAAGTCTATCATCTTCTGAGCCTCCTGCAGAATAAAGTGATGTGATGGTAAAT
This sequence comes from Diacarnus erythraeanus, assembly GCA_964016965.1. Classification (NCBI taxonomy): domain Eukaryota; kingdom Metazoa; phylum Porifera; class Demospongiae; order Poecilosclerida; family Podospongiidae; genus Diacarnus; species Diacarnus erythraeanus. The sequence goes on along the minus strand of OZ024669.1, from coordinate 6,688,294 downwards.
AGAGAGCCACTGTACTGAGGGAGAAAAGGTATAATAGAGATGATAGAGATCTATTCTGAATGTCCTGTAACTATACATGTTGGCATAAAACTTCATAACTTTGGTACAAACTTTCATGATACTACAGTCTATGTACACATGTGTGCATGTGTGTGCATCTGTGTGCATCTGTGTGTGTGTTGCATACCTTCAGTTTGTCATGTTCCCTGAGTTTTCCCTTCAAGTCAGCTTTAGTTAATCATTTTCTCTGGAGGGGGGGGGGGGAAGGGGAAGTTGGACTGTTTTCTATTTCTTGGGGGGATAAGTGGTTAGTATAGAATGCTAATGAATTTACACATAATTATTTAGTACATATAATTATGTCATTAGCATGCAATTTAGTAGTAGGTGTTGAACAGCTAATGACATCATGACACAGCTGGGTGTAGACTAGGCCTATGCACATTATGCTTTAAATTTTGCCTATTATGCTATGCTCTGATTCTTTGCCACTTGCCCTATTATGCTCTAAAATGTGCCCATTATGCTCTGAAACTATCATTGAAAATAATGTATAGTGGGAAATTTTCATAATCAAATGGAAAAATTCATTGGTTTACAGCTCAGTGCTGTCTCAAATAAACCATAAAATTAAAAGTAAAACATTCGTGGTTTTATTCTAAGCACAAATACCACAAAGATAAAATTTTATATATACAGTAGACACTAATGGTCATTAGCTAGCTATATATGTATATGGTAAAAGAATCTACAGAGTCCTCAAGGTTACTGTTCTAAATGAATTGTCAAGAAGAGAGAATACTCTCTCTGAGGCAGCAACTCAGCATGCGACTCAGCATTGACTAAGCACAGCTGTAAAAGTGTGCCACAGTATGGTGATATTATACTAGATCAGATAGAGCAAGCAGAACAGGTCAATAGGGCAGGGCAACAAGGCTGATATTAAAAGATCAAAGTTCACCTAAAAACTCCCTATTATGCCCTCATTATTTCCAATGCTTTTAGTAACCTATTATGCTCAATTTTATGCCGACATAATGTGCTTAGGCCTAGTGTAGACAACTTTTTAGGACTGGGGGGGGGGGGGGGGGTGGGCTAATGATGCAATTTGGCTCAAGGGGATGGTGCAGGAGCAAAAAAATTTCTTCAAAATCCAGGAGGTGTATATATGAGAGCAAAAATTAGAGTAATATTCACAAAGCAACCATAAAAATTAATATGTACACAAGGATAGGCTAGGGTCTATTTCATTTGAAAATAGTGGATTCTGTACTGAAACATCTTCAACATCACTTTCAAACTATTATTTTAGAATACACTGATAAATTAATAATTATTAGTAGATCACAAGTTCAGACTGACTGCTGGCTAATTCAGGCTGCAGATAGCTGGCCTTAAATACATTGGATGATTCACCTGGCTATAAAGGAGTGGTAAACCATTATCTTAGAGATTCATAGACATGGTACTAGTGGCTACTAGCAAATAGACTAAGTAGTAAGAGTCAAGCAAGTTCTTTAAGCAGCTGTTACAATATTAACATGCTTACCTGTTAACCACTACTGTCATGTCATGGTTAATATTGTTTACCAAACCACTACACTGCACATCATATTATGCAGTTTACAAACTTATTAGCTATTATCTAGTTAATTTCATTTTCTGAAAAATCTGGGGGGTTGGGCTTAAGCCCCCCTAGCATCCCCCTTGCCTACATCCCTGTAGCTAGCTTTGTCTTGGTAGCATGAAAATGAAGAGGTTCTTAGAAAGACCTGATCAGGAATACTCACCTGAATGTCATGACAGTCAAGTTGGATAACCTTCGGCAACCACTGAAGATGTGTAAAAAGCTCAAGTAATGTGAAGTGGAAGGAGAAACGGAATTGGATTGAGTATAGCCACCAAGCAAATAGTATCTTTTGTCAAGTTTGTAAGAATTATGGTAAACTGCCAGCTTCTGCCTGTGGAATATTACATGGGTAACTAAACCTGGTGTTATTCCTGTGACAACCTGCACTGTGAAAAAAGTTTTAGTCAGATGAAACTAAGTGAAAACAAGATTGAGAAATCACTTGGGAGATGAGACGTTAGATATGCTAAAGAAAATCAGCATTGAAGGACCAAAAACTCTCGAAGATGAAAAGTTGTAGCTACAGGATTATTCACATATGGAAACAAAAACCAAGAAGACTAGCTGTTTAAATTAATTGTTATTGTTATTATTGGGGGGGGGGGGGGAAGCTTCCTCTGCACACACACACCCTTAGACTAATCCCAGCTATAGAAGGTTTGATTAGATAAGAGTTCATCAAGAATAAGATGAGACACAGTCTGAAAAACCACACAATAGCTAACTTCCAAAAAAAATTCAATGCCTCCATCAGTCTTGTTTGATGTGGGAGTAGAGGGAATAGTTGAGGAGATCCTCCTCAAGGGTCATAAAAAAATTGGCCTAATTTAATAGGACACTTGCTCAACATCTTCAGCTGAGGAAAGATCACACTGAAATATGAAGTAAACACCATGATCACTTCATTCCTATCCTCCAATATTTAAGCAGTGCAGAGTGAAATCTTCTTTTATTATTATAAGATCTGTTATCAGGGCTGGATAAAAAGGGTTCTATAAAGTAGTTCTAATTGAAAGGTGGCCTCTATAATAGAGATCAAAGTACATGCGGTATTGATACACAACAAAGTGGCCCATAGAGAGGTGTTCTCATTTTAGGACCAATATCTTAGCTAACACTTAAGTATTACAGTGGAACTCCTCTGTTTGAAATGAGGACACAAGGACACTTGTAAAATTATAACAGTTTGTGTATTAGAACTTCACCTTCTAAACTGAGGCAGCCTCTCTAATCAAGATAGTATAATGTTTCAGGTTCCACTATAATTAGAGGACACTGCCCACACTATCATCATTACTCTAGCATAGCTTGATTTAAGAGTAGGGCTACCACACAGAGAGATAGCTATATAGCTAATTATTATAATGGATGCTATGAACAGTTTATTGAATTGGAGTAGATGAGGAATGGTGGAGAATATTAAATTTTTCTTCCCAACAAAATTTCTAGGGACAATGCCGGTGATGTCCATAATGGGCATATATTTCTCTACTATAATAACCCATTCCATGTCTCTCTTCTGTCTGAATCAGGTCCTCCATTAGTTTCCTGCAGGTACAAGAAATGCTATAGGTGGAGGAAGATGACTTTGAGTATTGGGACAGGTCAACTAGATTTGTGATCAAGAATGTCCTACAATCTGTAGCAATCATAATCAGTGCCATGTTTCAATAATAGCACAAAATTAATGTGAATCCCTCCCCCCCCCCCCCCCCCCCCCAATTTTTTCTAATAATAAAGGTGTCTGCATTTACAAGTTTATTATTATTGCCAATATCCTTTTGATTTGTCTTGCCTTAGATAATTGATTCATTGATTTTAGAATGGGGTCAAGTGTCCCCAACTGCCCCCATGATTCCTCCGCCTATGCATTGAGTTTCCTGAGTTCTAAAACATTCCTGTTTACCTATGTGCTGTTCTAAGTTGGTTGTTCTAATAATATTTGGCTCTAACATTGTTAAGTTAGCTCACACCTTACCTATTAGCCAATGGTGTCAAAAGTGGGATCTCAGAGAAAAAGATAACACAGCTTGAGATACCATTGCCAGGGATACCAGCTATACATCTCTAATAATTTAATTATTATACAGAAGTGGCTACACTATTGATTATAGCTAGTGTGTGCATAGGCTACAATACATGTGGAAATTACTACAGCAATAAAACTACTAGAGTTATTATTATTATTGTAATGTAGTGAAGTTTTCAATCGGCTACTTTATCATTGTGGATAGAAACTATTGAAGAAGTACAACTGCGTGAAACACTTAGCAACCGATATGGAAGGTCATTATCCTCTGGTTGGCTGGTTTGAGTTTTATTCGACTCCCTGGCTAATGATAAAACATTATTGAAGCTTGAAGTAAGATCGTTCAAATGCCTGCTCTTCTTTGCCATTTTCTTCCAACAACATTTTCTGACTATTTTAACTGTCACATAGCCAGTGATGTAGGCTATTGGGAGGTATATCAAGATGAGTTGGAGAATGGAGGACTTGTTGATATTTTCTTGATAGATTCCATTGTTGTCAATCCTACTGGCATAATAGTGGAGAGCTGTTAGACCATTGATAAGAGCCAGGTTCGCTATTAGTAGAGATATTGTGTCTTTTTAAAAGATAAGGTTGACATACGTATAGCATGTAGAAAAAGCATAAAAATGAGAATTGACTCAGTAATGGTGTAAAATATACTGTATGATGAGACGTTGGCATATACAAGCACACCAATCCAGCGATAGAGGAAGTACAATCCAGCAAAGAATCTGAAGTTATCCTTAAAGCTTCCTTGAAATGCATCTAGAAAAGGCTTGATTTTGGAAAAAAGTAGGAGGCACTTGCCAGTACAGGAATTTGGATATTTAGATAAGCCAAGACACGAAATAAAGTCGGATAGATGATGAGAATGACTGGAGGAACGAGACCAATAGTTAACAGGACAAAAAGTGCAGGAAACACATAGACCAGGTGGTCTCGGCCTAAGAATACTGTATCGCCATTGTACAATACTCTCTTTGGAATGGTTATGTTCTTTTCATTACTGCTGAGCTCTAAAGTGCTAAAGGTGAGTAAAGTGAAGGAAACTCTAACACATTGAGCATAACACATAACTAAAAATGCTGACAAACCTTCAACGATAGAATTTCGCACAACTGACACACTGCAATATTTTCCAACACATCTTGTAGCACAGTGCTTCATGAAGACTAGAACTATTGTTATCAACAGTATGGCATAAGCTATAGTTACATATTTGAGTGCTATTATGTTTAAGACAGTGGCCTCTTTCCAAATACAAAATGAAAGACTTTGTATGTAGAAGAAGTCCAGGTTGAAAAATCCATAAATGACTCGATAAATCTGTGTTAGATGATCAACTTCACTTGGAAATGAGATGATTCCATTAGCATCAATCAATAACGAATCTAACAGTTGACTGAACAAAATGAAGCCATTGAGAGCACCAGATGTGAAGCTGACATTGAAAACGAGTATTAAAATGAAGAGAATTGTTGCTGGAACGATTTCAGAGAGAATATAAAACAGCCACCCAAATTTACAATGCTGTGATGTTTCTTTCCTACAATCATAGTTAGGGGAATGAAAGTGAACCACATATCCTGGATTACATTGGCCACACAGAACACCGCTGCGTTCCTCACCACATACAGCCCTATTTAAGTCTGTGGCAGAGCGAGGCAGAGATGCTTCTAGTCTGGATATCTTAGAATATTTACAGAAATTTAAAGGACAGATACTTGTTGCAAGTTTAACTCCTTCAGATGTGTGAACATAACCTGCCCAGAACCCTACTCTCAACAGGGAATAGAAATTCTTAGTATCACATCTGACGATTCCTACGTATGATATGGCAGCACACACACACACACTGTTAATAAGAGCAAACCCAGGAGGACAATTCTCCAGTGCCACTTCAAGAGAAGTGGAAATACGACGAGAACTGGTAGCCTGAAGTAAGAGCGTACTATTTTTTCCTGGTGTGCCATGCAGTGTAATGATCTGGTTGGTCAGGCAGGAAGATGTGTTCTCCACTATTATTTTGTCATCATCAGACGGAATGGATGCCACAAGTGTGCTCTGAATGTTTTGATCTAAGTCATCGAAGACTTGAAGATCAAGCTTATATTCTTCACCTGGTATTATTTTTACAAGAGCTGTACTATTTGAGAATTGAGCACCGTCTGTGGAAATCTTGAAGCCAACAGATTCGCCTTCAAATATAACACCTGGAGGCTGGAAAATGTCTTTCAATTTCAGTAATGAATAGTCAAGACCATCATTCAGAATACGAGAAGCAACCACTTGACAAGGCAGTAATGATGTAGAATAAATGTCGTTACCATGACCAGACTGTGCAAAATTTCCTGTAAAATATACTCTTGCTTTCCACTGAGTGGAAGGTAAATTATATATCGTACCATCTTCAGTGTATTGTAGAAAGCAGCTCCTAGAGACAAGAAAACTGTGACTATCAACAAGGAGTGAATATATAGCACCACCTTTATCTGACGCAGTGTTGTTGATAAAACTATAATTATTTGGTCCTATAAACATGGAAGATGAACCAATCAATGACACAGCTCCACCCTGGATAGCATAGTTATTATGGAAAACTGCATTGCTCTTGATAAAATCAGCAGTAGCATCAACAATGTGAAATGCCGATCCAATGTTATCATAAAACGACACAGATGATTCAAACTTGATGTTATAAAGGCTTGAATAGAGAGTCCCTGTACCCAACTCCTCTTGCTTGCTTTTTTCAGAGGTATTTAAATATGAAATAGAATTTTTAATAAATATGCAATCAACAAACGTTGGTACTGTAGTGTGTTCACTATTTGACCTTTCAAATGTGTTCGGAGTGATATCAACTGCAGAACCAGCAAAAGCAGAATTCTGAAGCCAGGTACAATTGTCAAAAACTAGTTCATTGTTGGCATTTGGGTTTGTGTTTCTTCCTGAAAAGAAGTAGGTTCCTCCTCCCAACAGAGCACAGTTGTTCTTGAAAGTAACATTATAAAATTTAATTTTGTTGTTTGTAGTGGAAGTGAAATTGATCCAATTGTATGATACTTGCACTCCTCCTCCTCCAGCCGTTATTCCAGAGACGTCGTTGTTACAACCATTATGAAGGAATGAGGAATGCTCCACAAGTATCTTGTTAGCCATGGAGTCATCATACTCAATTTCAGCTGAAAGACCTGCTCCAATATATGCACTGTTCTCTACAAACAAGCATCGTGATAAAATAACAGAGTTGTTATAAACCGTATTTCTGATATTGACAAACATGCCTCCTCCTCTTCCCCTCCCACTGATTGGTTTGCCAGATGGATCAGTGAAAATATAGGAGTATTCTCTTGTGTTTTTTGCTATGTTATTCTTGAACGTACAGTTGTAGAATAGAAAAATACTGTCAGGAGTGCTCTGTGAAATATAGAGATAAATTCCACCTCCTCCAAGTACATCCTCAGGTGTGTCACTTCTAGCCAAACGATTGTTGGTAAAGTTTGAATCCGAAACATTGGTCCCTTTTTTGACAAAAGCAAGTAGTAAAGCAGATCCTTGACTGTCTTCAATTGTTAGCCTGGATATACTGACATGACTGCATTGTAGTATATGGATGGCACTACTGAAAGTAATATTCATGGAATAGAGTAGTATTGCTGCACAACCACTCATCTTCAAATCTTTCAGCTGCACTACATCTATATTCCTGAAAACAAGTCCAGCATTTCTTGCAGTGCAGATAATGTTACTTCCATCTGCTTCTCCTTGAAGTGTGGTGGAGTTGAAGTTGTTGAATAAGAGAACTTCATCTAGCGGTAGACGGTCTGTCTCTATGTTAATGAAGACATCATCACCTTTTGATAAGTTATCTATCACTTGTGTCAAATTGGTGAACTGATCAAAGGTTACATCTAGTGTACTACCTTCAGCTGACAGAACTAATAATACCAAAACAAGCACTATCCAGGTCATTACGACAATGGCTGGCTCTAAATTCTAGCTAGAGACTAGCTATATTGCATGCCTTTATATGAAGCTTGTTAGTGCATGTTGTTGAAGATCATACCTCCACATTTACAATAATAATCTATTGTAAAGTTGTTGAAGTAAATTGAAACTGACAAGAGCAATTCAAATAAAAATGCAACTACCAACTGAAATATAAACAAAAAACAGAAGCAGCAACAAAATGTAGAAAATGAAGTACTTTATAACTTATTATTAGCTGCAGGTTCATGGCATTATGGACTATATATAATAATAAAAACTTAAAGAGAAACTGGCATCAGTAATGCAACCTTGCCAGATGCTCTAACAATCATTGTGTTTAAATAATATTCAAACTGTAAAAGCTATGTAATAAAGACCTGCATGGAACATGAGGAAATGAGTTAGTATTCATTAGACTTGAGTGCCACACACAGCTCCCAAAGTCTTGTCCAAAGAGAACTGAGAGTCCAGGCTTGAGGAAGAGGAGGATGAGATTTCTGGATGTGGAGGTGTTTCGTGAGGTCCAACATTGAAGAGAACAGGCTGTTGTTGCTGGTTGACTAGAGGGGATCTGGGAGAACTTGAAGGAACAGGTGAAGTAGCACGATGTAGTGCAATGGGAGATTCTATTCGGTGAGATGACAACAAGTGGTGAGATTTGTCAGGACGGTGACCATTAGAACCAAGAGTGCAACTGCTAATAGTGCTGACCGAAGAACTGCTACCAATGCTGCTTCTGTTAGAATGACTTCCTTCTTGCTCACAAGAAGAGGTAGAAGCAAATTGTTTGAGGTTCACAAATGTTGTCCCAGAAAGCCTATTTCCTGCTGATGTGCTTTCCTCTACAATTGCCCCTCCACTGTGACGGTGAGAACTGTTTGACCCGAGGCTTGAAGGACGGTGTCCACGACTATACCTTCCACTGTGTCTGACGGACATGGCTCTTCTAAGGGAGGGGCCAAATGATCGTCCAATGGTAGCAGTACCTGAAGCCACAATGGAAGTCAGAGCATGGGATCCATGGGCCTCCAGATTCTGATCTGCAAATAATTATCATCAAATAATATTTTGTGAATATACAAGCAATCCACTCAATGTTCTCTGATATAAAAATACTATATAATAGTATACAGGCTTTACTGAACTCTAGTATACTAAAAGACTCTCTTATTCCTTACATAAAGAGTTATATTCTCCCCATCTCTAACCCAGTGTATCCCATGTTCCATCTTGCTCATCCCAAACCCTCTTTGGCACAGCCGTTATCCCAAGAACAACATCTTATGTAACCAGCCACCTATTGTTTTCCAACTACACTCAAAGTCTCTCTCTTCAGATTAAGTAGTGAAACAAATAACCATGTAACAGACTGCATGCATGTGTGGCAGTGTATCAGCCATCAATCTACCACTTACCTTTCAGATTGAGCATGTGACTGAAGAATAAGTCCCATATGTCCTGAACCCAGATATTTTTCTCTTCCAATGTCTCTGCTTGGAATGTTAATGTCTCCTTTCTCTTGTAGAGCTGGAACCGGTTAGGATGGCCATCGACATTCTCCCTCAATCCATAATCACTTGTCTAAAAATTGATACAAAATCATTCTAATCTGCTTCATCTCTTGATTCTTAAAAATTTGACTGCTGGGTTTTGTACCAACAAGAAAGGTGTATGGATAAGCCAGGTAAGGTTAAATGATCTGGTAAGGCCTTCAAAATAGACAAGATCTCAGCAAGGTAGAGTAAATGTATAGAGGCAGGGCATTGACACATTGTGAACTGGTGTCATTACATCACTTTAATAACCTACCTTGAATTCCTGTTTGAAGTCAAATACTTCAGACCCAGGTACATCGTACACATGATGCTTAGGTTTTCGCTTCTTTGCAAGAATGATGGTATTCTCGAAGAGGAATACTCTGCGATGGTGCTTGGTGTATTCCACTAATGTTAGGTCACCCTGACGCAGGATCTTTCCATGTTCCCTCATGTTACCCTGCAGGAGGGGAAGAGGCAGATAGTCAATACCATATGAATATAGAGTTAGGTTTTGTCCAACTAGTATCTACATTAATGCATAATGAAGAAAGGACATGACCATCACAGTACTACATATTATAGTCCACTTTATATTTATCCAAAAACCACTTACTTCTAAGATGCACCAATGGTTAGTGAAGTACAGGGATTAATGTTTGATTAGTGAAGTACCTACATGAAAGGCTGCCTGGTTGTTAGTGGGGAAGTACATGGATTAGTGTTTGATTAGTGAAGTACCTACATGAAAGGCTGCCTGGTTGTTGTTAGTGGGGAAGTACATGGATTAGTTTTTGATTAATTAAGTCCTTGTATCAATGTTTTGTTTGTGAAGTGCATGGACAGCTGTCCGGTTGAAGTATTTTATTGATAGACAATAATGTGTCAGAGAGGAATTCTAAATCAGTTATTGCAACATACATTATCTGTTGTTTTTCAAAAGACATTGTTCTAAGGCACCACTTTCATTATATTATATGCACACCAAAGACTAATACTGTCTTTTTAAAATACACACAATCTCCACAGAGATAAACTGTATAACATTCCTTACTAATCTCACAACTACCAGGTAAACAGTTTACTTTCAAGGAATGAAGCAGCCACATACAAGCAATTTCCTGTAATTTAAAGCTTTCTCCATTTTTAACACTTGCAGCTCAAATAATCTGTCAATACCAAGGAACAGGAAAACATAACTATCCAGGATACATGCAACTATTCTGTGCTGCAATTCCAGTAATGTGTCACAACCTAGAAACACAGTTATGAAGCACACTATCTACAGACAAAAAATTAATTAACCAGCAGGCCAGCCTAAAGCCACAGAGATTAGGATTCCTCCCAGTAATTGAACACCTCAAAGCAAGCTGAAATTCCTTTCATAGCTCTGGAGATTAGCAACACCAGACCTCCATGTCATGCTGTATCATGTTACTCAGGTATGTCCAGATCACCAGTGACCTTTACTTTACATGTTACCACAGTATTTATCTGTAAAATTATCGATATTAACAAATTCTACACATTTTGACTGTCCCAGACTCCCAATAGTAGTCTTGCAGTTTTATAGTGCAAACTCCCAACAATTACTATTTTTACATACCTCATAGCCTCTTAAACACTCCACTGCCAACAAGTCATTGCCATGCCTCAATATGAAGTCTACCATCTTCTGAGCCTCCTGCAGAATAAAGTGATGTGATGGTAAATAGAGAGCCACTGCACTGAAGGAAGGAAGGTATAATGGAGATGAGAGAGATCTATTCTGAATGTCCTGTGACTATACATGCTGGAATAAAACCTCATAACATTGGTACAAACTTTCATGCTATCACTGTGTGTGTGTGTGTGTGTGTGTACCTTCAGTTTGTCATAATATTCCTTTAGTTTTCCCTTCAAGTCAGCTTTAGTTGAATGCTTTATCATTTCCTCTAGGAATATCTTGTATTTAGTGATCCTCTGAAAGGGTTTGATTAGATAAGAGTTCAACAAGAATCTGTCACCAAGGAGATGAGACACAGTCTGCATAGGATTAAAAACCACACAATAACTTCTATACAATGTGGTAAAGGGTTATCATACCAGCCACTAATGACTACTCAGAGCACTAGTCAGAAAAAGTCTATCACTTTAATATTCTGTCATAGTTTACATAAGCTACTCTAACCTCCTACCCTCAAAAGCAGATTCCATTTTTAATGCTCAAGATTAAAGTACATATCTGGAGCATATAACAGACACTCTACGTAGGATATAACTAGACAACCTCCATACTACATACTTACCGAGAAGAATTCAATGCCTCCTTCCTCCATCAGTCTCGTTTGCTGTGGAAGGTTCTTGAAGTAGAGGGAATAATTAAGGAGATCCTCCTCAAGGGTCATGAAAAATTGGCCCAATTTAATAGGACACTTGCTCAACATCTTCAGCTGGGGGAAGATCACACTGAAATATGAAAAAAAAATACCATGATCACTTCTACTTATACACAAATTAAATGTTCTAGAATCTATGAAATAACTAAGAACAAACAACCTAAGTGTAAGAATTTATAAGTAAGGACAAACAACCTAAGTGTAAGAATTTATAAGGACAAAGATAAATTCTAGTCTGTATACCACACACTATATAGAGGACACTACCTACACCATATCATCATTACTCTAGCATAGTTTGATTTAAGAGTAGGGATACCACACAGAGAGATAGCTATATATTATAATGGATGCTATGAGTATTTACTAACAGTTTATTAAATTGGAGTAGCTGAGGAATGGTGGAGAATATTAGATTTTTCTTCCCAACAAGATTTCTAGGGACAATGCCGATGTTGTCCATGGTGGGCATATATTTCTCTACTACCCACTCCATGTCTCTGATGTACACCTCTTCTGTCTGGATCAGCTCCTCCATTAGTTTCCTGCAGGTGCATACAACATGCATGGTATCAAATGGATTCCAACTTTTCAGGTCAGACAATCATCACCTGAAAAGTACACAAACTGACAGAAGTATAAAACAACACATCAATAGTTTGACTATTCTAGGCTACTCCTGCCACTTAGAAAAAAAGACAGACTACTCTCCTCGTAGTGTAGTAGGGTAGACAATAAAGAAAAGAATAAAGTATAGACTCCTAGTAGTGCAAATAAATGAAGTCAAGATAAGACTAAGAAAGGGCAGACTACTATTCTAGTATTGCAGATAGAGTCTAAAAAGAAAGGCAGACTACTATTCTAGTAGTGCCAATGGAAGTGTGATAGGAAAGAAGAGGAGACTACCCCTGGCTAGCCCACCTAAAGAGAGCCTAGAACACACCACAGGAAGGTAGAGAGAGAGATCTATCCCTCACCGAGCCTCACACAGCTGCAGGAGTGACAGCAACCAAACAAGAAAAGAGACACACTCACCACTAACAGATCAGCCACTATAAGTAGGATCCATGCCAATGAAGTGCGCCTAACCCCCACTTCCATTAACACTTTACCACACACTTAATATTTATACTGCTATATTGAGGTTGAAATACTTCTTGTGGGTATGATATGAATATCATTAATTTGCTTGGCTTACCTTCTGTGCCTGGCATGTTTTGTTTGATGCTTGAGATCATCTTCAATGGGACAGGGTTGCATCATAATCTGTCAGTGGGTAATAAATTTAGTCATGAGTCACTGTTTGTGATAGTAGTAATTCTATTTACCTTCTCTCTCAGTTCTGAAAGAGAACCTCCCCTCAGATTGTCCTCTTCATCTGAATCCAGAGAAGTACCAGTTTTGAAGAGAGGTCCAGCAGTTCTGGTTGGGTTGGAGATGTCAGTCTTTGATATTCGATGATAAGGGGAGGCACAATCACTCTGTCTCTTGGAATCAGCTGTGTCAGTATCATCTGAATCTGTAGCAACAGCAAACAGTGTTAATGGACGAGACACCTGCTTCTTGACACTATCAGTTAGAAACTAACACTCCCACAAGCCCAGTCAACTAACTATTATACCAACACCATGTTCCTAGCTCCCAGCAGTCCCAGATAGCAGGGTTTCCAGGCAAGCAAGTGACCCTATCTGGCCAATTGAAGTCTAGGCCAGTGAGGGTGAATTAAAACTAACTGACTGAGCACAATTTACCCACAACATGAAGAGCAGTGAGGTGACGTGATGAGCAGTTTATTTGGTCAGCCATATAAATAGTATTTGATGTAGAGTTAAGACAGTAACTGTTACAAAGAGTGTTTAGCCACAACTTGAACAAGTGAGGGGTAGAACCAGCACTATCTAATTACAGCTTCCTATCACAGGATGAGATCAGTTCCTTTGGGCATAATGTGTAAATGGGAATAATTGGAGCATAATAGGTCTGAATTTTGAGAGACTAATGGTAACTAGCTTTACTTATAGTGTGGTACATTGGTATTGCCAATGTAAGACTGACAACTGACAAGATATGTCAGTGGCACTGACTTTGACATTCTTGAATGGTGGAAGCTCCATGAGGCTGAGTTAACACACTGGTATTCAGCTGTAAAGAAAGGCCTTTTATTGCAGCCTTCCTCTGCTGCCTCTGAAAGGGTTTTTTCGCTATTGAACAATTCTTTTAATGACAGACAGTATAACTCTCTTGAGGACTACATAGAGGCATCAATAATGTTACAGTACAATTCTCGATAAAATGTTGTGAACTTGAAGCATAATTTAAGAATAATAAGTGGTTTGTAGAATAATAGGTAAAATTTGGGGAATTAGAACATAGCATAATGGGCAAAAAAAAAGCTTAATAGTCTCATGCCTAGCTAGAAGCACAGACTACACTGTTGAAGATCAAACACAAACTAAAAACATGTATTAATTGTGCAAGAGGTATTTATCCCTCTCTCAACAGACTTGTTTGCCTGAGCATTTGAGAACACTTAGAAACCATAGCTCCTCCGTTTTTGGTGGGAAGATGAGGGTTACACAGGAGGGAAAATAAGGGTTAATCTAGAATCTAAAACACTACCCACAGCAAGTAGGAGAATGGGGGTTAATCTAGAATCTAGAACACTAGGTGGAAGAATGAGGGTTAATCTAGGACACACTGTAAGTAGATTAGGGTTAATCTAGAGAGCTATTGACTTACATGTTGGTGACTGCAGTTGCTCATCAGCACTCTTAGCCACAGACTTGAGTAGCAGCAATGCCTGACCAACACTAGTGTCATCATAATGAAGAGAGTTAGGTAACTTGGGTCTTCTCAACTTGACCCCACCCTTGTATCTTCTGATGTCCTCCTCCGAGTCCCATGTTGCAATAGCTTTGTTCTCTGGAGGTACACTACCATCTGGTTGATTCTCTTCAGTACTTGGAGATATCTGGTCTATTGTCGTAACATCAGTTATTCTCACATGTTTTCCATCACTCTTTTGTTCTGTCACCTTCTCAGCCTCTAGCTTCTGTCTTCTCTCCTCCATCACCTCCTCGAGCACGTTGCTGTAGTATCGAAAACGTTCCTTCACCTCCACCACACGATTGTAAGCAAAAAGAGCATTCTCCTTCATCCACTGACTCTCCATCCTCTCCGTCAGCTCATGGAGCTGTTGGATATCCCGGTCGGTGGGAGGAGGATACGAGGATAGAAATTGATCTAGTTCCTGCTTTACTTGTTCGCTGTCCATGTCTGCAGGGTTAGATGTGATCATGTCACTGCCAGACAGAACTGAAGCACTCTCTATACACCAGTCAAGTGCCTATAAGAGAGAAACAGATAATGTATGACTGTATTCTCTACACACCAGTCAAATGCCTATATATACAGAGAGAAGCAGATGTCTGACTGTATTCTCTACACACCAGTCAAGTGATAGAGAAACAGGTAATGCTTGACCATGTTGGAGACACAGAAGTGGTACACCTGCAACAGAAGCCTGGCAGTGTAACACTACAATCTATAATTCATCAAAAGAGTTCATGTAGAGGAGTTCATGTAGTGGATTTCCTGTTACAGGTTTGAATCACTACACGGCATTCATGAGTACACACTACCACTAGCCAACTCACACCAACTACATCACTCTAAGGGCTACACCACCCTCCTTAGGCCAGGCCACTCCACTGTGGCTACATCACTCTCCTAGGCAACACCACTTGGTTACACCACTCTCCATGGCTACAGATCTCCTCTCCATGGTTACACCACCCTATATCACTCTCCATGGCTACCCTACCCTCTGTGGTCATATACTATCTTCTGTGGTTATACCACCCACCACATGACTAGCAGACCAAGGCCACCCTCATGATCCTCTGTGGTTGTACCCACCCACCACATGACTAGCAGACCAAGGCCAGTGAGGCCACCCTCATAACTAGCAGACTAAGAAGTCACACTCTGTCTCCCTCTGTGATTAGCCAGTTCTTCATAACTACGTATTTGCCATAACTGCACTGATAAGCAGTTTCTAGAATGTATATTCAAATTTATCCTCATTAATTAGAAAATCAAACACACAAGTAAACAATAAACAAGCAAATAACATCACTTCCTCTCCTTGTAACCATTAGCCACACTAAACCCAGTGAACACACATCACTTAGCCACATGCCAATGACAGCTTACCACCCAGCAACACATGTAGTGTCAAACATCCCTAGGAAGGTTATATCAGGTAAGAACATCAGAGGAAAGAACATCAGAGGCTCAAAGATGAATCTAAATAAATGCTCAGATTATTTCATTCTGACCTGTCAGCCATGACAACAGCAAACACACAAGTTCAAAACTCAGCTCAATAACAAGAATCTCCCAAGCATGCACACCATTATAAACCTCACACCAGAAAAGGGCTTAGAAGGTCACCGCCTCCGCCATTAGGCTGTCCCAGCCTAGCCCACCTGAGGTCAGGTACAGTAGAACATGAATCATAACATAGGGCTGTGCACATGCTCAGGGATGCTACCATGTGTAAATTTCCTCACAGTATTCTTATTGGAATAATTATAGTTATCTTACTGGTAAATTACAGGTATATTACAGGTATATTACAGGTATATTACAGGTATGCTGTAATTTACACATAGAAACACATGCCAGGCTTCCCTGTTTTTATTTTGAAAAGATTACAGATTTATTTACCTAGTGACCTCCCACCTAGTATGACTATATACACCTTTTAGGTAGGGAAAATTAAGTTTCAGTTATTGTTGGTATGGCTCTCCAACACAACTCAGGTTTCTCTAGCGGCCTCAAGTAAAAATAATTGTCCACTGCTGCTATAGACCTTAGGATATAATCAGAGTGTCCTGATTAGAGCTAAGGGTAGTCTTATTTCAAGGGGTTAAGTTCTAGTACACTAGCTGTCATTAAGTCCTAATAAAGAGGTGTGTTGGAACAGAGAGATTCCAGTGTATACAGAACTGTCCTTGGAAACAGAGATTCCAGTGTATACAGAGCTGTCCTTAAGGGGGTTGGAACAGAGAGATTCCAGTGTATACAGAGCTGTCCTAGAACAGAGAGATTCTATTGTACTTACAGCTTCGGTGAGCCTATGGAGTCTGACAGAATCATCCAACTTCTTCTTTCTTTTTGAGAGTCTGGAGTCAAAGTCAGTGACTAGCTGTTTTATCTTTCCCATGAGTGGTTGGACGGTGCTGTGATCTGTGTGAGGAAGCTTCTCCAGTTCTGCTCCACAGTTCACTAGATTGTTAGTGCTGGAAATGATTTGCTACAGGATGCAAATATACATAGTGTGAACATCAGCATGCCCAATCACATGCAACTACATGCACATGTGATGTTGTTTAATCAAGGATTTAATCTATCTAGATGCATGATGTGAGGTGCCTCAGCAATGGCCTGGAAGGATTCTATTACAATACAACACACAGTGACCCTACAGACTAATCAGTTTGTCAGATATCTATTAGTCATTATTCACAGCAACTCTTTATAACAAACCTCCACATACCTCTGTAATCATCTACGGCACCATATAACCTTCTATAGCCTCATATATAATTCTCTGTATACTAGAACTCTTTATAACCCTATAGATACTAGAACTCTTTATAACCCTATAGATACTAGAACCCTCTATAAACCTCTGTAAATACTAGATCCCTGCATAACCCTCTATAGCTCCATATAAACCCTCTATAACCCTCTAGATACTAGAGTGCCCCTCTAACCCTCTATAGCTCCATATAAACCCTCTATAACCCTCTAGATACTAGAGTGCCCCTCTAACCCTCTATAGCTCCATATAAACCCTCTATAACCCTCTAGATACTAGAGTGCCCCTCTAACCCTCTACAGACACATGAGTCCTCTATAACCCTTTATAATACATATAGATTGTGCCAAAGCTATGTATTAACAGTACATAACTCTCTAGTTGTGGCAGTCTCCAGACTCCTATTTACACCACACTCCTTATAATTGGCCAAGTAACAACAGAACCCACATCACCTCTAGGAGTCCAGTCCACACTGACACCTGTTGATAATTAGAGATATTCCTTCCAGCCGCCAGGTACCAGGAAAACCCAACAAGTCACAACTGTTTAGTAATATAAACATTCCCTACCCACAATACTGTAATCTATACACCACATGAAAGTTACTACTCTAGAGCATAATGCTCTAATTTCAGTATTCCAGTGTACACACACCACACACCTTGAATAGACCAGGACTACACACCATCAAGGACTGTGACTAGAATGCCATCAAGGATTACACACTATGACTACACACCTTGAATAGACTGTGACTACACACCACCATCATGAACTGTGCCAGGGCCCACCAGTCACCTCATGCACAGAAACAGTGATAGCAGATTAGCTAGCAGATTAGCTAGCCTGTCTAGTTTCAAGACATTCTCCAACTGAATGGTCTGTTATCACCACATCACTATAGTTACCATCTCATGAAGACTAATTTATGAAAGATGGTTTAGTCAAGAATACTGAGAAAGTATACAGAAAAATCCTGAGTGAGGTCTCGATCTACTGACCTAGTATAGCTAAATTACAAACACACAGAACAAAGAGACAGTTCATTCCTAACCTATCATTAGTCTGGTTTCCAGAGAAAGGGGCTAACTTGTCACTAAACTCTACTGTTACTTAGTCAAACCAGACCTGCATCACAACAAACATTTCTGGACAAAGAGGCAGTTGTTTGAGGTTCTAAATGAAGTTGTAGTCACATGTTTAGATAAATGAAGTTGTAGTCACATGATAGACATACAAGTGAACGTGTTGGGGTGAACAATACAGCAAAGAGAGAGCTCCCCCATCATCTGTCAATGATCTATCTATCACTCATCTCCTATCAAAATCAAAAAACCTTGATAACCAACCTCTTCCAAAAATAGGTATCTACACTCTCGATCCACCTCTCTGCACTCCTGATCCACCACCTCTCTACACTCTCAATCCACCACCTCTCTGCACTCCTGATCCACCACCTCTCTACACTCTCAATCCACCACCTCTCTGCACTCCTGATCCACACCCTCTCTACACTCCTGATCCACCACCTCTCTGCACTCCTGATCCACCACCATCTCTCTGCACTCTCGATCCACCACCTCTCTGCACTCCTGATCCACCACCTCTCTACACTCTCGATCCACCACCTCTCTACACTCCTGATCCACTACACAACACACCCTCAATGAATTTACACATAGAAGATTGACAGCTGATAGCCACATAGCCAAAAAATAGCCTGAAGGTGATTGCCACAAATAGCCAGGTGATGACACTTAAGTTACGAGAGACAGGACAGCCAGGTAAGCTATACACAGTATGAAATTACAGTGCATACTTTAAAATGTGGATACACACAACTGCTATGCTGACTGAGTCTTACAGATTATTAATTGCCCAGACATCAAAGTGAAAGGGTTAGAAATTATCATCACTTCAAAGTCAGTGATGATGCCGACTCCAGCTAATTAACACCTGAACTTGCCAAATAACAAGTGGGTCTTGGCAAGCACTATGCAATCATCAGCACAAACTGGAGACCAAGAGCTATGGTGCATTACTACACTACTACTACAGCACAGTCACAGGAGATCCACTCAACAGTAGATTCAAGGTTACTCTAGCCTGATGTCCTGGGAGGAATGACCCACATACAGCTATAGCACTGGAACTCCATGGACTCATCCATAGGCTCACTGCTGCACCACTGGAACTCCATGGACTCATCCATAGGTTCACAGCTACAGCACTAAACTCCATGGACTCAAGTATTATCCTCTGCAGCTATGCATAGCAAATACTTTTGAGTTTTGACCATAATATTATTTTATTGTACTGTACTGCCAACTCACTTGTGTAGAACCTTCAAAATATTGGACCTCTTCAGCTAGAGCTTCTGCAACATCTAAACTATCTCCCAGTTCAGTATGAGTCTGGAAAAACTCTTCAGCGTATTCTTCAAACCACTCAATAACCTGAAACAGCCAAACAGACACAGATCACAGCAAGTCAGGCAGACTTAACTCTATCCAATACTTACAGACACTCTCTGACAATTGGTTATCTAACTAGTTCCAATAACTTTCACACAGAGACTCAGTACCAGCAGTTGTTACTTATATAAACTGCCAGACAGGAAGTGTGATCTGAGTAAGGCAGGAAATGGACTATGAATATTAATTAGTTAATCTGGAGATCGCGTGTTCTCACTCAAGCAAACAGAATCACTGTACATTCCATACCAGCTCACACACAGCAGATCTACACTAACACAAGACAAGACACATTCCATCTAACATACATTAGACCTTATACACACTAACAAAAAACACCATTTTAGACTTATATACACTAACACAAGACATAGACACATTCTAACACACTATGCAGGCACACACAGTTATTGTCCACAGGATTCATATGGGCCATTCTGTAAGCTATGCTGTAGGCTATGCTGTAGGCTATGCTGTAGAGGTTATGCTGTAGATTATGCTATGCTGTGTTATGCTGTAGGTTATACTATAGGTTATGCTGTAGGCTATTTAGAATACAAGGGAGGGAGAAGGGATCTCTTTGGCAAGGAAGTGAGTCTACCACTGCCTGCCCCAAACTAGTTTATACCATTACCTACAGCCAGACATATTGCTAGGCCATCAGAAGTGTCACCAGACTTGGCTAGATTACCCCCTTCCCCTCCACACTTCCACCCAACCACACCCCTACCCAACCCACCCCCACACACTATTGTCATGCAAAGAGAATGGACAATAATTCTGTAACAGTTTTCCAGTCTAAAACAGTCTAAACCATTACTGAAGTACAATAACACTCGCCTTCTCAGCTTCATGTTCAAATTTCTTCTGTTTGAGACTCGTCTGGAGTTTCTCGTGGCGTGTGGTCCAGAGAGTATCAACTCTCTCCTTCACAGAACTGATCTGGTTCAGCAAGTTGGTAATGGTGGAAAGGGTGTTGGCAAAGTCTGGGTTAGACTTCAGGTTTTTAGATGCAGTATGCTGCATATGTTGATCAATTCTCGATCCTTCATTCTCCAGTTCATCAATGTGGAGAACTTCCAACGTCTTCCTCCGTATAAGATGGTGCTTTTGTATCGACTCCTCCACATTCTCAATGGAGTCTGGAATACTGTCCTCTGTGAATGGCTCTATTGCTTGGGCAAGACACTTGGACACAGAGATACAATCACAGAGAAATGGCTCCACTTGCTGCAGTGAAAAAAAAAAAAAAAAAAAATTACAAGTGAATTACTAGCTTAATAGTATACAAGTGGATTACTAGCTGATTAGTGTTAGTAATATACAAGCGAAGTACTAGTTTAACAGTGTTAGTATACTAGTGAATTACTAGGTATTGTAACCTTGGTGGAATTATGCAGTGTGATAATTGAATAATGTAAACCATTTAAGTTAACAGTCCACGCAGGCCATGTTAACAAATTTAACAGTGACTATTTTTAACAGATAACAGTAATTGAAGTACTACTACCCATTCATAATTACTACAATACTATAAATTATACTAGTGTAGAGTAGAGTAGCTGAAAAGTGCTTATTAAAAAAAATTTAACTTGACTGCCTTGTGAAAAATGTTACTTATTTGGGTTACAGTGTCAAAAAGACATTCATTGAAGCTGTTTCCATAAAGTTTTAGATCCCTTTCATCATCACATGCACTTCTGTACATGACCACTTCTGCACATGAGAAATGAACCTACTCTGCTCAGTGTACAATTTCTAACTACCAGGAATTGAAGCCTAGCCTTTTAGTAGAATATTAATAAGCATCACAGTGTGGTGACTACCCCTAACATGAAAGGACTGTAAATTGTATAAATGTAAAGAATGCCTTAAGAATAGGAATTAAGCCTTTTCATGTACCAACTGAAGCTACAGATGTGAAATACTAGAACAAGTTTACCAGTTGCCATAGTTTCAGTTCTGTTTCCTGCAGCTCAGATAACTTACAGTTAACCCTGTGCAGCTCAAATAACTTAACCCTATGCAGCTCAGATAACTTAATTCCCCTACAGTTCAGATAACTAACCCTGTGCAGCTCAAATAACTTAACCCTGTGCAGTTCAGATAACTTAACCCTGTGCAGCTCAGATAACTAATTCCCCTGCAGCTCAGATAACTTACCCCTGTGCAGCTCAGATAACTAATCCCCCTTTAGTTCAGATAACTTGACCCTGTGCAGCTCAGATAACTAATTCCCCTGCAGCTCAGATAACTTAACCCTGTGCAGCTCAGATAACTTAACCCTGTGCAGCTCAGATAACTAATTCCCCTGCAGCTCAGATAACTTAACCCTGTGCAGCTCAGATAGCTTAACCCCACCTTACTATAGCTTATTACCATGAGTGTTTATACTTTGAGCTAAGATACCTTATTAAATCTATAGTAATAACAAAATTACACATACAGAACCCACACACACACACACACACACAACTATGTTTCATCATAAACTTCTACCACTCAACACTTCAACACCATCCCAAGCATAGATTTTTACCATAATACCACATCTTTAACAGCTCAATAAAGGTCATCACAACCCATTACAGCTTCAATTGTCATTATAGCCCAACTATATAGCTCAATAAAGGTCAACATAAGCCCAATACAGCTCAATAAAGGTCAACATAGGCCAATACAGCTCAATAAAGGTCAACATAGGCCCTATACAGCTCAATAAAGGTCAACATAGGCCCTATACAGCTCAATAAAGGTCAACATAGGCCAATACAGCTCAATAAAGGTCAACATAGGCCCTATACAGCTCAATAAAGGTCAACATAGGCCAATACAGCTCAATAAAGGTCAACATAGGCTTATGCAGCTCAATAAAGGTCAACATAGGCTCTATACAGCTCAATAAAGGTCAACATAGGCCCTATACAGCCCAATAAAGGTCAACATAGGCCCTATACAGCCCAATAAAGGTCAACATAGGCCCTATACAGCTCAATAAAGGTCAATAATCCTAGTACAGCTCAATACAACTTAACACAGCTCAATACCAATAATAGAAAAGTCATTGTCTTTATGTATCACTTTAGTAGCACCACAAAAAGAAGCAGCACACCTCTCATGTTAATTCACAGAAAGAGCTTTCTCTTTAACCAATAATACTGAGAAGTGCTCACTGCCAAACCACTTTACCCACTAATTAGTGTTGACAAGATGACCACAGTGAAGATGATCCAAGTGGAAATGCAAGACATTCTCTACACATTCATAACAAAATGGCCAGACAGAGCAGCCTCACTCACACACATGTCCAGTGAGTAAGCAATTTTAACATACCAGACTCAATAGCTTAACAAAGAAATATGTAAACAAATTGTGACATAGTGACACATTGTGACATATTGTACTTGGTGCTAGGCAACATGAATCATTATCAAGTGCACTAAGATAATCTCCTGTACCTTTTTCTCTATCCTCCATTATATTCTCCACATACACACTGATTTACTCCATACCCCTAGAACAAGCATCCCAACTGTAACAAACTTCCCATCAGCCATAAACAGCAGTGATATACTTCTATCAGTATACTTCTCCACTTTGTCATCAAGCCCCTCCCACAACATGGAAATGAGAAGGTGTGGTCTTTAAAGTCAAAAGTTGGCATACCAGGCTACATAGTTGGTTACCACCAAATTACTGGAACAGCTCTCAGATTGCCCAACTCACTGAGTATGAAACTTATTTGAGTTTATATTCCAGACCATTCCTTACCTTCTGTAGGGAAGGGGTGTGGGATGGGATGTGGCATGGGGAGTGGCGTGGGAGTGGTGTGGGAGTGGCATGGAGAGGGGTGTGGGAAGGACTCTCTTAAAGAGAACCAGCTTACCCATTACAAGCTCCAGGCCTTTCCAAGACTGTCAGTGATGGATCAGGTTCAACCTTTCTCCATTACTACAACAAACTGTATTAACATTGGGGGGAAAAACCTTCTATGCAATAATTCATTTATGTCACTACATTCCTTTTCACCATCTTTCAGTCTCCATTCCTAACAAGACAGCTATTCAGCTATGTCTAGACAGTTCCCATCTCTTCCCTCCATAATGCAAGGGCCTGTCGGGTTATTGGGTACATCTGGCCTCTTGGAGTTTTCTTCCATCAGTGTGTGTCTAACTGTGAGAATACTGTATAACTGGTAATGTTAACGAGAAAGTAATGTTAACGAAATTTAACTTACTACTTGTTAAAATAGATTAGTACTAGTAATTCTGGCATCATTCACGTGTAGTACTGTACTAAACCGTTAACTTTATTTACCGTTAACATGCCTATACATACTACCATTTTTTGGAAAATCGTTAAACATTATACCTGTTAACATTACCAGTTATACAGTACTCTCCTAAACATCTTTAGATTCCCCTCCGGCAGCACCAGTCAGTGTGTCAGTTCATATAGTCCTTTAGCTAGTGATAGTCACCACTCACTATGGCACTGCCCTCTCATTTTATGCCACATAAATATCATTCCTAGCTAATAACCAATTAATATTTATTTTTGGTAGACTGACATCGTTTATTATAGATTCAACCTCCATAGCATAACAATGCAGTTTCTTCTGATATATCATCTCATACAGAACCACATCACATCCAAAGAGACAGCATGCTGTGGGGGTGTAGTGTGCTGTGAGGGTGTAGTGTGCTGTATAGGGTGTAGTGTGCTGTATAGGGTGTAGTGTGCTGTGAGAATATAGTGTGCTATGGGTGTAGTGTGCTGTGAGGGTGTAATGTGTTCTTCCATTCAAATTACTTTAAAGATTACTTTACACAGCTATAATTATCCCCATAGGGCTAGTGAGATCTCTATAAAGACTCCAGGAAGAGAAGACACACTAAACTCCTCCTATTTCTGCTACTCAAAATGCTACGAATGCTATCAGTAACCACAGTAAGGTCAAAGGTCAATATGGATGTAGTAGTTCCCTTCTATCTGTATTGCTACCAACAAATAACAGATTTAATTGCACTCAGACTCAAAAAAAATATTTTATGTCCAGCCATAAGAAATCTCTACTAGTGCCATATTCATGGTCTCCATACCTATGTCGCTCCTTACCATTCTGAAGCGCACCCAGTCCTGATGGCTGTAAGTCAGAGTACCTCCAAAATCAGATGTCAACCGACTCCTATCAATGAACTTGTGCAATTCTTTATAACTGTTGACCTGTTGGAACTAAAAGAGCAAAAGACTGTAAACAATAACCCTTAACCAGAGAGTTAGCTTAATAACCCTTGACCAGAGAGTTAACTTTAATAACCCTTGACTAGAGAGTTAACCTTAAGCGGAGAATTAACTTAATAACCCTTAACCAGAGAGTTAACTTAAGGCAAATAATATGACCTGGGGACTTAATACCTGTAATAGAAATTGAAGGTCATAACGATGGACTTTTTGACCTCAGACCCCACCCCCCAGATAATAGTGGGTGCTTTTATGTGCAAATTCCTTACATTACATCATTACCATTACATCCCTGTAATAAATAAGATTACTGTAATATACCATAATATACAATAAGAATACTGTAAGGAAATTTACACATAGAAGCACCGGCACATGTACAGAGTAATATCTTCGTAGTTCAGAAATCAAATAGATTGTTCCACACCAGATCATCCAGTGGGAATCAAACAGACAATTCCACACCAGACGATCCAGTGGAAATCAAACAGACCATTCCACACCAGACCATCCAGTGGGAATAATAGATGGTTCTACACCAGACCATCTATGTGATGGTTCAGATATACTGTCTATACTGACTCACTGGGAGATCAGCTGCATTCGGGTTGTTACAGAACTCAGTCTTCCAGTCAATGATGGTGATGTCCCGAACTTTGGAG
Organism: Diacarnus erythraeanus; assembly: GCA_964016965.1. Taxonomy (NCBI): domain Eukaryota; kingdom Metazoa; phylum Porifera; class Demospongiae; order Poecilosclerida; family Podospongiidae; genus Diacarnus; species Diacarnus erythraeanus. The sequence goes on along the minus strand of OZ024669.1, from coordinate 6,662,738 downwards.
ACAAAGTAAACCTTATGAAACACATCCTCTTCAGACTACAAAATAAATGAATGAATCAGTATCATTGCAACAATACAGTCAGTGCCGTTTCGTTATGAAGGTATAGATGAGGTCAAAGTGCAAAAAGTAAAGGCTAGTGCGTGCAGAATAACCACTTCCTACAGCTCATAAACCACTCCCCCTACAGCTCAATCCTCTTGAGAGCTATCTGTATTGAGCAGGTACATGAGGTGACAATCCTACATACTATATCAATACATGTACTCACAGTACAAACTGTCACTGTGAAGGGGGGAAGGGATACTGTAGAGGGAGTGATGTAGGGGAAGGACAGTGGGATACCTGTGGGGGGGGGGGGGGGGGGCAGTGTGGTATTCTAGCTGTCTAGAGTGGTAAGTAATGTTTGGGACTAACCACCCCTGAAAATAGCCCCCACCACTCGACCCTCAACATCCCCTACAAGGTGTTGTGAGGATTGAATACTAGTGTTAGTTCTGTAGGCTCTCATGCTCTAACAATCTGGAGCAGAACTCTGGTTACCTGTCACAGAGTGTTCAGGGTGATATGTGTTTTAGAGTAACTTACATGCATGATGGCCAATGCCTTGATCATGATCCGCAACAGAAAGTCATGAATGACCTCACCATCAACTACCACAGAAAAACCAAGACTTCGAGATTCCTGACTGTAAACACACACATACAAACAGCGGTTATTGCAGTATATAACACCAGCATGTCCCCATTACTAGGAACCTCTACGTAAGTGGATATCTCCTCACAAGTAGGACAAGGTGGAGAATATAAACGTAGTCTCATTATAAGCACTTTTCTATTTTAAAACTATCCTCAATTGTCTTTACACTGTGGTAACATGGAATATTGTACTCTGTGTGAAGTTAGGAGCCAGTACCAGATTCAGACTAGTACAAAAATATTCCCAGTCGAGTGTTCAAATCATACCCTTTGGGAAAAGTAAACACACGGTTTCTCAGGGTTTAGAAAACCTCTTAATTTTCACTGTATAAAACAGCAATTTTTGATAAACTATGAAATGCAGGTTCTGGCAAACTCTACATTTAAAGAGAGAGGTTACAGTTCAGAGGTCTAGTTGGAATTAGGGGTGTGATACTGGAAGGAGTTTGGTAAGTTCACAGTACAGACCAGGATACTGCGAGAATTCCAGGGAATATCTCATTTAGAGGTAAAGAAAAACAGTAAAATCAGTTCAGTGGTAATAGTTGAAGCCCTGGTGAGTACAGCACAACAGTAAGTCTATAAGAAGACAATAAAGTCACATTTCTAGCTAAGAACTGCATACCAACAAGATGCCAAGATTACACAGATAGCTACGACTTCTACTACAAGTGCCATAGCAACTATGGGGGTAAGGTGGGGAGAGGATGAGGTGGGATGGGGATGGGAAGGGTGAGGATGGGGGTGAGGATGGGGGTGGGGATGGGGAGAAGGATGGGGGTGGGGAAAGGGATGAGGGTAGGGGTGGGGATGGGGTGGGAAGAGGGATGAGGGTAGGGGTGGGGAGAGGGTAGGGGTGGGGAGAGGGATGAAGGTAGGGGTGGGGATGGGGGTGGGGAGAGGGATGAGGGTGGGGAGAGGGATGAGGGTGGGGAGAGGGATGAGGGTGGGGAGGGGGGTTGTTATCACATAGCTCTTGGTATTTCTTTAGTATATGATTTTGCAATAATTGAGTGATGGCTGTAGGGACAGAAGTAAACTTTGTGGCAGGAAATTGGTTTCCTCATTCAGGACACTGTACTAGCAACACAAAGTTATAATTTTACCAATTTGCTGAAATGTACACCTAGTTGTCATGGGAACCCAGGAAAGCTTACAAGGTGAAGCCTAATAGCGGGTATGATACCACAAGAGAAAGTAGTCGTTGAATAAGCAAACAGCTAACTGCTGCTAAGTAATAATGATTCAAATATTGACCTTCACCTAACAGACATGGATAGTAACACCAATATTAACCCTCACTTCACAGACACAGATAGTAACACCAATATTAACCCTCACCTCACAGACACGGATAGTAACACCAATATTAACCCTCACTTCACAGACATGGATAGTAACACCAATATTAACCCTCACCTCACAGACACAGATAGTAACACCAGTAGTTCACATATTAACCCTCACTTCACAGACATGGACAGTAACACCAATATTAACCCTCACTTCTTAGACACACCAATATTAACCCTCACTTCTCAGACACAGACAATAACACCAATATTAACTCTCACTTCTCAAACTCATACAATAACACCAATATTAACCCTCACCTCACAGACACGGACAGTAACACCAATATTAACAGACACTGATAGTAACACCAGTAGTTCACATATTAACCCTCACATCACAGACATGAATAGTATCACCAATAATTCACATATTATCCCTTTACACCTAGGCTTGGATAATAACACCATAGTATTAACCCTCAAGCACCCCTCACAGTCATAACCACCTCCTCAGCCACTGGTTGATTTATACTATAACACTGAGTGCTTCTATGTGTAAATATTGACTTCATAATAAATCATTATTACTAATTATTACATCTGTAATATACCAGTAATTTTGTAATATACAATAATATACAATACTGTAAGGAAATTTACACATAGAAGCATCCTTAACACTTCACTAACATTAAGGTCAGGGTCCTTCCATCACCTCCACACAATTGTAAACAACTATATTATTATCTCATTAATTTTGTATCCCCCAAGGAATGCTTTCCCTTCTAACTTGCAAAGCTTGTCTTCCAATTTGAAACACTACATCTATTGACAGCACCATCACAGAAAAATTGGCAGAAAATCAAAAAAAAAAAAAAAAAAAAAAAAAAAAAAAAAAAATAATAATAATAATAATAATAATAATAATAATAATAATAAAAAAGCTTACTAAACTAATCTGTTACTCTTATATATGACAATACCTCCTCCCTGTACCTGACAGAAAGGACACCTCCTTCACTCTCCTCTCCCTGTAACTGACAGAACAGCCTGGACACCTCCTTCACTCCCTTCTCCCTGTACCTGACACAACAGCTTAGAAACCAATTTCAATGTTCTGGTGACTCTAAGGTTTATTTTATATCCACAATAAAGTGTTTCTTATAGAAAAGAAATTATCTTACCCACTATCAACACTACTTGTCAGAGTTTATCACACCTGCAGTCTCAGATAGTAAACAATTTTTTTTATTTCTGAAAATCCCTATTTCTTCCCCAACCTTCTCTAACTCCACCCCAACCTTCTCTATCTCCACCCCCACCCCAACCTTCTCTATCTCCACCTCCACCCCAACCTCCATCCCAACCTTCTCTATCTCCATCCCAACCTTCTCTATCTTCACCCCAACCTTCTCTACCTCTACCCTAACCTTTTCCTTGTCTTATTCCCAAGTCCAGTCCCAAACTTCCTCCCAGCTCATCCCTAACTCCTTCCATATCTGTTTCCCAACCATTGCCCTAGCTCTTCGCCTACTCTTGTCTCCTTCATGAAACCCTCTTAGTGCTAAGCAGAAATGTTAACAATACACACTCTATAAAGAACTTCACAGAATAGATTTGTAACAACTTCCACAAGTAGTAATCCGGCTGTACTCACACAATACTCAATGCTAGTGTCTGCAGTTACCAGAACTGTAAAATGAACCCATATAATTCTCATTACTAGATCTACAGCTTCTAACACGACATTTAACAAAGAACCATGATGATTTGAATACAGATAATACATAACCTATTCCAATACAGATAGTCTATCTAATACATATAACCTATTCCAATACAGATAGTCTATCTAATACATATAACCTATTCCAATACAGATAGTCTATCCAATGCTGTGACTACATAACCTATTCCAGAGGAGGAAGTCTCTGCATGTTCATGTCAGTAATTAATTATAGAGGGGTTTTTTTGCCCCTTCAGGTCCACCTCATGTGTTCTGGTCAGTTAATTAAACTTTCAGGTCAGTCTTCTGTTTGTTTATTGTAGGTCTACCTTTAATTCACTAACAGAGCTGAAAATTCCCTAACAGGAGGTAATAATCATTTGAACTAATAGTAATAGACAAAGGTCTTCACCACCAATTATAAAGATAATCTCTCCCAATTGTAAAAATCCCTCTACTTCAGTGCACCCTGTGATATCAATGACTTTAAGTGCACACCTACCACATCCCACTTGAAGTGCACACCTGTGATATCACTGACAATATCACTGACAGACACTCTAGGACAAACATTACACTGTTATCTGGTATTCCCCTCTAATATTAACCTCAACCATCAGTACCTCCAGTACTAATACCCCACTCCCAGTACTGACTAATACCCCACTCCCAGTACTGACACCCCACTCACTAACACCCCACTCTCGATACTAATACCCATTCTCAAGTACACTACACCAATTAAGAGGTCACACATACTCTCATAGCACTCTAGTAGGCAGAAAACCTCCACTATTACCTCAAAAACTTTTCAGCCTCAAAAAGAAAGTGCTAAACAGTTTCCTCGAATTTTGCTGCACTTTGACCCTACACTTCAATTGAGTGATATGACACACTAATATGAATGTAACTACAGTTACTAGCTGTCATTTTTTTACTTGCCACTCCCTTTCCCTTCAGAATTAGAAATTGCTGTAGCTCCCTCCACCTAAACAGCAAATAGTTCATCCCGTTCCCATGGCAACCAACTTTTCTTTAAACTCTATAATGGGAGTTTCTATAATGTGTAGAGTCCTCCTAAACAGAGTCCATCTTTAACAGAGTTCATCCTAATAAATAGAAATCACTCCTGCCTCTACATGCAATACTTGTGGGGTGGGTCCAGGGCAAGAACTGTGGGGTTAGTCAAGGGCAACAGTTGTGGGATTGGTCCGGGGCTCTGTGGGCAACAGTTGTGGGATTGGTCTAGGGCTTTGTGTGCAGTAACTGTGGGGCTGGTCCAGGGCTCTGTGTGCAGTAACTGTGGGATTGGTCCAGGGCTCTGTGTGCAGTAACTGTGGGATTGGTCCAGGGCTCTGCAACAGCTATGGGGTTGTAGTGTGTTAAGAACTATCGGGAGCAGCACTAAGTAATAGGTTGCTTAAGAAAAGAAGTTAGGTTTGTTCTAGGTAAAGAGAAGGAATAAAATTTCTAACACATTCAGCTTCCATGTCAGCTTACCCACGCCAAGGGCTAATCAGAATTCTATGGGCAGAGTTGGCTAAACAAATATTAGCAACTGTCACCTCCCCTGGCACTAATACTGAAAACATGATACATTTAAGTACTAACCTATAGACTAAAGAGGTGATAAACACTTTGTTCTCAGCACACTAAGTGACTCAATGAGCCTCAGTTAGTGTGACTAGTTAGTCCAAACATTAGCTCCAAGGGCAGGGCTCAATCATCCCACACAACTACACCTCCCAGATTTGGACTATGTATGTGAGACCTTTGACCCTTCACAGGCAAACCCTAACATGTGATCCACCTCCCCTGTACCGTAACCATGGAGACGTACTTTGGCACTGATGTGAAGTATGCTAGCATGTCAAAGAACTCCTGATGAGTGATCTCTATCAGAGCCTCCAATTCCAGGTGAGTTGGCTGAGTCAGCAACAGGATTGGACCTCCTCTCTTGTCACGCCCACCTAAGGGGAAGGGACAACCCCCATAATTAGTAAGAATATAGGCTACAAGAGTGGGAGGGTATATAGAGATTCCCTAAGGGGAAGGATGGGTGGGGCTATATTGGACCCCCCCCCTCCCTCCAACTCCAACCCTCAGACTAGCCTATAGCAGTATTATATTATTATAGCAGTCAATACAGAGAGTCAGACTCCATAATAATATGTACAGAATTGGTTGAAGACACTTCCATATAAGGAACGTTATGAACTTGCTCAATTTCACTTTACACCTAGTGCAGATTACTATCATGGACAGCACAGTGCTACACCTCACCTCAGAGGACACAGAAAGGAGCTACACCTCACCTCACAAGACACGGAGGAGCTACACCTCAAAGAATGAATACCCTGAGCTAACTGGTCATTATATCTTATTAGGGTAAAAAACCTGCCATGACATCCTGTGTTTCTGCTATAACCAACCACAGTTACAGCACTGCAAAATACCACATCAAAGAATAAACAGCTGAGGTCAGTGAGGTGAGGTATTCTAGAACCTGGAGTCCTGGACCTGTCTTTTACAGGATAGGATGTAGTAAACTAGGTTAGTTGTTTAAAGGAGTCTATTACACTCCATTAAAAGGTCTGAGATTATATTGAACAACTCACATGACTATAAAGATAACTATTACAGTAGGTAGTCATGAATAAGTTATTTTCCTCCCACATAACCATTTAGTGCCCTAATTGCATGGGATCCTAATAAACAGAGTAGGATGTGAGGGGGTGTGGCCTCTTGATTATTTGAGGAGGTAACCTTTGTGGTTAGGATAGATCATGAAAACCTTTAAGATTAAAGTGCCTCAATACACTATTTCTAGAGTGTGGCATGTTTACACCCATACACCCAGGTCATGTGTTTACCCTACTATACTCACGTGAACACCCTTATTATACTCTCATGTGAACACCCTTATTATACCCTCATGTGAACACCTTTATTATACCCTCATGTGAACACCCTTATTATACCCTCCTTATTATACCCTCATGTGAACACCCTTATTATACCCTATTACACCCTAAAGTCAGGTCATGTGTACACCCTTATTACATCCTATCAGGTCATGCTTTCTATAGAACCAGAAATGCCTAAGGACACTGTTTACAAACTATATTCCATTTAGAGTGAGATACACTCAGACCATACAGGCTATTAGTAATCTATCCACCACCAATACAGATAACCATAGACACTACTCTCTATAATCTTACTCAAGAGAGAGACTGACTGCAGCTATGGTCAGAGATTACCAACTCTGAAAGACTACAGTTTGTGCCAATAGGAAGCCAGATTGAGCCCAACTCATTAGCTTATAGTATGAAATATATATTTACCTGCTGTATAGATGATCCCACTGAGAAGATTGTCTAAAGGAATCTCAAGGGACCGAAGAGATTTCTTCCTACCTATACAAATGCATAGAATAGATATAGAGGAACACAAGTCCACCATAATGGAGAACATGATATGGTACTCTAGCCAATTCCTACAATGCCCAAAGCTTACTCCCATAAAAGAATAACTAACCAAGTGTAGGTATGGTGACTCAGTTTAGACTATAATGAATAACTAACAATCATTACTATGCTATGTAAATATTATATGATTGTAGACAGATCAATACTGTGTCAGGTCAGTACTGGTATATGACTGTAGTTAACCAGGTCAGGTCAGTACTGGTATAGGACTGTAGTTAACCAGTACTAGGTCAGGTCAGTACTGGTATAGGACTGTAGTTAACCAGGTCAGGTCAGTACTGGTATAGGACTGTAGTTAACCAGGTCAGGTCAGTACTGGTATAGGACTGTAGTTAACCAGGTCAGGTCAGTACTGGTATAGGACTGTAGTTAACCAGGTCAGGTCAGTACTGGTATAGGACTGTAGTTAACCAGGTCAGGTCAGTACTGGTAGTAGTTAGGTCAGGTCAGTAGCAGGTCAGAGATTAGATCATAGCCTCTCCACTTAACCCAGCTCTATCCTCTATCAGTCCATTATAGGTTTGTTCCAGACTGACAGTATTTCTGGTTACCTCCACCCGTCCAGCTGGCCACACCCACCCCTAAGCATTTCTCAGGGGGGCCCAGACCAACCCCACCTAGGGTAGCTATCACCACCACCACCACCATTATTACAACAACAACAACAAGAAGTTAGAATGCAGTGAGTTGAGCAGTTAAAACAGGGTAATTACTACTAATAACTACAGATCCTTTTCCAGCCCAACCTCCAGGGGCCCTAGTAAACAGAGGACTTTAGGTCTTTAGTAATGTTGCTTATCAGTTAGTGCAGACTAGACCAAGCAAGACCTCAGGCAGATGGCAGATTAGAACCAATGGCCATTGAATTACATAGACAAAAATATGCAGTGACTTTGATCTTACAAAGGAATCACCACTTTCAGTGCCACACCCACTACCCACCACCCAATCTACTTGTGCACTCACCACCTTCAGTGTCAGCGTGTGTGCACTCACCACCCACCACTCTCTGCTTGTGTAACTCACTACCTACCATCCTCACTCACCACCTTCAGTGTTAATGTGTATGCACTCACTACCCACCACCCTCTGCTTGTGCACTAACCACCTTCAGTGTCAGTGTGTGTGCACTCACCCCCCCCCCTCAGTGCCACTGTGTTCCCACACACACTCACTCCCCCTCAGTGCCACTCACCACGATCAGCACATGCTCTGAATATTTCTAGTTTCATCTCCTCCTCTTCAGTTAAATCATCATCAGCTTTCTCCTGGCCATTAACAGTTCCTGCTGGGACTGCCATCATATCTCCTGAAATGACTAGCTGCAGGGAGGGAGGGTAGAATTACCTTATTAGAGGACTATATATATTAGAGGACTGCATATACTGACATGACAATATTGCTAATATCAGAGGAATTTACTGACAACATTAGAGAACTATATTGATAATATTAGAGGACTGTAGTACTGACATAATATTAGAGGAGTATAACAACCATGAGGTCTATAAGAGTTAGGTCAACTGACGTCAAGAGAGAGATGATAAAAGAATGAAAGCAGCTGAAGTCCACAGCAAGTGGATTCTCACATGATATACACCTCAGATCTATAGAAATGTTTCTTGTTCTATAACAAACTGGACAGTGCTCTCCCAGGAATTGGATGTGGACATACATCACAGTATCATCTATAGGGTACTTTATTTTTGCAATTGGAACTCCCAACAAGAGCTGACTCAGATGATTTCCCATGAGAAAATGACTCCAAGTAAGAGAACAGCACACAACACAGTCAGTCAATGCCTTATGGTGATTTTTACAATTGGCAAATTTTGGTTCCATCAATTTCTCATTAAATTTGAGTATTCTCCAGGTGAGTATACACATGTCATCAATGGCAGTACATATACCATCAATGGCAATAGAGATTCATCTACCAAATCATGCTCAATGATAGATATTCCATTAGACTAATATACAGTACAGCAATATTCCATTTTACATACTGGTGAGCTATTTAACACTTATTGCATGCAGCCTTCCTAGAGCTATGCATGTTGCCTTCCTCAAGCTGTAGAAGTTGGCTGTATGTATATTTCTGGCCTTACCATAACCTTGGCTTCTTCCAATAACCCTCTCACGTCCCATCCTGGGGTATTTCTTGAATCCATCTGTCAGCATACTATTGTCAGCTGTTTGCTGCTAATTATTACTCCAATAAAAGGCACAACTCGTTAGCTAAGTGACAGGATAAGTAGTTCCCACTAGCTAAGGCCTCGTCTCTGATTATTATCAAATTATCTACAGTTCATAATTATTGTATACGTTGCACATCTACTCCTAGCAGCTAATACACTTTAGAGCCGTCTTGTTGGCTAGTGTTTATAAACTTAATACTTACAGATGTTCAATGGCTGTTTACGCTTCCTTCAAACAGATAACCAGTTCTCCCAAAAGATACTAAAATCAACAAAATAATTAGACCCTTAGCATTGAACGTAGCTAAGTCTTCCGTATTCACAATTCACTAGTGACCTTATTTATTAGGACGGACTCTTCAGCGACTAAATTAGAAATAGTTAACTCTATTTACTGCGCCGCAATCGGGATCGGATGTGTTACGGATAGAGCCATGGAGGGAGCTGGGGAAGAGAAATTTGTGAACCTGTGGCCGGTGGAGGCGGAGGTAGTGGAGTGTGAACAATATATAGGGGACAAAGAACTAGATACAGACGAAGGTGTGCTTCAATTAGAGTGCAAAGCTCTCCCACTGTTGGTAGAAAATGAGACCCATCTGGCGGATTCACAGAGAGATAGTGTCACATATGAAATGTATGAGTCTGAATTACAGATGCCAGACATAGTAAGACTGATGAAGGCTGCTCTATCTGAACCTTATTCTATTTATACATACCGTTACTTCATCCATAACTGGCCTCAGCTCTGTATTCTAGCTAAATGTGGGACATGTTGTGTTGGGGCCATTGTGTGCAAGCTGGAGATGCATCATTACAACACAAGGAGAGGATACATAGCAATGCTGGCTGTGGATGAACAATATAGGAAAAGAAAAATAGGTAAAGTTGTGACCTAGTTGGCCACTAAGTGTCTAGATATAACAGTTCTAAGAATTGACTAAAGTAGAGGTGAAGTCCACTAGGTGACCTCCCAAAGGCATGCAAATTAAGGGTATCTACCAGTAGTATGAATAGTGCTCTCTATAAATAGCACTCTATATTCTATATGGATAGTATTCTATATGAATAGTGCTCTATAGTTCTCTATATGAAAATATAACTGCTTTTATAGTAATTAGTCTCATTTGACTAGCTCCATCCTATTCCAAATATCTTGTGCATGTATTTCCTTCTCCAAAATCAGTAAGAGGAATTTATTGCACCAGACACTCTTACTAAGGACTGCCTAAGCCCATCATTAACACGGCATACCTGATATACAGGTAATTCATCTTCCTTTGCTAGCTCACTAACTGAGTGAACACTGCTCTATCGTCTGATATAGAATTAGGTAAAGGGTTTCAGAAGTGCTTTAGTATCTATAAACTAGTATTCTTTCTTTGCTACCTTGGATTGATACTTGTTCCTCATTATTTAGTAGCCAGACACCTCCCCTGCACAAAGAAAGTAGATTATCTGGTAGTCTTTAAAGTTAAAAGGCTTTGTACTAGCCAGCTCCTCAGTTAGCACATAGCTTAAACGTAGTATGTGTGATGTAAAAAAGTTCCAGATTATCAGCACAAGTGCTACTTTCAAGCTATTTGATTGGTCAGATGCTGCTGGTGTGCTAAGCTTGTTGACTTACTGTATAGGGTAAGGGTCTGATGACAAGGCTAATAATGCACAATGAAGTCTTATTTGATTCTCTCTATGTTCCATACAGTACTCTATTTAACTTCTATACAGTAGTGTCTTAAGTAACCTCTATATAGTGTCTCTATACAGTGTCTCTATACTGTGCCCTATTTTACCTCTACGCTATATATCTATAGTGTTCTATTTAACCTCTATACAGAGTCTCTATAATATAGTGTCTTATTTAACAGTGTCTCTATACAGTCCCCTATTTAACTGTTATACTTATTTAATGCTTTATATTCTACATTAGTAATTAACTCTGTAGGTTTTGTTTTCTTATTTAACTCTATATGTCATGATTGTCTTATTTAACTCTGTAGGTTCTACATTAGTAAAGAGAACCATTCAGCAAATGGTTGATGATGGATGTGATGAGGTAATACTATTTCATAAGATAACTTCTACTAAACTCCTCCCCCCCCCTCCCTCTTTGTTATGTATCGGACCATCTAGTAGTCTCTGTTCCCAGACCCCACCCCTCTCTAAGAGGACTCCTTGTCCCATACCCAATTTCTCTAGGAGGACATACACTCCCTTTTGTTTGAGAAAAGAGGTCTGGAGGCAAGACTTGAATTATTATAGGGAATTACAAGACTGTTGTTGTTGTTGTTGTTGTTGTTGTTGTTAGCTGATAGTATTTTTTTCCAGGTGGTATTGGAGACTGAAGTGACAAATAGAGGAGCATTGAGTCTCTATGAGAACTTGGGGTTTGTTCGAGATAAATATCTTCATCAATACTACCTAAATGGTGTGGACGCTTACCGTTTGAAACTGTGGCTCAAAGATCCTCTGGAAACTACATTCACTTGAAACACTTCACTTCTGTTTTTATTCAACAACTTATTTTTTCCAGCACAAGAATCATAATACAGTATTAGTAGTTTGTGTGGCGACAATGGACGTGACTGAACTGTGTGTACACATAGATCAACGGTTTTTGAGAGGTGGCAGTGAATAAGAGTTAGTTATAGTGTTTACTTTCAATATTAACTTCTGTGAAGGTAATTCAGTGTAGTAAAGCCCTTATTAGTGAGCCAGGACCTTTTGTAGATAAGTTGGATGTGCCGATCATTATCAAGAATACTAATATTCAAGTTTAGCTAATTAATGATCAATTCTTTGCTATATATAATTTGTATAATATCTGTTTTTGACTGACACCTTACTAGTGAGTTGTAGTAACCTATGTTAGGCCTTGGCCTTTTATGCTCAAAAATTGAGTCACTATGCTATTCTTTTATGCTAGCTAATTAAAGTTACTCTGCTTCCTACTGTACCTGAATATGCTTTTGTTTGTAGTATATGCTCACTGACACTGTACTGATGATGCCTTAATACCACATGTATTAAACTTTGAACTACTACATGCTGAGTCAGAGTCAGAAGTACTTGAAGTCAGTGCGGCTTCCGAACGGGGTTTTTTCTATACTGAAGAATCACTTTAGTGTTAGACGAAATAGCTCACTTGAAGATTATGTTGAGAGTTGAATTCAACCACAATACTTATTGGAAGTCAATATGTTCAATTCTGCTCTTATCTAGTAACCTAGTGAACATGCTCAAAATTATGCCAGCATAAAAGGCCAAGGCCTAACCTATGTGGCAGCTTCACTTTAATGTTAATTAAAATTGTGTGAGCCAAAAACCATTATTAAGATAATTTTATAGTTAAAATTCCTTTTTGGATAATACTTGTGCTTAGAGAAACAGGAAATGGGACTTTTCTTGTTCCCATTATTTTCCTGCAGGAAGTAAAAGGTATGTATTTTGGGGTCTATTACATCCTGTGTGAATGACCCAAGGCTTCATTAAGCTAGACTAAAAGTATTGGGACCTAGCTATCTATCTATACAAAGATTTACCTATACAATGGAGACACAGTTATACCAACTGTACATGTGAAAAAAAAAAAAAAAGAGCAAAAGTTGAATGGTCTCTTTTAACTAGCTCAATGAATCTTAGACTATGCAGGTCATCAAATAACAGCTTTATCTGGTGGGCTACTCAATGTCTGATTTAGAACTGCATATTCTATAAAGGAAGACTGGCGTGGGTTCTTTAGTTAGCTAATTAGTCAAAAGTAACCACTGACCAATAATGAAGTAAAAAACTAAGAAAAAAAATTTAATTAGCTACCATGTTGAAGAATTATCAATAAAAAATAGCCATTACAACTTTTACAATGACTCAAGCTTTAGAAATGAAACCAGTTTAGTTAATAGGATGTAAAAATATTTGCTATACTAGCACCTCCCATGAAGTGTACCTAGTATATAGCTAATTTTTATTTGTGGATCTAGCTGGTCATTGTGAATAGCTAGCACTGGTATCTGGTACCACCTCTGATACAATAATATTATTATTATGGATAAGCCAAAAACCACAACTATCCCCAAGTCAAATAACTTTTGAATTTTCCCTTCTAACTATCTTCCTGTTCCTGTTTACAAACCAAAGACCATGTCAGATTAGCTGGAGGTTATGGTTTCTATGTGTAAATTTCATTTTTCATAGCCAAGAATTTGGCCTCCAGAGGCAAATAACTCTTTTTTTTTTTTTTAATGTGTGACCTTAAAAGCGTTTAGCTTAAAAAAAAGAAAGAAGGAAAGAAAGAAAGAAAAAAAATGGTTCATTTACAAATTATTTCGGGTTAATTTTGTGCTGTGCTGTTTTTTTTATCCAACATTAATCAGGTTGAGAATTCAGTAGAAACTCCAAGAATACACTGAATTTACATTTTAGTGTTGGTATAGCTAAAAGCTCTTTATAAACACAAATTTGTAGCGATTCTATTGATCGAATTATGTGAATTTCAATTAGGATGTGGTAGCTGGCGTAAACCTTAGGCCTGACATTTTATAGCCCTGACATTTTATAACCCTGTCATTTTATACACCGGTGTCACAAAAAAATCGATCCGGGTGGATCATATCCGCTAGCATAATCCGTAGGAATAAATACGCTAGCATTATCTATCCACCCCGGTTTGAATTTGCTAGCAGATTTATTCCTACTCCGCTAATATGATCCGGGGTAGTAAATGGATCCTTGACAAGTAGAACTATAGCATATTAATGTATCTGTTAGCAGGACTGATCCCTTAAATGAATGAGTAGGTTATAGTGAAGCATCTCCTGGAATGTTTCTGCTAGCAGAACTGATCCCCCTTAAATGCATGTATCTGTAAACATCTCCTGGAATGTATCTGCTAGCAGGGCTGATCCCTTAAATGTATTATAGTGAAGCATCTCCTGGAATGGATCTGCTAGCAGAACTGATCCCTAAAATGCATTATAGTGAAGCATCTCCTGGAATGGATCTGCTAGCAGAACTGATCCCCCTTAAATGCATGAATCTGTCATCTCCTGGAATGGATCTGCTAGCAAAACTGATCCCTTAAATGCATGAATCTGCTATAGTGAAACATCTTCTGGAATATATCTGCTAGCAGGACTGATCCCTTAAAAATGCATGAATCTGTTATATATCTCCTGGAATGTATATATCAGCTAGCAGAACTGTGAGATGTCTACCCACTTGCCAAGGTAAGCCAAAGTCAATATTATCTTAATATACTCTTTTATACACACAGAGATAAGACCAAGAACAAATCAGAACACACGAGTCAGTGAGGTCTATAGCGCAGGGACGCTAACACAATCACAATGAACGAGATGAGCATGCTCACATACATAATAATAATTATTATGCTGTAATGATGATTAATATACTACACTTCTCCATACTTAAGATGATAAATTACATACAGAGTTATGAGTAAATATCAGAGTACCTTAAAGGTGGGCCATGATTACTCCTTTTAGGGTAAGTTTTATAGGAGGCAGTGTAGAAGATGAATCATGTGGGAAGTTTATTAGAGGTAAGATAAGCAGAAACTGAATTCTCAATAGTAGGCTGTATGGGCTCAGCAGCATCTTCACATGTAGCTAACAGGAACTGGAGCACTCACACTAATATTGGGAATTACATTTCCAGGACTTGCTACTAAATCCTGAGCATATGGTATATCTTCCTGCTCATCATGGCTTGTTTTATCTATAGACTTCAAATGATCCACATGATTATGTATTACATACTATTTTGTGGTTACTGAATTTAATCCATTATAGAGACACTAAGCAGTTGTCCTTCTAGTTGTTGTTGTTGTTATTAATACAGTTATCAAACTAACTTCGTGCTATCTCTGAACACCACAGAGTACAAAAATGTTGTATACTGAAGAAGGGATCTCCATCTTCACTGCATCTTCACTGCATCTTCACTGCATCTAGATGGTAGTGTCCACGCTTTTTCGCTCATGCTCTCCCGGATAGAATCTGCGGGGGTAGGATAAATTCTGCTAGCGATTTCGATCCAGGCGGATCATTTTCGCAGGGGGATCGAATATGCTGTGACACCGGCCCTACTCTCGCAGGTGTTAGACAACGTCGCTACGCTGGTACTTGAACCGCTTTGCTTCGCATATTGGATGGTCTGAATCTGACAACCGTAAGTCATGATCCGGTAGCTAGATTAAAGAGCTAATGTATAGCTATTGGTTAACTTGGAGCTAGGGGTGTCAGTCCGGTTCAGAAGTGCCATAATCAAGCTTTAACTATCTTTTTGCAATACACTATTATTATTATTCTTAATAGCAAGATGGTATGTAGGGAGAGGGGAGGGTTTTGTTTTGAAGCATAAGAATTGAGAAACAGAACTATACCATCCACTAATTAGTTGACAACACCCAGGAAACACCCACAAATAATGGTGACCACACAACATTTGAATTGATAACTACAGTTGACTAATTCAGTGTATTACATGATAGTTCTTACATGATTTTGAAAGCTTAAAGATTATTAATTTTATTGTTTATCTAGTAGCTTACATGTAGATGGTGCACAAGTCACAAATATCAGCTGATAAGTGTTAGTAGCTTTATGATAGCTGTCCAGACCACTCCCAGGACAAACAATAGGCTAACAAGTAAGGCCTTCAGTAGGACAAAGTTAACAAATCTGGGACTGTCAGATACTGGGACAGTTGGAACCTATGAGAATTTCATTAAATTTTATTACTGCTTGTAGCTACTTAGCTACCATTAGCTACAGACAATTTGATCTCACTAAAAGCAGGATATGTAATGAGGAAGAAGATATGTGGTAGCTATGTAGATCTGATAGTTTCCTTTCATTATGATCTGCCCACATACTAGCCTCAGGCTCCATCTGCTATAATTATGTTCTGGCAGTTATTTTTGTGGCTAGATTTTGTGCCATTTGCACTATTAGCTATGTGCATCCATGGCAGACTCTCCTCAACATGATGGTTCAATCATGTGAACCAGTCCCCACAGTCAGTGCTTTGCAAATTATTAGCAGTGTATACATGTGAGGGTGAGTGAATTTTGTTGTACCTGTATAACTACTAAGTATCAGAATGTATTGTCAGTCAAGCTTGATTTTTTTTTTTTTTTTTTTTTTTTGCTATTCAAGCTAAAATGTAAATAATGAGAAGATTGACTTATATACAAAACAGATATCAACCTTCAAAAGTGAGTATAGCATAAACACCTTGTCAACGGAAGACTATATAGTGAAACCTCACTTATCCAAACCCTTGTGGCCACAGGTTTGTAGTATCCTTGGTAATAACACCACCTGGTTTAAAAACTAAACTACTGAGCAACTCAAACAACTACCTCCGAATGATAGTAACACACAGAATAGGGTTTATGCATACAAAAGGAAACTGGTCTAGGCCTTCCTTATACTATATAAACTATAACTCTTTCATAAGGAATTATTTAGGTTTCATGGTTAATCTGTGGAAGTATTCAGTTTCTTATTGTCTAGCAACTACTTGGAAATGGGAATTTTTTGTTGATAGTACATTTTGTCCTAGCATATCAATTAAAGATATTGTAGCTATGATGGTTGTGTCATCTTATCCTTATTGGAAACAAAAGGTTGACAAGTGTAAAATGATTCATCAAGACTAGCTATCGGGGATTTCAGTGGCAAGCACTAAGGAAGTGGAATTCATGGTTTCATCAATAGAAAGCATAATGATGTGTTCTTTCAATAATAATTATGACATGTACTGTGCTATAAATTCCTTTCACATTTTGTCAGTGCTATATTTTCTGTAGTGTTTACTGTTCAGAAGAACAATTGCTTGAGCAGTAAAATTAGTATCCTTGGAATTATCTGAAAGAAGTTTCTACATAAAGGCAAGAGTGCCCAAACTTATCTATTTTTAATTCAAGTTGAAGTTTGTCCAATCAATATCTTTTACTATCTGACCAAGAATGATTATTCCAGATGGTATGCAAGCAAAGATGAAAGCCTTTCTTGGAGTGAATGATTGCATGATATGACTTCTTAGAGGAGTGTTCTGATAAGGTTTAACCCTAGAACTACCCTTGGGGTCCATTAGACCCTATCACCATGTTTAATGTACTGCCACGTCTTGGTAGTAGGGTCTAATGAGCTGTTATTTCATGAGTTTTTCTAAATCAAGGCTGTCAACATCCACACAAAGTATACAGCTTATAATGATGTTCTTAAAGATCACCTCCTAGACAACTAGTACCAATGGAGTAAATTTGTGTTTGATATTACATGGGATTACCTTCACCTACATTTTTAAACTGGAATCAAAGTCAGATAACTTACCATTATGACATTGATGAAGTTTAAGGTAAGAGGAAAGGGGGTCTAGCAGACCCCACTGGTAACCGATGATACAAATTTTATACTGTAGTTCTAGGGTTAAGCTTTTGGAACACCATAAAGCTGGTTAGTAATGAATATGCATTACTTGCACTGGCACAACCTCTCCCTACATATTGATATGGGCAGTGGATAGGCTTCTGGTAATGGTAAAATACAACAAGACTTCTCCCTACATCATCCTGTTCATACAAGTCATTGTGAATTGCTATACAATACTGATGTTGACTAGTAGCCAATAGCTATGCTTTTATCTGTGACCTGCAAAATGTCACAACTGCAGGTGTAGCCTATATAGCTTATTCTGCTCATCCATAATGACGCATGTGTTATGGACTAATGGCTAATTTTATGTGTGGTGATAGTAGTCTCTGGCTCTACTTCCTGCCAGTAGCTACTTCTGTTCCACTTTTATGGGCCACCAAAAAACAAAACAAAATAAAAAAAAAAAACAACACGTAGGCTGTCCACAATACAGCTAACAGTTTTCCTGAATTCTAATCCTAAAAGGTCAGGCAGAAAAAAAATTTACCACTAATGACTTGAGATACCAAATTGCATCATTGCCTACTCTGTGTATTTAAAGATTCAAACATTATAATATAGGATAATGAATTTTGTTAATGTGTTATGCTTCCACTCAAATCCACTGTGCTTCCACTTAATGAGATTCATCATCAGTCACGAGTTATTGCACAAATTCATGATGACATGTACTGACTAGCTACATGTTATAACTACACCAGTACTTTGTGAACTTCAGGAATAGCTACTCTGAGAAAGTTCTTGTGATTTCAAAGGTGTGTGGTTGGTAGTTATCAATAGTTAGCTGTAACCAGTTAGTTATAATATCAATATTATTATTAGCTATTATGGTCTGAAATAAATTTGGCAGTTTCTTTAAGACTCTCATCATAGTTGAATATTAAATTGTACGGGAAGCTGAAAAATCTATCAAAATTTGTGCTAGTGATAATGGTAAAAGAATAAATTGGTTGCTCATTCACATGGCATCTATCCACTATCCTGTATCTACCTTATTCCAAGAATTCACTACCAATAAAAAAATGATTTCTTTCCCACACTTATTTTTATGTTGCCACTGGTTACATAATTATTATGTTATAGTTCCATCTCTGACCCACCTTCAGATTCTAAGTTCCTTCTATATCTACGTATGCATCTATTGAAAGAATCTAATTTAGAAGCTCATAGAGCTATACTTACTGTTTGAATCATCAACTTCGTGGTGTGCTGTTTCAGTCCACTTTTGTAGTGTACAATATAACATAACTAAGCATGATATCAAGCTATGCTCTATAGCATAAAATTTAATGGATTAAAAATATTGCTGAAATCAGCAAAAATTCATGTGAGCATGAATTTAAATGAAAATGAACAAACCAAATTTTCTGCTGTAATAGCTCAGCTAGTCAAGCAGTAATAAGTATATGCCCACCAACAGTAAATTTTATGCATAAGAATACAATGTGTAATGATTGGTGAGAACACTTGAACTTTATAGAAGTGAACAGGCACAAAATGTTTACTTGAGAAGAACTCATGTTTTAGAAGATAGATAAAAGCGTTGCACACTGTACAAATATTAATCTGGGGCTAGGTCGCAACAGTTATTCCTAGAAGTAGTTAATTCCTAAACAGTGTGTCACACAAGAGGATAATAATAGTTATACGTACTCTCAATTATATAAAATGCACATAGTTCTCAATAGTGCTCTTGCTTAGATTATAGTGATACTATAATTCAAAGGTATTAATTTGGGTGATACAAATGAAATAATAATTATTTATTATTATACAGCTCTTATTGCCATATTCAAGAAAGAATGAGTAGAGGTGAGTTTGCCCTATCACACCAAATAATAGCCATGATCCTACCTTTATCTTTAGAGTATTTTCATAATACTATAATCTTATTGCTCATGATTAATTCCAATAATGCAATGGTTTCTAGCTAACTAGATGCTGCAGCATTATAAGTTCTACATTAGGCTGCTCCAAACACCTAATATACATGTCTGTTTACTGTCCTATTGTGAGACTGTTATTATCCTAGTAGTATCTATAATAATATACTTGCCTCTTCTTCACTATGAATCTCTTTACATACTATTTTGTAAATACTTTGTTAGGGAATTTAGGATTAGAGATAGAAAGAGCATCTATCAGAATAGCTTTCCAAAGTGTAAAATTTCTTCTTGCTATTATAGACACTGAAGGTCATTTCTATCATGTGGTTTAGCTATAATAATAATACTGGTTTATACCCAATAATTTACAAATTTGATGTCATCCAAACATCCCAGACTCATCCCATCACACCCCAGACATTCATAGTGGCTTCAATTTTACCATTATTAGTATCTTTATATAGCTAGAGGAAAAGTCAAAATAAGGACACTTGGACTGAAATTCCCACCTCTCCCACCACATAGGAACTGTCCCTTCAATCACACCTAATATTCATCAAACATGCATGAACATACTATTATAGGAGGGCAAACTGTATTACATCACTAATGGAGTATGAAATTAAGCATGGTGGCAAAAATAATAATCCCACAAACTGACTTAAGAGATTATCTAGACAAGGTTGAGATAAAAATATAATTGCTAGCTATTTAAGCTGCTAAGGAAATATTTTTTCCCATCATTGCAAACATTGGAGTACTACTGGAACTATGTATTACTTCAGATGCCTACAGACAAATGTTGGTAGCAAAAGAACGTCACCCCCCCCCCCCCTTCAGTGTCCTGTTAATTTATTCAGCTTAACCAGCCTCTTTATGTAATTCCCACAGGCATAGGTAATACTAGAGCAGCATTTTATACACAGAGCTTTAGTGCTTGTCTTTCAATGCTATTAACACTGTACTTTCAGAAACACAATCCAGAAGTTGAGAGGGGAGGGGGTGAACACTTGTAAACTGATAGATGTATGAAGATGTTTTGGAGCATAAGTGTACACCCTGAATGGGAATAAGGTTATAAGGACTCTGTTATAGAATACCATTGCATACTATTCAAGGACACTATGAAAAATTGATATAAAAATTAGAGTGATTTGTACATTGTAGGCTTTCCAAAATAGTTTAGCCCAGCAAAAAAAAAAAAAAAGGTTAGCAATATCTAGTTCATTAGTGATGTCTCTATGTGTAGCTATGACATTATATTACTTCCCAAGCATTTAGATGCTGAGTGAGTTTTAACTAAATCTGGTAGCATGTTCCATTGTCATTCAAGCATGTGCACCTCATTAACCATGGAGGCCATCGTCCCCATTCCCCGCCATGCTTTGTGTTCTGATATAGCTAATAATAATTATGAACTTCTGGTAATGTAAGATACAAAAAGTGTTCTTATCTCTTTAGTTAGGCATTTTTTGGAAAGAAACAGCAATAATAAAAACTGTACAATTCATTCATGTATCTTGGTATACACACATATATAATGACAAACACCAGAACATCATGAGAGTAATTGTAAATTCTTTTGATATTAGCAGCTGCTACTACTGGACACAATTTTATTTAATGATGTTATTAATTTTTTTAGCCGAGATTGCTGCTAAACAAAATTTCCCAGGAGGTTTGAGATTTGGTAAGCATTTAATATTATTATAAAAAGTCGTGCAAAATACTATTATTATACAGTTAGATGGAACCACACTGCTACACCAGGTTCGAATGAATTGACCGTACGTATAGGAGATGAAGTGGTCATACTGAAAAAACCCACAGAAAATGATGAAGGAGGGTGGTTTAAGGTATTTCAGACAGTGTAGTATACTAGTAACTACACCATGATTATTGCTGGCAGTAAAACTTTCTCAAAACATGCATGGCCTATGACATCACAGCTAGTCATGTATTGTTGTTTAGTTAGTAGTTTTGGACTATTAGTTAGTTTTCAGTTAGTTATTGGAATCTTACAACATTTTAGTATAGTTTTAGTTAGTTACAAGAGCCTGGTATTTCTTTTAGTTTAGTTTTAGTTAGTTACAAGAGCCTGATATTTCTTTTAGTTTAGTTTTAGTTAGTTACAAGAGCCTAGCATTAGTTTAGTTCTATAGTTAGTTACAAGACCATGGTAGCTATTTTGGGCCAATCAACTTATACAATCATAGTTTAAGTTAGTTTGAAATGTAATTTTTTGCTTCCATGGGATGAATGCTGCTTGTTAACTACAAACATTAATACAATAATTATCAGCTGGAGGTGTGCTCAATTAATATTAGATTCAACCTCTGCTCTCATTAGTTTTAGTTTAGTTTTTGGTGCAATATGATGTAAATAGTTTAGTTATAGTTTTGGCAAGTAAGTGAACTACAGTTTAGTTTAGTTTTAGTAGTGAAGAAATTAGTGAACTATTATCCATTTTAGTTTTAGTTTTAGTTAACTAATACAACAGTGTAGTCATGCCATAATATCTGCAACAAATGTAGATATATTAAAGCAGTTAAGCAGTCAATAGCAATGGTATTAATATAAACACTTAATTATGGTATTTTATAACAACTTTCACAATGATGCAAAAAGAATGGCGTTATTTATATTCATCAAGTGAAGAAACTGCCATCAGTAAATAGCTGTTTTCATCAATGGAAGGGCATTAGGTCTGGTAATGGTCTTATTGGTGCATCTATACCCATACTATAAATTCACATAACTATGACCAATGGAATTGCAACAGCATAGGCTCCAACAAAAAAATGCTTCAAGGACAAGCCACACCCATTAATCACCACGCCCCTAATTAGCATAGCCTCACCCAAACTACACCCATATTAATTGGAATTTATTTTGAAGTACAGTTGCTTTTTGCATAGTTCTTCATTGAAAATTGTGTCATGACAGCATTCTTCACAGCTTTTGATAAATAATATAGTTATAATATTATGTTATAAAAGTATAGATGGCAAGAAACTTCAAGGACAAACAATAGGGCAGTACCAACCTTCAAGGACGAAGGACACAGTCCAAAAATTAAGGACTGTCCTTCGGATTCAAGGACAGTTGGAGCCTATGCAACAGAGTGATGATTTCCAGGAGTACTGTATTATTAATGCACTAATTCGTGGAAAAATAAAATACTCCCCCTATACATAATCAACAGAAGATTTTGTTGTGCATTTATTTTCTGATAGCTACCAACAGATTGAAATTTTGAATGTATTTATTGTGTTTACTCATGCAATTGAAACAGGTATAACATAAATTGGAAAATCTTCCTTTTTCTGCAGGCAAAAAAATATAAAAAATAACCATACATTGTAACATGAAATTTATATCAATGAATAACTCTTGACAATCACATTTACATAATAGGTAAAGAAAAGAGGTACAGAAGAGATAGGCTATATCCCTAAAAGATGCTTCTATATCCGGATAATTGGTAAATTGGATTTATGTTGTGTTCAATATTAAAGATTTTACTATTGAGATTTTCTCTGTGCTTCAATATCAATGTCATTAAGTTTCTTAGTGTTAAAGTTTACATAGCAAAGATAATTTAATATGTACACGAGTGTACAATCAATGGAGCAAGATGATGCTAATTTTCACTGTGCACATTACATATTACAGCAGTAATATTTTTTTTGCTATTCATTTTTATAGTGCAATTTAGCTACAGTAGCCATGAACTTTCAGTCAATAAAGATGAAGCAATTTGGGTAATCGATGAAGATATAAATGATGAGACATGGTTGGTGAGTGTGCTAAGCCTGTACGCAACTTAATAGCTATGTCCTTGAATATAGTAGGAGATATTAGCCTATACCCTATCTTATGAACCTTTATGGATGGAAAGTTTAGTGCACACTGCCATAAAGCATTGTCTATAACCGACAGAAAAATAATGTGTGTATCTAAAATCTACAGACTCCAATACATAGCTACCCTTTTCCAGCAGCCTATAGAACAAAGCTAATGCACCAGATCTCCACACAAGTATTAAAACGAGGAATGGGCTACTTGAAACTAAGGAGAGATTAATTCAATATCATTTTGATATCATGGTTAATGTTTCCCACATTTTGCCGAGTGTGAGGCAATGTTCTGTGCATAGGCTCCAACCGTCCTGGAATGTCTAGGACAGTCCTAGATTTGTTGACATTGTCCTGTGTCCTGGATTCACCTGCAATTTGTCCTGGATGCTGGAGTAGTAGAGTTAAGTATGTCTATAGACACTGACTGCAATAGTTATGAAAGCTACTACTAGATCTGTAGTTGTTGTCCTATAACTAGAGTGTATTGCAGTAGTTACAGTGCATGCATTCACAGTCAGCATCTTGACAGGCTTGCTTTCGTTACCATGCAGACTCAGAGAGGGACTATTGATTTTTGTTATGCTTAAATTTTTGATGGTGTGCTTTGGGCGGGATTGACTATGATATGGGCGTGAGTGGTGGGTGTGGCCAGTGTCTTGGAACTGGTTTTCAAAAAGTTGGAGCCTATGTCTGTGAGATTCTTTGTCCTAACATCATGTAGTAAGTAGTTAACTATATACGTAAGTTACATCTTCTATCAGGACTTAGACTTCCTGTTGGACTGTATGAAAACTTTTTGTTGCACATTTAGAAGAATACAAACCCATGAAAAAAGATTATATAGCACTCTTATGTAGTAGAATATATTTAAAGCAGAGTCTATAGCTCACAATCATGTTGTTTGTGTAAGTATGTATGTCAGGTCATTCTTATCTATTATCATGGGTAGCTTGCCAATAAACTTTTCGTCCATGGAACATAACTTGTCATATTCAATTAATATAACTTTGACTATCCATTGAATCTGTAAGACAATCATGTTTTCTCAATAATTTAGCTAATATTTTTGTAGGTAATGAAAGAGGATGGAAAAAAAGGAAGAATTCCTTTTATATGTTGTTATACATTACATGAAGGTAACCATGGTGATAAATAATGTTACTGACTTCTTTATTACATTATTATGTTTTGTGGTTTGTTTATAGTTCATGAAGATCACAAAGCAGCAAACAGCAGAGAACTTTCTGTAAACAAGGGAGACAATATTGGAATTATTGATAAAGAGATAGGAGATGGATACTGGGAGGTAAATTATCACTCTTTAGGAAAGTTAACAATATTTTGCAACAATTATATTAATTTTGAACTAAATAGGAACTGACTAGTGTAGGTAGAGATACTACAAGTGACAGACATCCATCATTCTTGCTATAACTAGCTAGTAATAATATAAATAAGATTGATAACATTTATCATGGTTGTATTATACATATAATATAGGGATATTTTGGAGGCAGGACTGGTCTTATTCCCAGCAAATGCTTTGAACCTTCCCCAGAAGGTAAATCTTGAATAAGTTAAGGTGTAGTTGAAATGATGTGTGCTTTCTTGTTGTCCTTGATATGTGAAGCATTACGTATAGCATTTATGAAATAATCAAAAATGGGAGGGACAAAGTCTAATGGAATCATTAGGTAGAATGCAACTACACATGTGTAGATATTGTGAAAGAAAATTTCTAGGCTCATTTCTCTCCAGAAAATTTAATAGTGAAGTAGCATGGTTTCAGTCTATGTAAAATGAGTTCATTTTCATTATTCTTGCATCCAAACTCCAAACTGAAGATAGCTATAATTGTTGAGATTTTTTTGGCTTTACACTAGTCTATACAACCTATCTATAGCAGTTGTGAATATTGTCTCTAACTGTGCATTATTTCACACCTGTCAAATGAAACAATCATGAAAATATTAATTGCTTCAATGCAAGACACATAATCCATCATAAATCTTATCTCCATTTACTATTGGAAATTTATGATCAATTCATCCTTCTGAAATCAAGCTTATTTGTGCATTAGCTCTTTATCAAAGTTGTAAAGACAATTTTCATGGTCATTTGCCACTACTACTGTTGCCTGTGGTACTGTTTCTTAGCACTCAGTATTGAGACTAACTCAATTAAAAAGAGTACCATAACATTATAATACTGCTATTAGCTGGCTATCAATATAGCAATTTACGGATTTTCTTTTGACTTGGCACAAATCTATCTATGCAATAGTTGATAATAAATCTATAATGATTTTGTTCAACTTTTTTATGAAACAGAAAAACATGAAGAGATTGTACTTGATGAAAATGAAAGAAAAGCAATGGTAAGTAATATAGACTCCTCTGACCACAATTGGTTATGACCCCCAACAATTAAGACTGAAGTATTATGTAATTACAGCCTCAAGGACCATAGCCCCTAACAAAGGCTCTCACTGGACAGTGTTAGTAGCAACAAAATATGTTATTTTTTTGAACACATTCTGTGATTGGTTAAGCTTGTAAATCAGAAAACTACATAATAGTACCAGAGACTAAGAAATTAATGGAGTCATGCCATGCATCATGTTAGAGTTATTCTCTTTGGCTACCTTTCACTGCTTCTAACACAAAACAAAAAACACACTTTAACTGTTTAATAAACCACTCTCACTTACTTGCCAAGCCTGAACTAATGAAAGCATCATGAAAATATCTCTTTTATTATCTGTAATCTTTCTCATTCTCTTTAGTTTGATAAAGCTATGGAGATGGGCCATGTTGTCGTTAACTTTATCAAGATACTCATAGTGGGAACAGCAGGTGTTGGCAAGACAGCATTCTTGAGGTTTCTTTGTGACCTGCTTGTCCCAAATAAACGTAACAGTACTCCCTGTATAGAAAAACCTCAGAGAGTCAAATGTGAGAGGATATTTAGCACCAAAGACTCAAATGGTGAAATTAAGTGGGAGTTAGTGGGTCCTGATGATTTGACCTCTATTATTGCTAAACTGACTTCTATTTGCACAAATGAGATTAAAGCTATGAGCTTGACCCAACAAAAGGAAGAAAGAACACTGCCAAATGCAACCATTTCTTCACATACTCCTACAGCTGAAGCGATAGAGAGTTATAGTAAAGTTGTAGCACTAATAAGTTACAAAATGAAGAAGTTGTCTAGTGTAACATGGATCTACCTCGTAGATAGTGGTGGACAGCCTCAATTCCATGAGTTACTCACAACCTTTATAAAGAATGTTTCATTGGGCATTTTTGTCTTTAAGCTCTCTGAGCAACTGGATGATAAACCCAAGATTGACTACTATAAGAATGGTAAGCCATGTGGTGAGCCTTATAAATTCCCTCTGAGCCACAAAGAGATCTTCCAGCACTGTATCCAGACAGTCTCGTCTCTTTATACTATTGACCACCCCCTACACCTTCCTTCTTCTGCCGAGGAGAAACCTGAAATTCTTGTTGTGGGTACTCACAGAGAAGAAAAAGACAAGAGTAAAGAAACTGATGAAGTAAAGGAACAGAAGCTTAAAGAGATTTTGCGACCTTATTCTGGTGTAATTACCAATGATGGAAAATACATATTTCCTGTTGATAGCATTGCAAGAAAAGAACCAGATATGAAAGTGGTAGACATAATTCGTAGAAGAATAACTGAGAAAGCCGAAAAGTCTTCCAATCAAAGACGTCTACCTTTGCAATACTATATTTTAGAACTTGAACTGGAACTACAGGCAAGGAAGAAAGGACGTGATGTGATAAGCTATGAGGATTGCTTTAGTAAGATAGGCTCAGCTTTGAAACTAGATTCAAAGTCTTTTTTAGCAGCTATAAAGCACCTTGATAGCCTCAACCTGATCCTATATTTTGAATCCCATGCACCAGATGTGATATTTGTGAATCCTAATACATTGCTTGATAGAGTTGGAGAGCTTGTAGAGAAAAGCTACATTTGGAGAGGGAAGGTTAAGTCCAACAATGATCCATTATGTGTTCCTGAAGAATACATTATACCATTTATTAACCGAGGAGAAGTTACTCTAGAGATTCTTAAAATGTTCAAGAGTTATTATGAAGGATTTTTTGATCACATCACTTTGGCTAAAATTTTAACCAGCCTTTTTGTTTTTGTGCCTATATCTGAAGATAAATATTTTATGCCAGCTTTGCTGGAAATTAAAGTTGATGATGAAATGCTACCAACCAATAACTACTTTGCCATTTCTTTTCCCGGTAATGCTCCAATGGGTCTGTTTTCTTCCTTGGTTGTATGCCTACTGTCGAAAGATGCATGCGAACATAATTATGAATGGACAATCCAACATTGTGGCCAATTATTTCGTAACTCCATTACCTTCAAAGTTAGCTTAGCCCTTGTAACTTTACTTGATAAAAGAGCACATTTTGAAATCCACATCGAAATATCCAATTTTTTTGCAAAAATAGCTCCTAGTGTGATGGGAAAAGTTCGCAAAGATGTAATCACTGCATATAACAAAGTTTGCACGACTCGTCACTTAGCTGATCTCAAGTACTCTGAATGCTTCCATTGTCCATGTTCAAACACTACACCTCATCTAGCTGAACGAAGGCATTCACAAGATATAGATGATTATATACTTGATTGTACCAAGAATGGAGGATGTTTTCCAGTGGAGGAGTGGCACAATCAATGGTTGGGTATTTCATCGAATGTTGACACAAAAAGAGAAGGTATGTATTACAAAATTTAGCCAAAAACATGAAATCAGTTATAACTCTTTAACCAACAAAGCCTGCACACAAATATTTCAACACTTGTTAATAGCTAAGAAGAATATTATTATGACTAGAAATAGCTACCAAGCTACCAATGGATAATTCATAGCTTAAAATCAATGTGGGTTCCAGTTGAACTAATCATGATTGTATAATGTGTTTGCATATCTAATATTATTATGATAGCTACTAATCAATTAGCAATTGTTAATATTGTAGGATGCCATCTCAGTCTCAACCTTTTGAATGTAAAAACATGAAACATTTCCAGCAGACAAAGCTGAAGAACTTGGTGTTTACTTGGGTATAAAACCAGGAAGAATTTCTGCTTTAAAGAAGAATAACAATAATGATGCTGACCGTCTGTTAAGTGAAATCATTACAGAATGGTTGAATAATGATAATGAAAAGTCATGGGATAAGCTTGCTAATGCTTTGAAAAAATGTAATCATTCAGTGATGGCTGATAAATTATTATTACTTGTTGGAGGAGAAAAAGGTACATGCTTTGCTATTCATGTCACATAGCTATATTATAATAAGTTATCTTTTAGAGAAGCAACAAATGACCAACATGACCTTTCTTCAAAAACCAAAAGAACTAAATCAGAAGACACAGGGGTCAAGCCAATGCAGAGTTGAGGATCCTCTTAAAAAGTCTAAAAGGTGGAATTTTGTGTAACTATTGTATTATGTTTTCCAAAGAGAAAATAGCTAAAGAGATTTCATTTTCTTTGAAAAGATTTACAACTATAAGCCATAGGACCATAGCTAGATGATATTAATTATTGATAATAGCCATCATTCATTCTATTTACCATTTTTTAGACTAAAACATGATAGACTAAACTTCAATCACCTCTTCATAACTGTACATGTATGTATAGTGTTATTATTTCTATGGATCAGTATAAACATTATTTTGTAATAACCTGGTTTACTCAATCACAAGATCTTTAATGTATAACTGCTCTTGGGTGCCATTAATAATAATTGTGGCACATGCTGTCTGGCATGGTGCTAGACAGACAGACAGAGAGAGTTTATAAGCCTGTCTTGCCCATGTGAGTCACGTGGCACACTCACTGCACTTCCACTTGTCCTTGGGAGACCCCTGCACCCCCTGCAGCACCATCTTCTTCTCACCTACACCTATGCACTTCCAACCCACCTCTACTGCAGAACCACCTCCTACACTCTTCGCATTTCACAGCACCTTCCTGCTCACACACTGGCCTCCTCCTCTATGCAGCACACTTGTGAAGTGCCTTGTCACTCTCTCGCTGAAATCTCCTCCCACAATCATTGCACAACACATTCTTCTCTCCATTCAGTCGTCCTCTCTGTTGTGCTGCTTGGTGCTCTGCCAGGTTTTGACTCCATGCACTCCTCCACTTCCCCCTGTTCTGAGCCACATTGTATATACCAGTCCTCACCAACCAGCACAGCCTTCAGGTCCTTCTTTGCCAAGTCCCTCCATCTACTTTGTGGACTTCCACAAGGCCGTGATGCACTCTAGATCCTGGAAAAAGCATCCTTTTCCTCCCTGCTTGCTCCTCTGGTGGGTGCATAACAAGACACCAGGTGTACCCAACTAGACAGTCTTTTATCCACCTGCAAAACTGCCGACATGCATTTCGAACTCCACTCCTTCTACTGCTGTCCCCCAAGCCTCCGTGCTGCCAAAGCCTGCTTCCTAAACACAAGTGCCACTCCTTTATCCCACTGCACTGACTGTCCCTCTTTAAGTGTGCTCCTACCTGAAGTCAGAACCATGCTGTCGACAACCTCATATAGTATCCCACAGCCAAACCACTTGGTCTCCTGAAGAGCCCCAGCCACCACATCATACCTTGCCAACTCTCTAACAACTAAATCCACCTTTCTCCCCACTCTTCACCCTGACTAGCTACCTCAATAGGACCCTCTCTGTCCACCAGTGACCTTTTGATACTTTCACTAGCAGGGCCTAAGCCTAGAGCTTACTGTCCACAAACTGATGACAGCTAGACTAGCAAAAAAATGGTCCTCCAACAATATTCTGTAGTACTCACATAATTACAAGTGAAAGGGAATGAAGGAATGTAGGGATAGAATAGGTCAAAATGTAAAAAAGTAAACAAACAACAGGGGAAAAATATACACACAACACAAACCTTCCCTTCCCTGCTTTAGTGAGATTGACTAGCTATATATCTTGCTATCCTAGGAGAGCAGTCAGATGAAACTGTGAATGGATATGCTTTAAAATTGAATAATGGTCTGTCTACACCAGTAGAAGTGATAGATGGAGTGAATAAGGTGATGAAACATCTTCATTCTCGTGGACTCTTATCTCCATGTCCATTGGTTAGCAGCACTGGTAAAGATTACATAAACTTGTGGAAAAGAAACAGATTATTTTTAGTAGTTGTGAAAGAGTAGATTTTAGCTGGCTGGCTGCACCAACAACTATGTGCACATTTTCTGTTCTAGAGTCTAACAAGACTAGCTATTAAGTAAATAAAATTCTGCTATTTATGCATCATCATAACTGATAATTGTACCTTATTGTCTACTTTTACTGATGTAGCTAAATCTATGCAATTTCGCTAGCTATAATGATCAGTATATAACAATGTCCCTGCATCATGCAAAGATATAACAGTCAAAATGTCATTTTCTTCTATGTTTTGCAGTATTAGTGCAGTTCCTTTTTAAAAATATTATGTTGGCAAAATTTTTGGAGGAAAGTAGCTAGATCATCAAGAATTATAATGGAAAATAGGCCTAACCAGATGAAGAAATTTAAACACAACTTGATGATGTATAAAGCTAACAATAACGAAGTACGTAGTATTACATCAATGACAGTAGCTATCTTTTCTGTTCCTATGTGACAAGCCACTTAATCTTTATGGGCAATGAGCCAGTCCTTTATTACATTGAGGGCTCTCTCTTGCTCCTTATCGTGAAGCACTTCATGATAGCTACCTTCGAACCTCTGAAAGTAAATAAAATGTCTAATGCAGAGACAAAATGTACATTATACAGTAGAGTCGAGAAATCCTCAGTGATTCAAATAATGGGCAAAATTAATAGAATAGTTTACTAAGTTATTATTGTGTTGACAGGTCTATTAGCAACTAAGTAAGTTGCTAGTGGAATATTATTTAGACCAACTTGAAATAAACTAGAAGAATGCATGACATTGTGGGGGCAAGATTTTGTGGAAAGGAAAATTAAGTCATTAAGGTATCTTCGTATAATAATATAATAGAAATCTCTCCTTCATTCTGTCCTCAATTACATATGTTAGGGACAGTAATACAATGCCATTGTGGCAATGTCTACAGGTTTATAGCTGTTGTACAGTACATAACTTGTTACATTAACATGACATGCGGAATAACGTTTTTTAACTTCCTTTTGTGACAGAGCTGAAAGAACAAGACAAAATTACTCAATGGGCATTATAGTTGTGACATTAAGGCATTCTGTTCCAAAGTTAAGATTAATTTTCCACTTTGATATACACAGTATAATTACTATGTATGATTACTTCATTGTTGTGCTTCTTTTTGCCTAATAAGTACTGTTATACATACCTCAAATTGTTTGTCTTCACTTGAGATGTTATTAAAGATATATTCTGAGGCTGAAAATGGGACCAGTTGATCTTCTGTTCCATGTAACAGCAACGTAGGTAAATTTATTATATGTAAACCAGCTCGTGCAACATCAATTTTGGCAAAACCCTCCTTTACCCACTTAGCTTTCAATGCACCATGATATATTAAGGGATCCTTTCTGAAGACATCAACCTAACAGCAACAAAAATAAGATACTGATCAAATATAACTATAACACACTGATGATATGAAGTTGATACAATTGTAGTGAGGATTACTTTTAGCTCTATGCAGAGGAGGGA
The DNA here is from genome assembly GCA_964016965.1 of Diacarnus erythraeanus. Lineage (NCBI taxonomy): Eukaryota > Metazoa > Porifera > Demospongiae > Poecilosclerida > Podospongiidae > Diacarnus > Diacarnus erythraeanus. Next base: position 6,630,410 of record OZ024669.1, on the reverse strand, counting down.
GTGATGGAGGTAGGGATTTCTTTCTTAAAAATGGGCAGGGAGGTAAAAGAAATAATGGCAAAAACAAATTGCTGTAAGGTTAACTCTTATCACTTTTAAATATGCATTGGTACTTGCAAGCACTACTGGTAACTATGTATCAGTATACATATAATTTAAGGTTCATAATAACCAAGGGTGAAGGCCATTTATGTCATGTGGGCAGACTATGATCTCTATAATAGTGAAAAGTAGACACTTCAAAGGTACAGTATAATGACTGGTCATAAACACTTTATACTATTATTATACAATCATACCATAGTCTGTTACTAATCACTGCTAACCTTTTCAGGAATACTGCTGATGTGAATTGGATTAATACTTACTACTCCACACCGAGGAGCAAGTAATCCTACTACTTTGCCAAGAAATTTCTACAATAGAAATATATACATCCTAGTTTATATTAGCTATGTAATCAATGCCCAAAGATGATTGAGTCAGAGCACTACCACATTCAGAGCCATACCTGAATATCCACTTATATTAGACTAAAAAAATTATGTATAATAACTAAATCTAGATAATGGCATAGCTATACTCACAAGATATGGTTTAGTTCTTCTGGTATCAGTTACCACCGCTGCTGCACTGAAAATAAATCCATTGAACATATCCTGCTGTTGAATAGCAACAAGAACAGCAATCAATCCTCCCTATACATAACCAGACAATAATATTATTCCAATGGCTCATCTAGGTATATGGTCAAACAATAATTCAATCATCTAATTATAATATCTACTTGGCTCAAGAAGAAGGGGAAGAAGGTCCAAAGTTTGGGATTCTCATTAAATTGTCCAACAAGCCATCACCTTTGGGTGCCTCTTATAGGACAAGGATGATTTGAAGAGCTTCGGCCTATATCCAGATAGCCAAGCAAAATTATGTTGAAAAAGTAGCTAGTAGGTTACTGCTATCATGTCTATGTGTGTCAGCACAAACCATTGAGAAGCAGTAATAGTTTTCTGTAACAATGGCCAGTAGGCCTGTACATCATCCTGGAACAAAATTAGCTATAATATTATGTCCCATAACTCTTTCACGGGCAGTAGCGCAATAATGCGCTTGCGTGAACCCCCCCCCCCGCTATTTGGCGGTAGCGCATTAATGCGCTGCGGCAGGTTTCCATCACAGCATCAGTTTTAAACTGTCTCTTCTAGCGCTACAGCATTTTTACCTCCTCATGGAAGCTATACACAGTTCAAGGTACTTGCCCTCCAACCCAGAGTTTTTATTAGAATATTTTGATGCTGTGCCAAGCGATGAATCTGACGACGACTTTGACGGCTATGTACACGACACAATTAACGATGACGATATTTATAACGAGGAAGCCAGCCTACACACCACTTCCACCGGAACATTGTTTACTACCTGTTCCACACCTCCTACAGAAACTCCAGTAACTCCAGTTTTACAAGGGTTACAACCCTTACAAGGTAAATCACACTTGAATGTAACTAAGCTAGTTATCCCTCCCAAACACACAAACAAATAATATTATAACATCACATTTTCATTTAACAAGACAACAGCATTACTATTAATTACTACATAGATTCCAACTTCACCACCAACCCAGGCCTCAACATCCAGATGGTAAGGAAGGACCCAGTCGACTTCTTTCGACTCTTCTTCAGTCCTGAAGTGATTGATAATATCTACATTCAAAGTTCTTTGTATGCTGAACAACAGCATCACACCCACAAAGACCACTTAGACCATCACCCCCATGCACGTGCCCACGACTGGGTCAGGAACCCCCTCAAGAGATATGAAATTGAACCCTTGATAGCCATTCTATTGACAATGGGTGTATTAGGGTTTCCTACATTAAGGTTAGGATCCTTGAAATATAATGTACCCCAACACAAAATTAATAATTATACCATAACTATGTTCAGATCTTACTGGAGTACCAAGTGGCCATTTAGCAACACCATATTTAGCAACATCATGTCTGGTAGACGATTTGAGTTATTGATGTCCTACTTGCACCTAAATGACACTTCTCAAATGCCAGATCGATCAGACCCAAACCATGACAAACTATATCGCATACGACCTTTCCTGGACAGAATTGTCAGTGCTTTTAGTGAAGCATACACACCATCAAGGGATATAGCTGTTGATGAAAGTATAATAGGTTTCAAGGGGAGGCTATCCTGGATCCAATACATGCCAAAAAAACCTACTAAGTGGGGAATAAAAGCTTGGGTTCCAGTTCAGGTAATAATTAAAATTTTATGCCATTAAAAATACATAGGCAAAGAAGATGATACAACAGCAAAGGGGTTGGCACATAGAGTGGTACTGTCACTTATTACAGGACTGGAGGGGAAGGGATATCACATCTATATGGATAACTTTTATACATCACCAGCTCTCTTCACAGATCTGAAAAGAAAGGGGTTTGAGGCATGTGGTACCATCCGCACCAACTGCAGGGGGCTATCTAATTCTTTCAAAATGACTACCCTAGAAAAAGGTACAAATAAAATTGGGTTTGAGATTTATTTTAGGTAAGGTGAATAGCCAGAATAATAATGATAAATGTAGAAATTATATTGGAATTTGTAAAGTGGCAAATGTATTTACTATCTGTAAAGTGTGATCAAGAAAAGCACTAAAATATAATGTAAACTAACCCATAAACTTGTGATTCTTTACTTAGGTGAAATTCACACAGAAAGATCTAGCGAAGGCCTCATGAGTTTAAAATGGAGGGACAAAAGAGTTGTTACAATGCTGTCAACGTTCCATGATGACACCACTGTAAATAAAAGGAGGAGGACAAGATCAGCATCTGGAAGTGTCGAAGAGATAATGAAGCCACAGATGGTAGTGGATTATAATGCCAATATGGGTGGGGTGGACCGGTCAGACCAGCTGATTTTATATTATGGCTATGCCCACCGCTGCAAGAAGTGGTGGAAGAGAGTTTTCTTCCACCTCTTGGACCTTGCAGTGGTGAATTCGAACATATTATATAATCAAGTGGGCTGGATTTCCGTTTGGCATTGATATCTGGACTACTAGATGGTCATGCCAAACGGACTGACCGGCGCCACCTCGCCCAAGAGCTAGACCTTCCCCTCCGATTAAAAGAAAGACCATTCCCCGAACACATCCCCACAGATACTCTGTATGGAGGTCGACCTCAGTGTGAGGTGTGTAGGGCAAAAAAGAAAAAAAGATCACAAACAAAATATCAATGTAAAATATGTAAAACACCATTACACCTATATCCCTGTTTTGAAATTTATCATACTAAACTACATTACAATCATTAATATCACACACCTTTACCTCTACATTTTATCTCTATTTCATACATATTTTACTTACTTTATGTTGTTTTTTTTCACCCTCTATAGTTCACTCTTTCTCTATTTGTTCCATCTTCTCCATTTTTCACTTTCTCTATATATCATCCTCTTTCCTAGTTTCTTCCCTCCCCTATTTCTGATAACTAGAAAAAAAGAAAAGAAAAAAACTTAGAGGGTAGATATTTACCTGGCCAGGTACTAACTAGCTAGCTACATAAATTATGGTTATATCTCCATGTACTTAGCTATCTAATTCATCTAGCTAACTACCAAATCTAGTCAGCTAGATAGATAGCTTAACTAGCTATCTGCCTACCTAGTTAGCTAGCTAAACTAGCGATCTTATCTACCTGGTTAGCTAGCTATACTATTATATACCTCAATTTTGAAGTGAAGCTGTTCAGGTGTTTGAAGAAGCAAACAGTGATAGTATTTTCTGTCAAACTATAGTAGACAAGTTAGCAAAACTATAGTAGACAAATTAGCAAAGCATTTGAGAGCAAAGACAAGCTGCAAGTTGGTCTTCCTCAACTACTTTTTCACCAAGCGGTTCCCTTCTCCGTGCTTCAATTAGAATTTTTATGAGTCATCAATGGTGGGTATGACTTAGAGTTACGAGCAGCGAAAGTTGTTAGCAGAGGAAAAAAGTAGCTCTGAGGTTTAGATCCACTCCACTGCTGCAGCGCTTAGCTCTTACCAGGAAAAAGTGGTTGAAGAAAGCCTTGGTAACTCAAACGCTTTGTGTTTTTTGTTCTAATAACATCATTTTGAAGCTGTTTCGGTTACCTTGACTGTTAGAACAACTAAGTACTGATGTTGCTATGCAGCGCATAGGATGTTGAAAAGCCTAAAGCTAAAGTAATCGCTGTTAAAAGACTGGAGGTTATTTTGTTGAAAAAGATTAAATTTTAGCCGCCCAGGGGGGGTGCGTGCAATTATTATCTATCCGTGAAAGAGTATAAGCAAGTAGCTACACAGTAAGCCATTAATGACCGCACAGAATACAATGGCTTGGTAGACCACAAAAGATATGGGGAACAACCCATGTGGGTGCATAACTAAAAACTACATTAGTGATAGAAATACTTGCTACAATAGATTGCTTTTTCTTAAATGCACAGATTTGAAAAGAAATGTAAAAGAACAAAAAAAATTTAGAACATTTTGCTGCTAATTCGAAGATGCTAGTATCTTCTTTAGCTGGTAAAAGCTTTAAATACTTCTTTATACCTGCCATGCTATTATTAACCATGAGATGTGCTACAATGAGGTTTATTTTATATGTGCGGGTCAAAAATTCACATAATTAAACTACCACATTCTATAGTATGTCAATTTTAAGCCCAACCTGCAATTTCCTGGCTCAAGCAAACACAGAAGATTGCTAGTATGTATTGTATAATCATTTCTAGTACTACATAGCTAGCTACATAGTTTAGATTATACTTAGCTACTGCATTGCAAGCTTAGTATAATTATGACTATCTCCAATCACTTCTGCTTTAGTAATAGTAGTGCTATAAATGTTGCAAGTCTACTAGTAGCTAGATCTATTAGTAGTTACTTAAAGAGGCTAAGAAGGAAGGGTTGGTCATGTCCATGATACTCAGACTATTGTTAGACTCATGTTCTTTTCTACATTATTTTACTACTAGCAAGTACCCACCACACAGTGGCACTTGTGGGGAGTTTGTGTAAATTTTTTTTCACTACATATCATACTTTAAGTTTGCATTCCCAGAGTGCCCTCTGATCCCAGACTCTATCGGGCCCTAAGAGTTAGGTGTGAAGTTACTCAAGCTGGGAAAGCACATGAATACCATTTATCTCATGAATTATTCATGAATACATAGGGACAAACCGACAAACCATACTGATGTATATACAAGCGTATTATTATATAGATGCAATATAGTAGCTACCTTCCAAACATCTCTCTTATACAATATACCTATACATTATAATTATTATTTGTGACTGGGAAAATCAGTAATATCTCGCAAAAATTCAAAATTGAGTTAAGCATACTACGTTATAGGTCAAAGCCTAAGGAACAAAATGATATCTCTCTTGAGGCTATAACTTACCTAGAAACAGCGCTATGAGCCGTTGACTTGAACTACTCTCTAGGCGTCATAAACGTGGAGCATTGAGAAAATGCTACAATAAACAAAACTGCACTGCAGGCTTAATAATTCCGTAAATTATTACGTAGATCTGTGTAACGCATTACGTCATTTTCAATTATTTACCTCGTGCATGCTGCTGTTCAAGAAAGAAAGTGGGGCGTTAGTGCTCCATTATTTTTACCTTTGTTACTGCATTGCTCTGCTTACAGAGGTGTCAAAAACTTTAATAAACATGAGTAGGTAAGTTTGTAGCTTTAGCTAGAAAGTTTTATAGTCAGCATAGCTCATGTTTTATTTTTTGTTTGTGTAGCTGTCTTTCGCTACAAACTTCTTGACTCAAGGCCAAGGTTATTAGCCTGGTGGCAGACCAGGCTGCTCTGATGGCTGAAAAACAGCACTAGTGCTAGTTGTAGTAGATATTGTATTTTATGTATTGCTATTATAATCAAGGGAAAGTCCTGTTAAGCTCCATGCACGTAGCAATTTAAATAATCTTTAATGGAGGTCACTGACTTCTAACTGCTCGCTTGGGTACTTACAGTAGTCAGATAAGGTTCAAATTTAGTAGACAGCTAGCCAAAAGATCAAACTTCATGTTGAGCAAGAAAAAAAATTTACAAAAAAAAAATTAAAATTTAATAGTAAAAACTAAAAAAATTAATATTAAATAATTAACTTCCGCCCGATATTACTGATTTTCCCAGAACCTGTCACATTTTATTAGCTAGTTTATTATTAGAAAAAGAGTGTAATGACACTCACCATTGAATGTCCCATAAGGAAACAAGGTATTCCAGGATAAGATAACTTCATATCTTTTACATGATTTATGACATCCAAAACATAAGTATTGAAGTCTTCAATGTACCCTCTATCACCTTCACTCCTTCCATGTCCCACTAATAATGAAAATGTAAGGTAGAAACAAATCAAGTAGAAAACTCAATTGTTAAGGAGTTATGTATTAATGTAGATGTAAAAGAGCGCTGAGAAAGAATGGTATTTATTGGTTATAATAGTTCTTATTTATGAAATACAGGGAGCCGAGCTGAAGTCTGAAAGTTTGAGTATTTTGAAACTGACTGATACAATAAACAAAACGGCTTCTTTTATAGTTGTTACTTAAAAGCTTAAAAATGATTGGTTAACTGAATGTCCAATAAAATGAATGATTAACAAGTTAAGTAACTGACCAATGAAATATAATGTCTCTATCTAAGCCCTGCAGCTTCTGGCTAAATATGTAATAATAACTGTAATAATAAAAATACTCTCACTCCTTATACTATCACAGTAGATGTGAGAAATGTACCATCTTTTGCTACATTCCCATCATCATTCATCCCTACATTCCCATTATCTATTCCCACATTCCCACCTATCCCTGCATTCCCATCTACATTCCCAATGTACATTCCATTATCCATCCCCACATTCCAATGCATTCCTATCATCCATCCCTACATTCCAATATATAGAAATGTTAGTCATAATGCAAAAAATATAGCAAAAAGTGAAAGGAAACTTCTTACACAGCATGGTATACATTGCCTACTCTCTGAAACAAAAACCCTCACCTCTCCCTACATACTGTATAACGGGAAATTTTTGAGGGGAAATACATTTGTGGTTTTCATGGTTACATAATGTTTTACCCACGAACTTTTAATTTTATAGCTTAATTGAGACGGCACCGAGCTGTAAACCCGGGTGCTTCTATGTGTAAATTCTGGAATTTACGTCATTACTATTACATCTGTAATATACCTGTAATATTCAATAATATATAATAAGATTACTGTAATATACCATAATATACAATAAGAATACTATAAGGAAATTTACACATAGAAGCACCCGTAAACCCACAAATATTTTTCCATGAATAAATGTGATTATTGAAAATCACGAAGATATTTCCCCTCAAAAATTTCCTGCTATATGGTATATCATCCTGTTATTTGAGTAGCTAGTCCAGTCAAAATTTGATTGCAGAATGATTGAAAGCCAGTGGATTATCAGATATAAATGTACAATGGAGCATCAAGGGTATAAGCAACTAGTTATCTATTAATGGGGGTGCTGAAGCACCTACAAATTTTTGGTTTATCAAGCACCCCCTAATATTTAGTGCAATACATATCTCAACTTGTATTAACTAGTTAATAAGTGAGAAATAGACGTGTGTTGTTTGGAGACTACAATACTCGATGATTTCTACCAGTTAGGAGTGCAGTGACATCTCTAATTAGTACTAATGTGACTGGACTAGCTACATCAGCCTGTTTTAAACTTCCCTAAGCTATATAAATAGAAATGTGACATTTCTGCTTCTTGGTATAGACTTTGTCCTTGATTAAATTATGTGCAGGATATGTTTTGCATTTATTGTGCCATTACTGTCTATCAAAAAAATGCCAATCAATGGCTACCTTCACTGACACTGACTTATCATATCTGCTATATGTATTCATACATGATCTCAATTCAGTGAAAGAGGCTCAGTGAACTAGCTAAAATTATGTCAGACGTAGCCTACTATCAGACCACACCTTCCTTATGTACATATATTGTGGTCATCCTTTCCTCATGACTACTTTTGGCCAGTTTTGGTAAATATCTCTTCATAGATATGGAGAAATGAAGGTACACTGACCTACTTCCATTAATATGTGATCCTTTATATTGTGTTATGGGTAGGGTCTGGTTATTCCTACATAGATCTTGAGAAGTAGCTTAAAAAAGGGCTCTTTCTACATCATTCAGATTACATCATTGTCATTAGCCCTACCCCTAGCCCATAGCAATAGTACAATTGACAATGATGTAATCTGAATAATCTGTTACATGGAGAAGGAGCCAAAAAATAAGAGCATATTGAGTAGAGAGTGTTGAAATTAGATATCTTCACTATAGTTTATCATTCATAGCCATCTCACATTATTATTACACATTCATACTTCATTAGCTAAATACTTACCATGGTCATGGCCAAATACTAAAAATCCATTTTCTGATAATAATCTACATACTTGCTCTTCACGGCCCACATACTCTGTAGCACCATGTGACAGGTATACTAGTGCCCTAAAATAATAATATCAAAACATGTTAATAAAACGTTAATTTTTCATGTCATTACATAAAATTTTTGTGACATTTTATTAACGGCAATACTTTCACCCAACAAAAAAAAATGCCTTGTTTGGTTGGAAGCCATTTTAATAGGTAGCATACATATACCTGTCAGCCAGTATATAGGGTCCTTCTATGTGTAAATTTCCTTACAGTATTCTTATAGTATATTACAGTAATCTTATTTTATAGTCAGTAATCTTATTACATATTATATATTGAATATTACAAGTATATTACAAATGACATAATGTCGAGGATTTACACATAGAATCACCCAGTATAATATTATGAATGTTACTATGAATATGGAATAACATTTAGAGCCCTTCTCCTCTGCTTAGCTGTCATATCTCTCTGGAAATGTATTAGGACCTACCACAGCTTAACCCATTCCTTGATGTAGGTAAATGATATTCATAGGCTTCACTAAAGTGCTCCAACTAGCTCCGTCACAGTTTACACAAGTGTATGTGCAGTGGCGTATCTAGGCTCTAGGAATTGGCATATGGGGCCCTGAAGGGACACCACCTGAGCACCTATAGCTAGTGAGCAACTTCAAGAAGTTGTCTCAGATGTTTGTAAAGAATATTAAACAATAAAACAATGATTCTAAGTGATGATACTATTGTAATCTTTACTGAACTAAATAACTCTCTTTCCATTGAAAGAATATTTAGTAGACCATAGATAAGTTTTACTAGAGCTATATATATTAGGTGTACACTACAGTGTACTTTCTGTAGGTAGGATGGTTCAAAGTTCAAGTCAATAACTACTGATTTGATGGCTAGTCCAGAGTGTGGGCATTTTAAATGGTTAAAATGCTAGGATCACTCTTAGATACACTACTGCATAATTATAGGTAACCTGGGTAATTCCAGAAGTGTTGAAATCTAACAGAATGGACCTTTGAGCTCTTATTTGGAAAATAGGTAATACTATTCATTATGATTACACATAGGAAGTTTGATTATTGTACTACATAATAATTATCTAAAGTAGATTTGTAACTCTTTCCACATAAGTAATTCACCTCCAAACTTGCTAAGGAAATGACCATAATAATGTCTGAACTACTACACTTTCAAAAATAACTTCAGCCTAGGTATGTCTCTCACACAATATTGCCAGTAGGTGTCCACTTCCAAACACTAAGTTTTAGTTTATTCCATACAGATACTCGAGTCTCCCCTACACCTACACCATCCTCTGATGTGCCAGGTTCAGCCATAAATTAATAGCCTTAAAAGTAGCGCTTAAAGTTTAAAATAGAGCTATTGTTATAACTAGTAATAATTATTATTATAATAAATGGTAGCTAACGAACCGATACAATGGTGCAGCGAGATGAGACCAGCTAGACAGCTAAATGAAAATTCCAAAAAATAACCAGAACTCTGGGAGTAATCTAGACAGTTAGATCTTATGTTGAAAAGTAACCAGTTTCTTACTCTTTCGCCTTAGGGATCCACAACGCCAGTATGCTTCTTCACAAAGTTATTATCCGTTTCCAAGCGTAATAATCTGCGCATGCTTAGATACATCGCAGCGTCCTCGATCCACCCGTTGACCGAACCTGTGGAGCGTCCAATAATGATTTATTATTATAAAGATAATACATAACAATCGTGCCAGTTTAGTACAGTTAGGAATCCTCTGCCAGGACCCTCAAAATCTCTTTGACATTCTGAGCAGCAATTCTCCTTGACTGTGAGGATGGTTGCCTGCTACCTCCGTCAGTCTTAGGACTCTGTTCATTTGACACATTGTTGATAAGTTATGATCATCAAAATAATAATACCATAACTGTGCACTACCAAGGGATACAACTAAACAGTTGGATGGGTGTCACAGGGTATGACCTCCCCCAGGGTGGGAGCTCCCTGGAGGTACTGCCCTAAGATATGAACACTCTTCATAGCCTTCCATGTTAGGGTTGTAAAGAAATATTATAAACTGACTGGGAATGTGATCTTCACTAAATCTACTGATCAAGGGAGCTTCGTATGACCCCTACCAAGGAGTTGAGTGATAATAATATACCCCCAGGATCTTCTGTCCTTGAATATAATTTCTAGCTCCCTGTCAAGGTTTTCTTTCCTATGAGTGTAGCTAGCTAGTTAAAACTCTCCCCATCCTAGTCCCTCCAAAGATTTTCTTTATCTCCCCCAAATAGAATTTCTACCCAGGAGCTTCTGTCTTTCTCTCCTCAAGCAAGGAATCTCTCCAGGAATATAATCTCTTCCAAAGAGCTACTGTATAATACATAATTCTCCCAGGAACTTTTGTCATAATTATAATCTCCCTCCACCCTCCAACCTCCACTATCAATAGTTTATTGAGCTTCTGTCTTTAGGGTATACATATAGCTATATTCTCCCTCCAAGGAGATCTAATTTCTCTCCTACGTAGAATATAATCTCTCCTGCATAATGATCTCCATCCAAGGATTTTGTTTTCAACAGTAATTCTCCCCAGGAGCTTCTGTAGCTACTATAAGATGTAATCTCCTTCAATGATTTCTGAATATTGAAATTTCTCCTGAGGAGCTTCTGTCAGCCCCTCACCCAAAAGTACTAGTTTCTCTAATCTCTCCCAAAGAGCTACTTTCCTAGGATATACGTAGTCTCCATTTAATTTTCTCCTCTCTTACTACCTCCAAAGAGCTTCTCTCTTGAATATGGTCTCTCCCCAGGAGCTATTGTTCTATGATATACTGTAAAACTAGGTAGGGGTGCTGTAATTGACAGTTGGTGGGGGGGAGGGGAGGGGGGAGGGGCATAATTATCATAAAAAGCCACAAAAAAACAAACTCTAATAAATTATGAAAACTTTCCAGGATTAGTGGAAATAGCTAAACATGTTGTTCCAACATGTTAAGCAGCTTGAAGCAATGGATATGTAACTGGAATAAAGGGGTGCTACCAAAAAAGAAATGCATGCCATTGGCACAACCACAAAAAAACTAGGGGTGCTACAGCACCCTTTGAACCCCCCACCCCTTCCTACCCCACTGCATGCTACATTATATTAACCAATGAGGTCACATGATTAACACCAAAGCCTACTCTGTAGATTCATAAGCTATGAACATTAGGATAATGAATTTTGTTAATGTGCCTTTTTCCAATGCTTCCACTGTGCTTCCACTGTGCTTCCACTTAATGAGATTCATCATCAGTCACGAGTAATTCACAAATTCATGACATGTATTGGCTAGCTACGTACATATTATAACTACACCAGTACTTTGTGAGCTTCAGGAATAGCTACTTTGAGAAAAGCTCTTGCAGTTTCAAAGGTGTAAAGGTTTGTGGTCATCAATAGTTATGTAACTGAAACCAGTTAGTTGTACCAATTGTTGTCTGAAATAATTGATAAGATTCCCATCTGATTAAATCTTTTATGGGAAACTATCAAATTTGTGCTAGTGGTAGATTCTGTTTTAGCAATAGGATATTTCATCATTGGTTGCTTGTTCACATGGCATCTATCCACTATCCTGTACCATATTTAAATTATTCTACATTTAAACTTTGTAGAAGTGACCAGGCACAAAACTTAATGTTTGAACTATAAACTTGAGAAGAACTCATGTTTTAGAAGATAAATATAATTATACACACTTTGATGAAAAGCATTGCACACTGTACAGAATATTAGTCTGGGGCTCAGGTCTTTAGTTAAGCAACAGTTATTCCTAGAAGTAGCTAATTTCTAGACAGTGTCACACAAGAGGATAATATTTTTGCTACTAGATGATTTCCTAGTTATATTTCTATCACTCAATGGATAAAATTATATATACGTACCTGCATGTAGTTATATCAATTGTACAGTAACAGTGGATTATATTACAGGTCAAAGGTTTTTAATTTGGTGATCATTATACAGTTCTCAAGATATTATTCACATATTCAGAATGAGTAGAGGTGAGTATGCCCTGTCATACCAAATAATATCCAGGATCCTACCTTTATCTTTATAGAGTTATAATTACTATAATCCACTGCACCAAAAATGAAATTTCCTACAATCGGCCAGATGTAGGAAACACACGTTTACTACACTGTTTTGGTAGAGGATAGGGCAGAATTTAGGACAGTGTAGGAAATTCTGCCCTATCCTTCACTCAAAAAGTGTAGGAAATATGTCTTTCCTGCATCTGGCCGATTGTAGGAAATTTCATTTTTGGTGCAGTGATCATTGTTGCTCATGATTAATTCCAATAATACTAGCTAACCAGCATTATAAGTTCTACATTTGACTACTCCAAGTACCTATTGTAGTATATAATAATTATGTCTATTTACTGTCTGTAAAATTGTGAGACTATTATATATAATCCTAGTAGTATCTAGTACATGTAAGATCCTCCAACCACATGGATCTATCCGTATTTTTGTGGATTTACACCTATTAATACAGAAGCATAGCAAGATTAAGCTAGCTAGCTAACTGCTATGAAATAACATTGTCTGAAAGCTTAGAGAGTTGTCCAAACAGTTCATATTCCTCAAAGCAGGTGACAAATTCCGTAGAGCTAGCTAGTTTAATGACTTGCATCATTCTTAATCATATTTATTGTTATATGACACACACCTACTTGTGCAGATTAATAATGATAAAAAATAAACTACGGTAGACTGTGAGCTACAATTGAGAGTCTTAACTACAGTAATCACTGTAATTTAAGTGACACCATAATTTAATCGCCACCCAGACATGGAATTATTTTTCTAGCTCTATACTATCGCTACACCTCCTTCCTCAATTATTTTTTCCTGGCGCTTAATTAATTAGAGCCCACATGGTTTTTTGTAGTTTTGCTGTTAAAGAGATGTCCCAGAAGTAGATTAAAAGCTTTTTTACCCCCACAGAAGTCCACATAGTTTTGTAAACATGAAACTCCCTCTGGATACAAGCATGAAAGTAGGTGCAGCCATCACCAGATACAGCCATGTTGCAACAGTCCATCTTAGCTCTAATTATTTAGGCGCCACCCCCAAGTGAAGTGTATTTTTTTGGTCACATTGTAAGCACCAACCTCAGCTGCAATTATTTTTTTGTGGCGCTCTAATTACAGTAATTACGGTATTGTAGTGCTTGATAGGAAACACTTGTACAAGCTAACAATGCACCAGTAAATAAACATCATGAATTAACTTACAATAAACAACTGCTTTAAGGAATATGAACTGCATGTTGCAACTCTTTAAGCCTCCAGACAATGTTATTTCACAGCAGTTAGCTAGCTGTTTAATCTTGCTATGCTTCCATATAAAATTGAATCAATTTCCCTATTCCCTATTTATAGGTGTAAAAATACAGATCTGATAAATCCATGCTGTTGGAGGCTCTGTAAGACTGTCAATTCTAGCTCACAGTCTAGTCTATTTTTATCATTATTAATCACAAGATTCCTGCACACGTAGGTGTGTGTTATGACAATAAACATGATTAAGAATGATTCATGTCATTAAACTAGCTATCTCTACGAATTTGCTACAAAAATAGGGAAAGTGAGCAATAGTTATTCACTTCAAGTTGGAGGCTCTGACATGTAGTGTCTTTCTATGGCTCTTCATTTTGAATCTCTTTATGTATATTTTTGCTGTGATTTTGTAAATGTGTAAATGCTTTGTGGCCTTTAAGATAAATTTAGGTAAAAGGTGTTAGGCATCTAGCTACAGGTGTAAAATTCCTTCTTGCTACAAAAACTGAAGGTCATCTTTATCATGTGAGAATGAGTGGTTTAGCTATACTAGTACCCACAAATTTAAGCATCCCAACTCACTCCAAACATTTATAGTGACTTTAATTTCACTGTTATTAGTAATCAGAGGAAAACAATGTAATAAGAAAGAAAAATGGACACTTGGACTAAGTATAATTCTGAACAAAACATTTGATACAATAAGCAGCTGTTCATGGCTGGCTGCTAGAATCACCAAGCCAACTTGCTAAATTTCTACTGAGCATGGACAAATACAATGCGAGCTCAATAGTCAGGTATTAATTTTGAGAAAATGAATCTCCCACTCACATAGCTACGTAGTATATAGCTGCCCCTTCAATCACACTTAGAACATGAACGATATACTTTTATGTAGTTACTATTATGGAGGGCAAACTGTGTTAAGTCACTGAATGTAATAAATTATGAAATTGAGCATTTCGGTAAAAATGATTATAATATATAATCACCACAAACTGTCTAAACATTGTCTTTACATTGTACGTATTTGTTGAGATAATTACTATCTTAGTTGCTAAGATCATGATCTAGATTGTTTTAAGGTTGAGTATTTGCTATCTAGTTATTGCTACCTCTCAAGGTTGAGGTTTGGCTAGCTAAAACATTTTTCTAGCCAAACTGTTTTGACTGTTGATAATAGCTAATAATGACGATGAACTTCTGGTGATGTTAAAAAATGTTCTAACCACTCCCCCTATGGCTATCTTTTACCAAATAATGGCTAAACTTTTGTGAGTATCTCTTTGGTTAGGCTATTTTTGGAAACACAATACAACACCTATGTAATGTGGTCCTTTGATGAAAGAAGGACCAAATCACTCTAGCCATAAAGGAAAGAAACAGCAGTATTTAGAACCATACAACCCAACTAATCATAATGAATGGCAAACATGATGACAGTGTAATATAATTCTCTGGATATTATTAGCAGCTGCTACTACTGTAATTTATTAATTCATCTCTGCTTTAATCTAAATAATAATTAATTTTTATTATTTTTTTTTTCTGTGCAAAATACAATAAGATTATGATCATTGAATCCTTTGAGGTAGCTAACTGATAGTATTATCACCAAACAAAATATCCTGATTCATTTTCTCAGATCCATAGCTACACAATATGTAATTAGGTGTGTGGTCAACAATAGTGAGTGCTTAAAATCCGACAACCATTCTTTATTCTCATCTGATGGACACATTTTTATTTAATGATATGTCATTTTTTAGCTGAAATTGCTGCTCGACAAAATTTTCCGGGAGGTTTGAAATTTGGTGAGCATTCAGTATTATCATGTTCTTTTCAACAAAATACTTTATTATTATACAGTTAGATGGAACCACACTGCTACACCAGGTTCAAATGAATTGACTGTGCGTATAGGAGACGAAGTGGACATAATAAAAAGACTCAGAGAAAATGATGAAAGTGGGTGGTTTGAGGTATGTATTTCAGTTAGTGTAATATTATACTAGTAACTACACCATGAGCAATAATACTTTCTCAAAGCATGTATGACCTATGACATCACAGCTAGTCATGCCAAAATATAAACTGCAACAAATGTAGCTATTATTAAAGCAATTAAGCAGTCACATTGTTTTAGTGGCGTCGTTAATTAAATATAAACACTACAACTTTCACAGTGCTGCAAAAAGATTGTACAGATAGTTACTCCAGGAAATCATTACTCTGTTGCTTTGGTCGTAGTTGTGTAAATTTATAGTATGGGTAAAGATGTACCAATAAGATCATTATTACCAGACCTGTTTAGGAACAATGCATTAACTTCCATTGACAAAAACAATTGCAGTTTCTTCACTCAATGAACAAAAATAACACTTATTCATGGAAAATTATGTTATTATAATTATACACTTCCCCTATACATAACTAATGGAAGATTTTGTTATGCACGTACAATAAGTTACTAATCTGGGTGAATCTAAGTGTCTATTGTGCATACTTATGCAATTGAAACAACCACAAGAGCTATAACACAAAATCAGGAAGAAGAAATCTCCCTTATTCTGAAGGCAAAAAAAAATAAATGAATAAAATAATCATACATTGTACAAGCTTGAAATCATTTACATGTATAGGTAAAGAATAGAGTTACAGAAGAGATAGGCTATATCCCTAAAAGATGCTTCTATATCCGGATGAAAGGTAAGTTGGATTTATGTTGTGGAGCAATTATAGTTAAAGATTGTATTGTTGATATTTTCTCTGTGCTTCAATATCTCTGGTTTGTGTAAGACACCATAAAAATGTGAAGTTTACATAGCAAAAATGAATATGTACATTCAAAGGAGCCAAATGATGCTAGAATTCACCACACACATTACATAATTATTATAGCAGTGATTTTTGCTTTCATAATTGTTACAGTGCAATTTAGCTACGTCAGCCAAAAAGAGGGTGAACTTTCAGTCAATAAAGATGAAACAATTGGGGTAATTGATGAAGATATAAAAGATGAGACATGGTTGGTGAGTGTGCTAAGCCTGTAACTTAATATAGCAGGGGAGATTAATTAACTTTTATGGATGTAAAGTTTATGGCACATTGCCATAAAGCAACCAATAGAATGTGCTAATTGGATTAAGTTTAATTGTGATAGACTCCAACTGAAGTCAGTAGTAACTGGTTTGTGGTCATAGGCAAGATTATTTAATCTAGTGTTGTCATCATCTTGTGTCAGTTGCTAGTTTTTGGCTAAGTCTAAAAAGTGTACAGCTGAAACAGGTGCTGGGTTACCATTAAAAAATCAACGGACTACAATGGATACTTTTTCCAGTGCTATTTACAGCAATGCACCAGACCTCCACACAAGTATTAAAAGAGGGGTGGACTAATTCAATATTCATTGTTAATACCTCCCACATTGTTGCCATGTGTGAGCCAAAAGTAGGCAAGGATTCTTTGACTTAACATCATGTAGTAAGTAGTTATAATATTATAAGTTAACTTGGAGTAGATATGACATCTTCTATGAGTTAATTACTTCCTGTTTGACTGCATGAAAACTTTTTGTTGCATGTTTAGAGCCATTAACAAAGATTAGCACTCTTAGGTATTGAAATATAATGTCATAAAAAGTCTATAGCTCACAATCATGTTGTTTATGGAGTGGGTGTGTTAGGTCATTCTCATCCATTGTCATGGGTAACTTTTCTTCCATGAAACATAATAATATTATTCACAGAATTTATAAAGTAATTATGTGTTTCCTCAATACTTTGTCTAAATTTTTATGTAGGTAATGAAAGAGGATGGAACAACAGGAAGAATTCCTTTTAGTTGTTGTTATACATTACATGAAGGTAACCATGGTGATAATGTTACTTTACTTTTTTATGTTTTTCAATTTGTTAATAGTTCATGAAGATCACAAAGCAGCAAACAACAAAGAACTTTCTGTAAACAAGGGAGACAATATTGGAATTATTGACAAAGGGATAGGAGATGGATACTGGGAGGTAAATAATCACTCTTAGGCAAAGTTGTAAAATAATATATTATTTTTTGCAACAGCTTTGAACTAGCTAGGAACTTACTAGTGTAGGTAGAAATGCTACACGTGACAAACTTCCATCATTCTTGTTATAACTAGTATAATGATAAAATAATGGCTGTATTATACATAACTATTATAATAACACAGGGATATTTCAGAGGCAGGACTGGTCTTGTTCCCAGCAAATGCTTTGAACCTTTTCCAGAAGGTAAAACTTGAGGTGTAGTTGAAATGATGTGTGCTTTCTTTTTGCCCTTGATTAATAATAATTAATTATACATGTAGCATTTTAGATTCAATCCAAAAATGGGCGGGGCAAAGTCTAATGGAATCACTAGGTAAAATGTGACTACTACACGTGTAGATATTATGAAAGAAAATTTCAAGGCTGATTTCTCTCCAGAAATATTTAAGTGGCATGGTTACAGTATATGCACAAATGAGTTCATTATTTTTAAGTCTAAGTCAACAAAGATATAGCTAATAATATTGTTGAGATTTGCTTTACACTACTCTATACAGCTTATATAATTTTTATAGCAGATGTGAAATCGTCTCTAGTGCAAATTTGTAGCTCAGAGACTCCAACTTGAAGTAAAAATAACTTCAGTATAAAAATTGCTCACCTTCCGTAGCAAATTCCTTAGCTAGCTAGTTTCATGACATGCATCATTCTTAATCATATTGTTATATGACACACACCTATGAATGCAGGTATCTTGTGATTAATAATAGACTAGTATAGACTGTGAGCTAGAATTGAGAGTCTTAGCAATCATAGTGAGGCACTAGAACAAGCTAACGATGCACCAGTAAATAAACATCATGAATTAACTTACAATAAACAAACTTACTGTTTTTATCACCTGCCTTGAGGAATATGAACTGTTCGGACAACTCTTTAATCCTCTTAATGTTATTTCACAGCAGTTAGCTAGCTAGTTTAATCTCCAAAGCTTCTGTATAAATTGAATCTGTAATTTGTATTTATAGCTGTAAATCCAGATAAATCCGTGTGGTTGGAGGCTTTGAGTAGCTAGATAGATGAAAGTTGGTCAACTAGACACATAATTCATCATAAATCTCATCTCATATAATTATTGAACATAAGGAAATATGTGATCAATCTATCTTTCTGAAATCAAGTTTTTACTTGTGGGATTTTGTGCAGTAGCTAGCTTTATAAGGACAATTTTCATGGCCACTTGTCTCCAAGTAGACATTGCCACTGCCACTGTTGCCTTTGGTACTGTTTCTTAGCACTAAGTGTTGAGACTAAATCAGTTAAACAGAGTACCATAATAATTATAATACTCTCGAGCCAGCTATTATAATTTTTAGCTGGCTATCAATATAGCAATAATATAAGGTTTTCTTTTGACAGATACTATATAAAATTCGTAGGTTGCAGTAGTAATTTGGGGAGTAATAACTGGTTTATCCAAGTTTAAGGAACAAGTTCACATTGAGATTAAAATTGAAGATGATGTTGTTATATACGTGCCATGGTGAAAAGTGTAGTTGGCACAATATCTGTGCAGTAGTGGATGGTAAATAAATCTTTGTAATGATTTTGTTAAACTTTTTATGAAACAGAAAAACATGAAGAGATTATACTTGATGAAAATGAAAGAAAAGCAATGGTAAGTAATATAGACACCTCTAACCATAAAGGCGATGACCCCAAACTATACTGTGAAAGATCAAGACTGTAGTGTTATCATTATTATTGTATTAATTATAGCCTCTAGGACCATGGCACAGAATAAATGGATCTCACTGGAGAGTGTTTGTAGCAACAGAAAATGTTATTTTTGTGAATACACTCTATGATTGGTCAAGCATGCAGCTAATCAAAACACTACACACACCAGAGACTAAAAATTGACTCATGCCATGCATCATGTTAAATCTCAACTTATTCTCTTTGGCTACAACCACAATTTAACTGTTTAATAAATCATTCTCACTTACTTGCCAAGCCTGAACTAATGAAAACATCATGATCTTTCTTTATCTGTAATCTTTCTCATTTTCTCTAGTTTGATAAAGCTATGGAGATGGGCCATGTTGTCGTTAACTTTATCAAGATACTCATAGTAGGAGCAGCAGGTGTTGGCAAGACAACATTCTTGAGGTTTCTTTGTGACCTGCTTGTCTTGGGCGAACGTAACAGTACTCCCTGTATAGAAAAACCTCAGAGAGTCAAATGTGAGAGGATATTTAGCACCAAAGACTCAAATGGTGAAATTAAGTGGGAGTTAGTGGGTCCTGATGATTTGACCTCGATTATTGCTAAACTGACTTCTATTTGCACAAATGAGATTAAAGCTACGAGCTTGACCCAACAAAAGGAACTGCCAAATACAACCTTTTCTTCACATACTCCTACAGCTGAAGAGATAGAGAGTCGTAGTAAAGTTGTAGCACTAATAAGTAAAAAAGATGAGAAATTGTTCAGTGTAACATGGATCTACCTTGTAGATAGTGGTGGACAGCCTCAATTCCATGAGCTACTCACAGCCTTTATAAAGAATGTTTCATTGGGCATTTTTGTCTTTAAGCTCTCTGAGCAACTGGATGATAAGCCCAAGATTGACTACTATAAGAATGGTAAACCGTGTGGTGAGCCTTATAAATTCCCTCTGAGCCACAAAGAGATCTTCCAGCACTGTATCCAGACAGTCTCGTCTCTTTATACCATTGACCACCCCCTACAGCTTCTTTCTTCCACCGAGGAGAAACCTGAAATTCTTGTTGTGGGTACTCACAGAGAAGAAAAAGATAAGAGTAAAGAAACTGATGAAGTAAAGGAACAGAAGCTTAAAGAGATTTTGCGACCTTATTCTGGTGTAATTACCAATGACGGAAAATACATATTTCCTGTTGATAGCATTGCAAGAAAAGAACCAGATATGAAAGTGGTAGACATAATTCGTAGAAGAATAACTGAGAAAGCCGAAAAGTCTTCCAATCAAAGACGTCTACCTTTGCAATACTATATTTTAGAACTTGAACTGGAACTACAGGCAAGGAAGAAAGGACGTGATGTGATAAGCTATGAGGATTGCTTTAGTAAGATAGGCTCAGCTTTGAAACTAGATTCAAAGTCTTTTTTAGCAGCTATAAAGCACCTTGATAGCCTCAACCTGATCCTATATTTTGAATCACATGCACCAGATGTGATATTTGTGAATCCTAATACATTGCTCGATAGAGTTGGAGAGCTTGTAGAGAAAAGCTACATTTGGAGAGGGAAGGTTAAGTCCAACAATGATCCATTATGTGTTCCTGAAGAATACATTATACCATTTATTAACCGAGGAGAAGTTACTCTAGAGATTCTTAAAATGTTCAAGAGTTATTATGAAGGATTTTTTGATCACATCACTTTGGCTAAAATTTTAACCAGCCTTTTTGTTTTTGTGCCTATATCTGAAGATAAATATTTTATGCCAGCTTTGCTGGAAATTAAAGTTGATGATGAAATGCTACCAACCAATAACTACTTTGCCATTTCTTTTCCCGGTAATGCTCCAATGGGTCTGTTTTCTTCCTTGGTTGTATGCCTACTGTCGAAAGATGCATGCGAACATAATTATGAATGGACAATCCAACGTTGTGGCCAATTATTTCGTAACTCCATTACCTTCAAAGTTAGCTTAGCCCTTGTAATTTTACTTGATAAAAGAGCACATTTTGAAGTCCACATCAAAATACCTGATTCTTTTGCAAAAATAGCTCCTAGTGTGATGGGAAAAGTTCGGAAAGATGTAATCTCTGCATATAACAAAGTTTGCACGACTCGTCACTTAGCTGATCTCAAGTACTCTGAATGCTTCCATTGTCCATGTTCAAACACTACACCTCATCTAGCCGAACGAAGGCATTCACAAGATATAGATGATTATATACTTGATTGTACCAAGGATAGAGGATGTTTCCCGCTGGAGGAGTGGCATAATCAATGGTTGGGTATTTCACCGAATGTTGGCACAAAAAGAGAAGGTATGTAGCTATTACAAAATTTAACCAAAAAAATGATGCAGTCATAATTTTTTAACCCACAAAGCCTGCACACAAATATTTCACCACTTGTTAATAGCTAAGGAGAATATTATTATGACTAGAAATACCAGTAGATAATACATAGCAATGTGAGTTCCAGTTGAGCTAATGATGATTGTAAATAATTATGCGTTTGCCTAATAATTATTATTATGATAACTATATACTACTAATCAATTAATAGTATGCTATTAATTTCTTGTAGGAGGCCATCCCAGTCTCAACCTTTTGAATGTAAAAACATTTCTGAAGGATGAAACATTTCCAGCAGACAAAGCAGAAGAACTTGGTGTTTACTTGGATATAAAACCAGGAAGAATTTCTGCTTTAAAGAAGAATAACAATAATGATGCTGACCGTCTGTTAAGTGAAATCATTACAGAATGGTTGAATAATGATGATGAAAAGTCATGGGATAAGCTTGCTAATGCTTTGAGAAATTGTAATCATTCAGTGATGGCTGATAAATTATTATTACTTGTTGGAGAAGGAAAAGGTACGTCCTTTGCTATTCATGTCACATAGCTATATAATACGTAAGTTATCTTTTAGAGAAGCAACAGATGACCAACATGACCTTTCTTCAAAAACTAAATCAGAAGACACAGAGATCAAGCCAATGCAGAGTTGAGGATCCTCTTAAAAAGTCTAAAAGGTATTGTATTATGTTCTCCATAGAGGAAAGTAGCTAATTACAACTATAAGCCATAGGACCATAGCTATATATTATTATTATTGATAATAGCTATCATACATTATCTATACCATTTTTTTAGACTACAACATGAGAGACTCAACTTCAATCACCTCTTCATGACTGTACATGTATGCATAGTGTTATTATTTCTATGGATCAATATAAACATTATGTTGTAATAACCTGGTTTATTCAATCACAAGATTTTTAGTGTATAACTCTGCTCTTGGGTGCTAATAAAAATAATTGTGGCACATATGTTATCTGGCATGGTGCTAGATATATAACTCTTCAAGAGAGAAAACTCAACTTTTTACTATTATCACACCCACCCACACACACACAAAAAATACTAGACGAAATGACTAATGATGTTATGATTAATAGATACTACTTCACATAATAGGTCAGCATGTTAATTAATTCTAATGTTACGTGATGCTTGTATCAAGTGTTGTAAGTTTGAACATAATTATTAATGTATGTAACTCTGGCCACCATCTAGAATCAGGAGTGCATAGTGCTGGGTGCTAAAACACCTGTCCTTTTATTACACTACTTGTAGAACAAAAAAATGCTATTTTTGCTACCAGCTTTAAGACTTTGATACTCCCACTAGCATGCAGCTAGCCTAGAGCTTACTGTCAACAAACTGAAGACACGCTAGACTAGAAAAAAAACCGTGGTCATCTGACTTCAGCAGAAAATTTATTCTGCAGCACTCAAATAATTACAAGTGAGAAGAAAAATATTTCCTGGAAAATGAAGGAATATAGGAATAGAATAGGTCAAAATGCAAAAAAAAAAAGAACAACCCTCCCTTCCATTACATACCCTGCTGGAGTGAGATGGACTTGCTATATCTTGCTAACTGATAATCACACCATATAGCTACCTTTACTCATGTAGCTATATACAATGTCGCTAACTATAACTATCAGGATTAATATAATGTCTCTGCATCATATACGTAGCTAACAATTTTCTTCTATGCTTTGCAGTATACATATACGTAGTGTATTTTTTTAATAAAAATATTATACTACTATGTACTGGTCCTTGGCAAAGTTTTTGGAGGAAAGTGCTCCTGAGCATCAAGAATTATACTGAAAAATGGGCATACCAGATGATTAATAATTAATAAACACAACTGGACGTATAAAGCTTTATATGGAGACTGTAGTATTACATCAATGACACTAGCTATTCTGTTCCTATGTAATAAGCTTAATCTTTATGGGCAATAAGCCAGTCCTTTATAACATTGAGGGCTCTCTCTTGCTCCTTATCGTGAAGCACTTCATGATGGCTACCTTCAAACCTCTGAAAATAAATATAATATCTAATGTACTGTCCAGTGCTAACAAAACCTCACTGATTCAAATATTGAGGATTTAGTGTGCTAAGTTATATATTATTGTGTTAACAGGTCTATTAGCAGCTAGCTAAGTAAGTTGCTAGTGGAACATTATTAACTGAAAATAAATTAGAGATTACATGACATTGTGGGGGCAAGCTTGTTTGGAAAGTCATTTTAAGAGATGGTATCTACATATAATATAATAGAAGTCTCTCATTCACTCTGACCTCAATTATTGGTTAGGGACAGTAATACAATGCCATTGTGGCAATGTCTACAGGTTTATAGCTGTTGTACGGTACATAACTTGTTACATCAACATGACATGCACTGAATGGAATAAAATATTTTTACTTCATTTTGACAGAGCTACAAGAACAAGACAAAATTACTCAAGCATGGCCAATTGTTTTGACATCTACAATAAGGTTGACTTAAATTAGCTTCAAGTCTTAATCTGTTCCAAAGTTATGATTTCTTCCATATAGCTACACACTGTTTGAGTAATTATAATTATTATGTCTGCTTCTCCATTTTTATGCTTCTTTTTGCTTGATAAGTACTGTTATACATACCTCAAACTGTTTGTCTTCACTTGAGATGTTATTCAAAATATATTCTGAGGCTGAATATGGGACCAGTTGATCTTCTGTTCCATGTAACAGCAATGTAGGTAAATTTATTATATTTAAACCAGCTCGTGCAACTTCAATTTTGGCCAAATACTCCTTTCCCAACCTCGCTTTTATTGCACTGTGATATATTAACGGATCCTCTCTGTAGACATTAACCTAACAGAAACCATACTCTAAACAAGTGAAATGTAACTATAACACACTGATGGTATGAAGTCAGAAATGGATGTTTTATGATCATAGTGAGAGAAAGTAGGACTACTTCTAGCTCTATGCAGAGGAGGGAGTGATTGAGATAGTAATTTCTTTAATTCTTGAGAATGGGCAGGGAGGTAAAAGAAACAATGGCAGAAACAAATTGCTGTAAGGTGAAATCTAATCACTTTTAAATAGGCATTGGCCCTGCAAGCACTACTGACAACTATGTATTAGTAAATATAGCTATAGGTTCATAATGACCGAAGGTAAGGCCATTATATTGGCAGACAATGGTCACTATAATAGTGAAAAGCCAACACTGAGGACAGTAACTATTGTATCTATCAAAGGTATAGTATAATGACTGGTCATAAAAAACTATACAATCATACCATAGTCTGTTACAAACCTTTTCAGGAATACTGCTGATGTGAATTGGATCAATATTTACTACTCCAAACTGAGGAGCAAGTAATCCTAGTACTTTGGCAAGAAATTTCTAACAACAATAGATAATAATAATAATTATACTATGTAGATATCTATATAATTCATCCTTATCAGTCATTGCCCACATAAAATTCAGGATATTGATATTAATAGCTACGTATAGATGAATGAAAGTGCAACAAGTGGTACCTGATATTACTCCAGACATCATCGCTTTTGTCTTCACTTTAGGTAATCATTAATTAGCTACGTATATACTAGGTAAGATAGCTATGTAATTAATGCCCAAAGATGATGGAGTCAGAGCACCAACACATTCAGAGCCATACCTGAATATCCACTAATACATAATTAGACTAAAATATACTAAATTGGCATGTATTACAGCTATACTCACAAGAAATGGTTTAGCAGTTCGGGGATCAGTTTCTACCCCTGCTGCACTGAAGATAAATCCTTTGAACATATCCTGCTGTTGAATAGCAACAAGAACAGCAATCAATCCTCCCTATACATAACCAGACAATAATAATAATTATTCCAATGGTTTAATATCATAAGGGTCCCTGTACATAACCAGAAAACCATTATAATATCAATCATCTAGAGTCCCTGTTCATATCCAGACAGTAATTATTCTATACATAACCATAAGATATTATTATTGCAATGACTATTATAATATTTGTAAGGAAATAACTAAACTGAAGCTCTTCAGATCTATAAGAGGCACCCAAAGGTGATGATTTGTTGGACTATTTGTACCTAGAAGCCTACGAATTAAAAATGAAAAGAGATGAGAATCCCAAAGTTTGGACCTTCCTCCCTCTCTCCCCAAGTAGAATAGATAGCCAAGCAGCATGTTGAGCTTGTAGCAGATGTAGCTAATTCAGCTAGTTAATGATTGCTGCTAGCCTATCTATGTGTGCACAACACAAACCTTTGAGAAGCAACTATAGCTAGTACCTCTCAACTCTTAACAGTAGCCAGTAGGCATATAGCTACATCATCCTATCCCATAAGCAAGCTACACAGCAAGCCATTGACCACACAGAATGCAATGGCTCAGCAGACCACAAAAGATATGGGAAACTATCCATGTGGGTGTATATATAACTAAGTAGAAATACATGCTACTAGCTATTGATTGCTTTTTCTTATAGCATAAGAACTCAATTATCACCCCAACTTTGCCCCTTTGGACTTAGAGGTATCATGCCTTTGTTCTAAGTTGTCTAAGACAACTCCAATCTCTGATAGGTGCTTCTGCTGCATAACTGATACTAAACTGATTTGCTGTCCCAAAAAACCAGCTTACTATAAGCAGCTAAGTTGAAGTCAACCGCAACTCGATTATTGCAGTAGCTACTTATTACCATCTTGTTATTGACATTCTATTATCGCCTGTCTGTATTCAAGCTTGGATTGGATCATCATGGCAATAAACTAGAACTAGACAATATGATGCTGTTCATTATATCCATGACCCTTTACCATGAAGAGAGATTTTGAAAATAAAAAATACACAGTCAGTACAATGGGCACAATCCACCTTCAGTGCTTGAGTCTACACAGTCTTTGTGGATCCACCTGCCACATCTGCACTGTAACCATTCTCTATCAGCTCCAGCATCGTCTTCATAACTCCCAAAAGCAGACACAACACACATCCGTAAATACAGTCACATGAACATTACAGTAGACCCTCACTTATACAGACTCCTTGGGAGCAGCACTAGTCCATATATGTGAAATGTCCATTATTATATGTGAAACATATTTTTTTTTGTAATGTATACATGTGACAAAAATTATTTAGGAAGAAAAAAATGGTCTGCTTTAACTGGGCACATTTCTAGCTAAGTCCACCAGTGTTAACAGCTTTGCATAAACAGAAGGTGGGGAGGTTGCCCATAACAGGTAGTTATCGGTTAATAATATTATTCATAACCTGTTGTATCAACCAAATACTAGTATTCATTGTATAAAGTAGATATAGCTTGCTAGCTGAGGTAGAGCTGAGGTAGGCCTGAGGGCTGTATATGGAGGGTCTACTGTACTTTGTTTCTTCTTAGGGGATCTGCTCTCTCCACCACTTGCCTTCTAGTTCTAGTTTGTTTACTTTTCTTGTTCCTTCAAAATCTTCAAACACTCATCACTTGTAAGTACTCTAGCTTTTCCTGAAGACAAAACTGGGAATACCAGAAAATTTGACAAGGGGGAGGTTTCCTTTGCCAGTGTAGCTACTGTTACCAGAACTAGAGGAACCACTACCAACAGGGGTCATACCACATAAGGTTGCTGTAGGGGTGGAGGCATCATTGCTGGGACAACAGGATAAGGTGGATGGACCTGACTTGCTACAGAATAAGTAAACCGAGTCTAAACTAGCTAAAAAGTCTAGCAAAGAAGCTAAAATACTTAACTTGAAGATTTGCAAGCGACTACAAAATTAATAAACAGTATTTCGCTGAACTTACTCTAATAAATGGAATTATTTGCACTTACTCCATGGGCGATAATTGATAACGGGTGATAATTGAGGAATTATGCTAGCTAGCTCAGGGGTGTATCCACGAAATTTTTAGTGGTCCAGTGATATCATGATTGAGTCCTCACCTATAAATTTTAATATAAATGGCTAATTAAAAAAAGTAACACTAGTTAAACTTTATTTTGTAGTTAACTTCTCAAAAATACACAATCAGGATGGTTTTGCATCAATAAAAGTTCTAAGTCTAACTTATCTTCATCCTCAGAGCTACAGCCAGCCATTATTGTTGTGACACTGCCTCACACTTGTGCAAGCACCAACAGCTGATAATTGTAGTGTTAGTTAATGAAACCACAAAATTGGAATTTAGCTCATTAAATATAATACTAAGCACATAAAAAGTGGTCCGGTTAAAACCGGACTAACAGTAGTAGTGGATACATCCCTGTAGCTACACAGATTAAAAAAGAAATGTAAGAAAAAATGAAAACTATTTAAATGAATGCTATTCACAGATGCCATTATCTTCTCTAGCATACTTCTTTATGCCTGCCATGCTGCTCCTCTGACTATTAACCATGAGGTGTGCTTTAATTAGAAAAGAGGTTAAATTTGATGTGATCAAAAATTTAGCATTAGCTAATTAGACTAGCGCATTCTATGTCGGTCCAACTTCCAACTTCCAACTTCCTGGTCAAATGAACAAATATGCAGGGGGGTAGGAAGATGATTTTAGGTAGGGATGCTGCAATTACAATGGGCGGGTGGGGGGGAGGCAATTATTTAAGGCTATAATTATCATAAAAAGGCCAACAAAAATATTAATAATAATATTATGAAAGCTTTCAAAAGTAATTAGCTAACTCTTTTTTGAAATAAATCTACTAATAGACAATATGTATATAAATCAAGTTTGTCCTTGTGAATATACAACATATTCAACCTACAATTATCTTTGTGCTTCTGAGTATGTTTTAAGCATCCATAAAGAAGAAAAAGACCTCTCTGCTGTTGCGCTTGTAACAGTTTGTAAGAGGAAAAGTAAAGTACATTCTCAGTAACTTGTCAATTTCTGTAAGCATTTTCTTATAAACATTGCATTGCATCAGCAACTGTTTGAGTATTAATCACTTTCTAGATGGAAACTGAGTCACTAGCTATATGTTGTTCTAATCATATTGGGAATACGAGTGCAGTTTTCAAAATACCTTGAAACTGTTAATTACCAAGTTTTCAATATCTTTAATGGTATTGGATAGATACTTCCTTTCCCAAATTATCAAAAAAGAAAGCCATTTTGGGGAAAACTTAATTGTATATGCCAAGTCATACACAACTATCATTGTATTATGCAGCAAAGCACATTGCCTTGATCATTAATAAAATTTTTGATTTACTGAAAGTCGGCAAAATTCACTTTTCAGCATGCTGGCATAGCTATAGAGCAGAATAATCTGTCTTTAGTGGTGCACACACTTATTCAAGGATATTTAGTATACCACCCAGGCTGTATTTAGACATGTTTGCCTTGTCTTTGACTGCTCTAGCTACTCCTTATAATCATAAATATTTGCAGTGGATGATAGGGAACAATACAACAAGGACATTCACATGGAGCAGATTTTTCCCTTCATTAGGAATTTCAACTTCATGGCCTTGGGGATTCAAATCTGTTTCACTGCTAAGAAAGTATTTGATCATCAGGACACACACTGGTTGCTTCACAGTTGGCTGAACTTGATTTATTTACTGTGACTATAGCTTAGACATGGCATTTGATCATGGTTGCTTATGACCATGATGCTAGGATGTTACATTAATTTACACATGTACATCATGTTAACAGATTGAAGCGATGGACGGCTCCAGCTTCTCCATGTAACAGATTAAATCATTGTCAATTGTACTATTGCTATGGGCTATATACTAGGGTTAGGTATAGTACAATAACAATAGTACACAATTGACAATGATGTAATCTAATCTCTACTGTTACATGGAGAAAGAACCATAAGCACACAAGTCAACTGGAACAAACTTGAATAAAGGGGTGCTATCAAAAACTAATGTATGCCATTGATTGATATAGCCACAAAAAACTAGGGTGCTGCAGCATAAAAAACTAGGGGTGCTACAGCACCCTTTGAACCCCCCTTTCCTACCCCCCTGGAATGATCACTAGTATTTACCTAAATCATCTACATAGATTATACCTACTACATTGCAAGCTTAGTAGCTAGCTAACTATAGCTATCTCTAATCAATTTTCCTTTAGTAAAAAAATTACATCAGCCAGTTAGCAAGCCTACTATATAGTAGATCTACTTAGAGAAGCTAGCTAAAAATGAGGTCATGTCCATGAAATCCAGACTGTTGTTAGGTTCACGTTCTTTCCTATATGTGACTGGATTTAAAAGGGACCACTTCAGGCAATAATTGATTTTTAGTTATACTCAAAAAACTGAACTAGGGTATACTTTTGACAAAATGTTTTTATTGCCTTATAAGTAACTATCATCTTTCCCCCACCTAGCTGTGAAGTTTCACACCTTGAAAACACTTCCTTCATGCCAAGCGAGGCCTTAGAAAATTCACACTTCAACTTATAGCCTATTCGTTGGGCGTAAACAAAACGCCCCTTTTCAACAAAAAGCGTTTATGGTTTCTTGGCTTTGAACTTCTATACCTTGACAACGGTATTACCTCGGGCTATGATATAACTTTTATCCTGAAGGTAATTTAACGCATTTGAACCTACGGGAAATGGTCCCTTTTCCTAAATCCGGTCACATATGTATAGGGATCGGGCTGCAGTATATTACTATATTTTATAGGAGCTCAACTTTCATGAATAAGTTATCCTGAAGATTTTCACAAAACAACTTTCATGAGGACAAGGGCCAGGTAAATGGAGAAGAACATTGAAGATTAGTTTCAAGAGCAAAAGATCTTTCCTAATGCATGAAAAACACGAAAGTTGAACTCCTCCAAAATAAAGTGCTCTACTGTAGTAGCTACCTTCTGAATTCTCTCCCTTACACATTTACTTATATAGCTACCTATACCTGCAATATTATTGAGCATTAGCATTCAAAGTAGAGTGTAATGACACTCACCATTGAATGTCCCATAAGGAAACAAGGTATTCCAGGATAAGATAACTTCATATCTTTTACATGATTTATGACATCCAAAACATAAGTGTTGAAGTCTTCAATGTGCACTCTATCACCTTCACTCCTTCCATGTCCCACTAATAATGAAGCATAAGAAAAATATCAATAACTGTAAGGAAGAAACAAATCAAGTAGAAAACTTAACTCATTGTTAAGGAGTTATGTATTAATGTAGATGTGTGGGAAAATGTTCACATTACATTTTGACTATAAATTATTATACTATCAACCACTGCAGCTCAAAATGACCATGTGTGAGACCCGCATGTAGTACCACTAAAACACACTGTCTCTCTCTTTTATATCTATATTGTCTGTAAAAATTATTGTATATAAGAGAACTTGCTACATATGTTGATAAGGCCTTCACTGACATATTATCATCTTTGTACCCATACATGTTTAAAAAAATGTAAATAAGAAAGAAATAGTTTTAATGAACAATAGAAATGTGTTGTAGACACTTATCACCACAGGTTATGATGTTTCAGAGAAAGAACACCTGTTTTATACCTCTATGTATAGTTACGAAAATAAACAGTTTTTAATAATAGTTAGCTACATACAGCTAGCTATACCAAACCTGATGGTCTAACTCTAGCTAATGGTTACCTAACTTACAGTGTCAGATCATCTAGCACAAGATCACCATCTAAATACATAATATTGTCAAATCAGCTAAGAACACCATCCAAAACCATACAATGTCATCCTTAACAGCCAGCTCAGTGGTCTAGGCATGTAGTATATAGTATAGTAGCTTCACAGGGGAGTAGAAACAGGGGGGCAGTCGACCCCACAATATTTCTAATGGGGGGGGGGCAAATGTGCCTTTTGCTACCCCCTCCCAATATTTTGCTTCTGTACAGTAGTAATATAGCAGTGTCACTTACCTTTGCCTATATTCTAGCTTTCCACCCACACACTTGGTCGCATAAACTACTATGGTTGCAGGCCCAATACCTTGGAAATTGGAATGCACTGACTGAATTGAATTACTAATGTGTGATACTGACTCACACATTACTACACTGACTCACATACAGTCAAATCTTGATCTCCTTTAGACTGCTACTAGTACTTTCCCAATTATGCTCATTTTTTGACCAATTATGCTATTCTTTTATGCTGCATTTATTACCAATTATGCTCCTAAAATGTACCAATTATGCTTCCAAAATGTACAAATTATGCTCCCAAAGTATAATAAAAATGGCTTATTAACATATGTACTTTCTTCCAATAATTCTCTAAAGCAATCTATTTTAGCCAA
Source organism: Diacarnus erythraeanus (assembly GCA_964016965.1). Taxonomy (NCBI): domain Eukaryota; kingdom Metazoa; phylum Porifera; class Demospongiae; order Poecilosclerida; family Podospongiidae; genus Diacarnus; species Diacarnus erythraeanus. The sequence continues at coordinate 6,598,143 of OZ024669.1, read as the reverse complement.
AGGAACTCCTGCCTTCCTGAACTACACTTTTTTTTCACTGACAAAGGCTCTCTACAAGCTGAACAGAACAGCTTACTGTTAGAAACTGTTAAGAACTCATTAGGAAGCTGTTTAATTCGAACTGTAGGTGAAATTCTTGGTTCATTGTGTACAGTTGCCTTACTTTTCTTAGCTGACTTGGCTGGATTCATAGAAAAATAACCCTCTTTCAGGCTAGATTAGAAGCAGTAGAAGCTTTAAGTCTGCTAAGTAAAACATTGGAATCTTGATTAGATGATTGAGAGGATTCAGCTAACAAATTAACAATTATGCTCAATTATGCTAGATGGTACCAATTATGCTCCCACCTACCAATTATGCTCAAAATTATGCATTGGGAAAGCCCTAACTGCTACAAGATTTACAATAATCAATTGGTTTAGGACACTTACACATCTAACACATTTACCTGGGATTGTTCTGTGATAAAAACCATTGATATATGTCTTTGACTTCATACAAAATTAATGCCTACATATCACATGTATACACATGCATAGCATAATGTGTGCATATATGCATGTGAACTTGACACGACCAGGCCCTCTCCCAGTGTCTAGTGTTTTGCCCCCCCCCCCAATAAATTTCATCTTCCTACTCCACTGCTTCAGGCCAAGTAAATTGACTGCCTGAAGTTGTCATATGCTGTCAGTGATTCTCTTTGTTTTGTTTTGTTGTTATTTTTTGTTGTTAATTTTTGGCCAGCATGAGATGCAGTTACGTATGACTTCTGTGGAATTTTGCAGAACCTATTATAATAGGTGGAGCAGAGTGGAGCAAATTTTTCAGCTGGGACATAGTTTTAAAAGGTCAGCAAAAATAGTCATAGCTCAATACCTCGATTGGTAATGAGGTTTGAATTTATGTATGGGTTCATTATGTATGTTGTAGGCTTGTGGGAACTATCATACTTCATGAAGTTAGTCTCATGCACACCACACAGTCACTCATCTGCAAAATAGGTTAATAGTCAAACTGCACTGGCCTACTGGTTCAGCACGAACAGCAAGCTGGAATCTATGCTGAAATAGCACATAAACTAGCCACACTTCTTCACTTCTTTAGCCTCTCTACATTTCACAGACACTCCTTGTCTGCTTCCATAAAAGAAGAGAGCACAGAGCGGCCCTAACCATGCTGTAGACATTATCTTTTTTCGAGTTTTCAGTCAAGTGACCGTAACAAGTAATCGTCAGTTTTTTAATACTGTTTCCAATCTCTCTTCTATGGTCAGATCTTCCCTACTATCAGACCACACCTTCCTTATATTGTTGTGATCTTTTACCTTATGGCTACTTTTGGCTAATCTATTTTTCATCTGAGAAATGAACCTACTTCCATTGATATGTGATCCCTTGGTGGAATAAGAACCAAATCTCTCCAACCATTTGTCAGGAAAAGTAAAGAAGGAATAAGAGAGGGAGGGAGGGAGGGAGGGAGGGAGGGAGGAAGGAAGGAAGGAAGGAAGGAAGGAAGGAAGGAAGGAAGGAAGGAAGGAAGGAAGGAAGGAAGGAAGGAAGGAAGGAAGGAAGGAAGGAAGGAAGGAAGGAAGGAAGGAAGGAAGGAAGGAACTCCTAGTTATCTGAGGTAGTGATAGATTCAGATAGTTGCTTTCATCCTTAACCCTGCGATTACTTATTGGGTCCAATAGACCCAACGATAATATCAAGCAAAGGTTTTCTATGGCTGATAATGTTTTTATCATGTAACTTTTAAAGACTTTTCTTAATTCTCTGTAATTTATATAAAACAGCAAAAAAAAAACCTACTACCTAATACAAATATCTCTAGAAACCTAGCTGGGTCTAATAGACCCAATTGAAAGCATCATAGTAAATAACAGTATATCAAAGTGTCAATACCAGCATTAGGCCAATATTGAATTAATACCTGGTTTTTATAGAAGGCTCTAGAAAGTTTTAGAAGCTCTAGATTTGATACTTCTGGAACTTACAGTCTACTGGCTACAAGTGAGTTGTACACAATGGCTAGGAGGGCTAAATCCAGAGCTACTGCTGCTATTTTTCAAGATCTATTCTCAGATTCTGAGAGTGAATATTTGTCTGAAGTTGAAGAGTATGATAAGACGACGTTGCTTTATGTGTAGCAGCAGCAGAGATAGAAAGACTAAAACTATTTGTAAGAAATGCCATAAACTTAGCTACATACAGGATATAGTGCAGTGTCAGTTAGCTTGTTTGGAAACAGATATGGCAGACAGTTAGATGATGTGCAGCATCCCATTCAAGATAGTTGATCTTGAATGTCTTCCTGGCTGTTGTTGAACTTTTGGATTGTGCCTTTCATTATTCCCATTTCATAGACCTCTTCAAGCACTTTGATCAGCTCATTTACATAAACATGAAGCTCTTGGTAAGTACACACCTTGAGGGTCTTCTTGGTACCCACATCAGTGGCAGGGATCCCTTCAAAATCAATTGATTCATTGCTGCTGCTGCCACTGCTTACATTCATGGTGTTATATTCCATTGCAATTCCACCAATTGTTGCTTTATTTAGAATTTAAATACTTGGGTCCATTAGACCCACAAGGTAATCGATGTTACATAAAAAATTGAGTAAATCCAGGGTTAAAGTGTGTATATAACAGCTAAAAATGAACATTGGGAGAGAAAATCAAGCCTAAAGTTTGTATTGTGCTATGGGTAGGATCTGGACATAAGAGTGCTATTACACTCCCTGACAAGAAATAAAGTAGCTCACAAAAGTAATAATTCACTTACTTCATTAGCTACATACTTACCATGGTCATGACCAAATACCAAAAATCCACTTTCTGATAATAATTGACATAATTGCTCATAGCGGCCCATATACTCTGCAATACCATGTGATAGGTATACTAGTGCCCTAAAGTAGTATAATATATTAAAGAATATTAATAATTCAGATTTTCAAGCCATTACATTTTTAACATTAATTTTTATTGACAATACTTTCACCTGCCATTATTCAGTTCTGCTCCTAACAATAATGCCTTGCTTGGTTGGAAGCCATTTCAATGTAATTATAGGTAGCATACCCAATGGCCAATACATACTTTACATACTTAGGAATGCTACTATAGTCTATTTAGAGCTCTTATAATATTTTCCTCTGCTTAACTGGACATATCTGAAACTCTGGAAACGTTTTAGGATACTTATGACCCACCATTGATTAATTCATTCCAGTATAGCTGTGTTGAATAGAGCACTCTGATTGGTCTCTAAATCACTTAGTGCCCCCAACTTAGAGCCCTCTACTTAGAGTCCATCCTCTGGTCATCCTGAGGTCATATTCTCTCAGGGCTCTTTTTGTAATAATTACTGTGTGTGCTGTAGTTGTTTTTAAAATCTTGTTATTGTTTTGACTGAATTGTCTACCTTAAATGTAATGATAATAAAAAATATTTAAAGAGACAGATGTATATACATGCATGAAATTATATTCCCTCATAAAATAACATCCCATGACTTCTTAAAGATTCTATTTCTTCATTGCTCTTCACTGATGCAAAAATGTGACCAGAGCTTACAGTTGAGCAAAGTACGGGTGGGGCTAGGGCTGACCAGGAAAGTAGTTGCTTTTGTTCTTGCTATAGATAGATAATTCTAGCAGTTCCAAACACAGTTCACTAACTTCAGAGTGCTGTTCATCATTAGTAATTTATTCTGCTATTTCACTGTCATAAATAGCACAGTGATGGGTAAGCTGGTATAATAAATATACTAGTTGCTTAGATAGACTAGGTGGGAAGTGTGCATGTGTACGTAGGTAGCTATACTCTAAATCAGTTAGATACTAAGACCTAGGGATCTACCCGAAGGCCCTGGGCTGTAGCTGCACTCAGTTTCTACTAAGGGCCTCTAAATACCTTAGATCCCTAAGTCTTAATTATGTCACATACCATGGCTTCACTTAAGTGCTAATTAAGGGATATTTGCTTCCAACTAGCTACATATGTCACAGTTTACACAAGTGTATATAAAAGCTACATTATGTGACCAAAATATTAAGTAAGGTAACCTGGGGGAATCCCAGAAATGGGTGAAGTGTTGAAATCTAACACAGTGACTTTTAAGCCCTTATTTGGAGAATGGATACTGCTATTCATCATGATTACATACTGGAAGTCTTGTTTATTTTGTACTACAAATAGCTATTATCTTTGTAACATCCACATAGTAAGCAATGCTACTTGCTAAGGAAATAACCATAAACCTTTCTGAGTCTGAACTACTACACTCTATCTACAAAAACTCATAAAGAACTTCAGTATGTCTCTCACACAACATTGTCAGTAGGTGTCCACTTCCAAACACTCAGTTTTAGTTCATTCCACACGGACACTCGAGTCTCCCCAACACCATCCTTCGCTCTGCCAGATTCAGCCATACTAGCCCCAGACACAGTGCTTAAAGCTTAAAATAGATACAAATGGTAACGAACCAATGCAGCGGGACCTAGCTATAACTGAAAATGGGATCCCAACTGAAAATTCGATCCTCGGAATAACCACAACTCTGGGAGTGGCCCAGACTTAGTGTCTACGTAATTGAATTTGTGCTACAGTTATCAGAGCATAAGTCTAGCTGCTGATTATGGCTTCTTCATGGTCATTAGTGATATGTGACCAATATACAATAATATTATTAGCTATGAAGCTTACTGTTCATGCTGGTACCTACCATCAACTTGAGCATTTTGTTTTTTGGTTTGTTTGTTTTTGTTGGTATAAATACTTAATGTACGTAACTGTTATAAAGTCAAAGTTGTCACTATAGCTGTTATATAATATTACTTTACGGCTGTTAAATTTGGCGATGTAGGTACATCAGATGACACTAGTTCATAAAGAGAGCTTTAAATTTCCGCAAGAGGTATATACTGTCTTGCTGTCTGGTTCTACTGTTTGTTAATGTAATTACCTTTAATCAATAATCACTCCAAAGAGAAATGTTTTACACTGTTTTCCATTGATGTTCATCCTATTTTTACTGAGTCAGGTTCTATTTATAGTATAATTATAGTTATATGGAAGTAACTAGGTCATGTATTAATTGTTCAAACAATTTCCTGTGTGTACTTGTAGTACTACATTTCAACCTCATTCCTAGCTACATTTCCTACATCCTTTTAAACTTATTACTAATGTCAGTCTTGTTAATAAACTACCCAGTAATTAAATGAACTATCAGTGAAGAAAGGGAATGAAGTCTCTGTCATGAATCTCATTGCAAATGTTCAAGTAAAATACATAGCTAGCTAGCTGGATTCTTATGAACTGAGATATAGCTAATTAATATATATATATATATATAATTTGTTTATACAATTATTAATAAAAATTACTTAATCTATTATCATAATAATAGTTATACTTGACCATCATGATTAATTTTATCCAGGTCCGCCTGCGTAGGTTACTGAAATGCATTAATATTGAAGTAAGAATTATTATATTATTTATACTAATCTCAATAATAGATACATGTATTATAAATAATGCAATATAAGAATACAAAGCAAATAGAGTTGCAATTGCTTGTTATTGAAATAGTTAGACTATAAATTTTAAGTGTATAACTACATAATAGCTATTATGATTAATAGCACCTTCATGACTAAAATGAAGAATTAGTGTTCTGGATGAAAGGGAAGTACATAGCTATGCAATCAGTGGACTGGACTGGACTCACCTTTTTTAGTGTAAAATACTAACAGATCAGTGTATAGACACTCCATAATAATTATACCAACAACCAATGCACATAATTGAAGTTGCATCTAGCTACTCATTTGATGAAGAGTATAATTATTGTAGTATGGCAAAAGAATAGTAGCCAAATTTTCCTTACAATAACATGGTTTTTATTCCAGTATTCTGTTCCAGTAGTCTTCAGGAACCCTTTGCTCTCTGTGACACACAAAAAAGTCTCAAATTAGATTTGGTTCCATGCTTAAAGATCACACCTAGCTACCAATCCAAACACCTACTTTATAAAATGCAAGAGCATAGGTAATGCACAGGGTATATTCATTCCCACCATGGGTAAGGAGGATTAGGAATGAAGAAAAATGACTTACGCCATTTGTGAGGTGTTTTTATTCGAGATACTTTAGCCCAGTTGCGTATAGCTAGAGGATATGGATGACATCAACCTGGATGAGTTTGAAGATTTCGACAGTGAAAGTGGCAATGAAAGTGACACTGATTCATCTGATTGTGGCTTGAGTGATGATTCATCTTCGGGCAAAGATGACACTTATGAATAACTAAAGCAATCTAGATAGCTCTCTCACTTCAGTTACATTCATCAGAGAAAGTCTGATCAAATAATATAGTCTGATCAAATTGCATCATATTTGATAAGTAGATAATTATTGTAGCTAACCCAATATCAGTGTGGTCACTGGTCACTAGTTAACAATTGGTCAACTACATGGGTTATTGTGTAAATTTACTTAAAGAAACTCAGCTAGACCTTATAGTGAAATGACTCTTATGTGCAAGGCTACATAGAGTCATGGTGCTAGCCTGGCATTTTGAACTGAAATACACATGAGCAACTTCAGCTCTGTAGGTGTAGATGTGGCAGTTCATGAGTGTGGTAGGAGAATCCAGGTCCACTCTCTGAGCTTAAAACCAGGTTTGGTTAGTTAAAACTATAGCTATAGTAATAACGAAGAAAAGCAGCATTGGCTAGATCAATGTGTTCTGTAAGTTAACCTTATCTTAGTCATGTTTCCACATTAAGGGATTTTTTGTAGTGGTTATAGAAGTTGGTGTTTAATGAATAATAATTGAATATCTTATTCAAATTTTCAAATCATCAAACTAAGTCAGAACTTCATTGAAAAATTATATTCTTACTAAATAAGTCACTAACTTGCATATCTCCTGTATTCTATAGTTAATAATATTAAGAGACAACAAAAGAATGGAGGGACAGTATCAATGTGGTCAGAGGTAATTAAGACTTTGGTGTTACTAGTTTTACTAGTTTTCCTTCTCTAGTGCTCAGTAACTTGTACTACTGGTTTCAGAGTTCATTCAGTTCGATATTTAGATTCAGATGGTCCAGTTATTTCTATGAAATGCAATGCCAGCTCAAGGCCAATGCCATTAGATATATGTGGCACGTTTAACTGTAGGACAGGAGTTAAGAAAGTTATTATGAATAGACCACATTGAACATGATGGTTTATATTGTTATCTTCAAAGCCTTCAGTGAGAATCTTAACTGAGTATTAGCTATTCCCTATGGCTTTATGAGCCAAATTAACCAGTAAATTTGAACTTCGACTTATCCTTACTTTTGTAATTTTTAAGCACTAATTTTTTTTTTTGCCGAATGTTACATACATACTTTGCAGGCCACACATAATAATGACTAGACAGAATGCTCTGAATTGTGGGGGCAAGCTGTTTCAGTTAAGTAGAAGTACTAGAAACCCATAACATATATTATAATAATTATTGTGCAATTATCTCTTTTTTTTCTGTACCAACTCCCTAGTGTGGGGCTATTTTTTCCAATTAGTGTAATTTTATGTCCAGTATGAAGAAAAAAAGTTAAATCAGATAAATCACATGCTAAAAGTACTTCAATAGTGAACAACGGCAAAAAATTAAGGCTTTTTGTGGAATAGATACTAAGAACCTAGTTATCCCAGCATAGAGAGTGCTACTGCACTCTCTGGTATAAGATACCATCATATTATTATATGAGATGTTATAAATGCAATAGATAATAGATGCTTACTGTCGAAAGATGAAGAACATAATTATGACTGGACTATCCAACGTTGTGGCCAATTATTTTGATTACCTTCAAAGTTGACTTAGCCCTTGTAACTTACTTGATAAAAGAGCACATTTTGAAGTTCACATCAAAATACCTGATTCTTTTGCAAAAATAGTTCCTAGTGTGATGGGAAAAGTTCAGAAAGATGTAATCACTGCATACGTATAACAAAGTTTGCATGACTCGTTGCTTAGCTGATCTCAAGTACTCTGAATGCTTCCATTGTCCATGTTCAAACACTACACCTCATTTAGCCAAACAAAGGCATTCACAAGATATAGATGATTATATACTTGATTGTACCAAGAATGGAGGATGTTTCCCACTGGATGAGTGGCACAATCAATGGTTGGGTATTTCATCGAATGTTGGCACAAAAAGAGGAGGTATGTATTACAAAATTTAACCAAAAACATGATGCAGTCATAATTCTTTGACCCACAAAGCCTGCACACAAATATTTCACCACTTGTTTATAGCTAAGAATATTATTATGACTAGAAATACCAGTGGATAATTCATAGCTTAAAATCAATGTGGGTTCCAGTTGAACTAATAATGTTTGCATATCTAATAATGATAGCTACTAATTTGTTAATAGTATGCTATTGATTTCTTGTAGAATACCATCTCAGTCTCAACCTTTTGAATGTAAAAACATTTCTGAAGGATGAAACTTTTCCAGCAGACAAAGCTGAAGAACTTGGTGTTTACTTGGGTATAAAACCAGGAAGAATTTCTGCTTTAAAGAAGAATAACAATAATGATGCTGACCGTCTGTTAAGTGAAATCATTACAGAATGGTTGAATAATGATGATGAAAAGTCATGGGATAAGCTTGCTAATGCTTTGAGAAATTGTAATCATTCAGTGATGGCTGATAAATTATTATTACTTGTTGGAAGAAGGAAAAAGTACGTCCTTTGCTATTTATGCCAAAGCTATTATTATAATAAGTTATCTTTTAGAGAAGCAACAAATGACCAACATGAACTTTCTTCAAAAACCAAAAGAACTAAATCAGAAGACACAGGGGTCAAGCCAATGCAGAGTTGAGGATCCTCTTAAAAAGTCTAAAAGGTGGAATTTTGTGTAACTATTGTATATGTTTTCCAAAGAGAAAATAGCTAAAGAGATTTCATGTGCTAATTTATTGCATTCCACAATCTCTCTCTGCTATCATAATGACAGGTGCACTAACTAGGGCTATAGCTGCTCATGCATTTTCTACATAAAAATTCATCTCAATTTTCAGTTATTAAATATGGATCTGAACATTGGTATTGAAGTTGTATGAAGGTTCCTGCTTCACTTCAAAATTGAGCATTATTCATGGCTTTCATCAGAGTACAGCATCAAATAATAATATCAAGTTCTTCATTTCTTCAACACTCCTTGTCTTTTCTCTTTTGGAGACAGCTTCCTTCTTTACATCAGTGTCACCCCTAGTGTGGTGATTCCAGTAGAGGTAGTACTACTACACTAACCTGCACTCTATTTTAACATTTTATATCGACTTTAGACCTTCCACATTCGGGAGTTTCAGATGAATCACCCATATCCTCATCCATTTGAGTTACCGTCCCTTTCTACGAAGGTTAGATGAGGTTCGACGAGGTTCGGGCCAGCAGATGCTGCCATATACTCCAAACACCAGATTCAATACCTAAGAAACCTTTAAACAGCCTTAAGATCACTCAAAAAGACTCAGAATTTCTATGTAAAACCCAATAGTAAAACAGGTGCTGACTCAGCAATCTAATATTTGCATGACCTTGTCCAACCCCCCCTGCTTTGAAATCTCATCTAATCAGAATTGTACATCAAGACTATGGTATTTTAATGAAATTCATAGTGGGTGTGGTCATAATTAATTGAAGGGTGAGGTATGTCCCTGATTTTGAAGGTGCTAGCTATAATGATCAGAGGTAATATAACAATTATGTCTCTATATCATGCAGAGATAAAACAGTGAAAATGTCTTTCTTTTATGTTTTGTAGTATAAATGTGCAATTCCTTTATAAAATGTAGCTACTAGGCCATGGTAAATTATTTTGAGGAAAGTAGATGCTTCTGAACATCAAGAAAAATGGACCTAATCAGATGAGGAAATTTAATTATTAATTAATAAACACAACTGGATGTATAAAACTAACAGACACTATAATACATGAAATAGTAGCTATTACATCAATGACACTAGTTAGCTATCTATTCTGTTCCTATGTAATAAGCTACTTAATCTTTATGGGCAATGAGCCAGTCCTTTATTACATTGAGGGCTCTCATTTGTTCCTTATCGTGAAGTACTTCGTGATGGCTACCTTCAAACCTCTGAAAGTAAATAAAATGTCTAATACAGAGACAAAATGTACTTACCATAGAGTGGAGAAATCCTCACTAGTTGGCAAAAAATTAATAGGATTTAGTGTGCTAAGCATTATTATTATGATGACAGGCCTATTAGCATCTAAGTAATGCATAACATTGTTGGGGCAAGCTTGTTTGGAAAGGACAATCAAGTCATTTTAAGAGAAATCTCTCATTCATTTGGCAGTAATACAGTGCCTTTGTGGCAATGTCTACACTGTTGTATGGTACATAACTTGTTACATAAACAAGACAAGCACTGATAGAACAAGATGTTTTTACTTCATTTTGTGACAGCAAAAAAAAAAAAAAAAAAAGACAAAAATTCACCAATAATAGTTTTGGCATTTATGACATTAAGACTTTATAAAGGAGGGGTGGGTGAAAGAAAATGAACTATTTTTGGTCTGGCCATAATTTCCTTATGCTTTACCCTACATACTTGATTTTTGTACAAAATTACCCCTTTTTACATAAGCTTTTTTTTTTTTTTTGAGCAATATCAAAGATGTATGATTGCATGGAAAGTTACTGACTCATGCATCAAACAGACTATTGATACATGTATACAAAGACACTCCAAATATGGTATGTAATTATAGTAACCATAAAGGTGTAGATTGAAGTGTTAAAAAGCCACCACTGCAAAAAAAGGTTAATAACTTGATTTTTTCACTCTGCAGAGGTGGCTTTTTGGCACTAACTTGATGGTTACTCTACTTACATACCAAATTGTACCTAAAGTTCTTGATACATGAGTCAGTCAGCAGTCAGGGGGATAGGAAGCAGGGGGGAGGGGGGGACTGGGTGCTGGTGCCCCTCCCCTCCCACTTTTCACAAACCTTTACAGTTCTGTACAATATGTATGTGTGTCACTATGTGTGTCACTATGTATGTCACTATGTGTGGTTATTGTATTAAATGCTCCACTATTTTACACTTCACTTGTACAGTGATTTCTGATTTGTAAAATGCAAGTACTAACCACAAAATGCATGATCAGCATTTCAAGTGGCTCAAAGAAAACCAAACTCCCAGAGCCTCCAACCACACGGATCCGTATTTTTACGGATTTACACCTATAAATAGGGACTACGGAAATTGATTCAATTTATACGGAAAGTATAGCTAGCTAACAGTATAGCTGTGAAATTACATTGAGTCTTAAAGAGTTGTCTAAACATTTCATATTCCTCAACAAAACAGGTGATAAAAACAGTAAGTATATTTATTGTCAGTTAATTCATGATATTTGTTTACTGGCGCATTGTTATTTATAGCTATAGCTTGTTCCAGTGTCTCCTATCAAGCACTATGATAGCTAAGACTCTCAATTCTAGCTCACAGTCTAGTCTATATTTAATCATAACATACCTGTACATGTAGGTGTGTGTCTTATAACAATCAAATGATTAAGAATGATGCAGATCATTAAACTAGCTATAGTCTGTTCACGTTCACCTTGCACCTGGAAGTGCTGCACGTACAATGGAATGCAAGCGGATGCTCTTAATTGCATGTTTTTGGTTATGACGTACATGTATATCACGTGCTCCGCACGAATAAAAGTTCCCGCCCATCTCGCGCACAGTGTGCCTGTGCCAGCTGTTTTTGGTAAGGAAACATGGCTTGCAAAGGAGTGTGTAAGATCAGACACATGTTGTTTGCAACGTTTATGATTACTTTGAAAGAGAGAGCAAGAAGAACAAGAAGATCCATCAAGGAATCGTGAAGCTGAAGAAGAAGACGGTGGATGCTACCGGATTAAGTAAGCGTACTGTAGAGTTTGTTATAGAGGTGGGAGGGTCTAGTTCTAGTGAAGATGACCACAGCTCTGATGGGCTTAGCAGTGATAGCTCCAGTGTCTCTTCAGATAGTGATTAAGAGGAATGTTTTAACAGAGAAGTGTTTGAGTTCTCGTTCTGTAGGTATGTCAAAGATCTGTGCCTGTCCAAGGGTGCCTGTTGAAGATTTTTGCCAGTTCAGATGATCAGGATGTTTTGGGGTAACCTGCAATGAATGCAGTAACACTTCATTATGATGTTTTCTCACTGCAGTGTACAAATTCCAAGTCAAAGAGCAACAACAAAGACCAATAACAACATTATCCTTGCACGAAATTATTCACGCAATTATTTTGATTCTATGCACGAGGTTACGTCATGAATTAACACATTCCTTGTGGTGGCTGGTATGCCCATAGAGATGTATGGGCTATGCTGGTTGAGCAGTTTCCACTGATTTTATTCTGTAATGTTATATTTGGACGTTTTGGGTTTTTAAGCTGAGCAGAATGGTGTTTGAATCATATTCATAGCTAAAAGTACCAGGAAGTTATTCGAGGTCAAAGTGGTGCAAGGTGAACGTGAACAGACTATAGCTCTACGGTGCTACAAAAATACGGAAAGTGAGCAAATTTTGTACTGAAGTTATTCACTTCAAGTTGGAGGCTCTGAACTCCTCTTTTGCTACAAGAGAGGCTTAACCCTCTGAGTCAGATCAGAAACCTCAATTAATGAAGTGTCTTTAGAGGATGACCATGGCATGGATTTAAGGGAAGGAGATTCAAAACCATTACCTGACATAGGCAGAGGAAGATGATTTTGAGTATGGGGGCAGATCAACTAGATCTGTGGTCAAGAGTATCATACTCTTTGATAATCACACTCCTATGTTGGCATAAAAATAGAAAATACAATACGTATTTGTCTATTAGAGTTATGATATAAAGGTGTCTGGGAGTTTATTTTTAATTCGTGAAGCTATGATGTTTTTTGGATTGTTATAAAACTGAAAACAGGTGTTCACTGGTGGCAGTGGTGATCAAAATAGTTAATAGAGCAGAACTAATTTAGTGTTTCAAGCATGAATGATTATCAAATAAGAATGTACAGCTGCATGGCTTATTAATTAACTACAAGAGTGGACCAGGTCTTGGTACTTCCTACTGTATGGCCATGTAATGTTGTTATGTAAAATTGTTAGCTAGCTATGTCATTGATTTTAGGATGGGGGGCACTGTCCCCGTAGCTGCAAGAAAATGGGGACAAGTGCCCCCACTGTCCCCATGGTTCCACCGCCTATTCCTGATATTTCCTCTTATGTTCCTTGTGGATGTGTTCATGAGTCAGTAACTTTTCAATCATACATCTGTTTTTGTGCTCTTATAGAGGTTATTCAGCTTGGGAGGAATCAGAGGCTAATTCATAGCAACTGTTGCCACGTAGCCATAATGAGTGGCAAAAAGCCTGGGTGGCATGGCCTGTCTGTATTTCACAACACTTACTAAGGAAACTAAGCAGAGGAAGTTGAAACTGATGAGAGGCATAGGAGACTCATATATTCTCTGGGAATCATCAAGTCCACCAGTAAGCTACAAAAGTCATCATGCTGTTCACTGGTAGAAGTTTCAAGACTCCTAGCTTTTTTATATTCAATTTATTTATTAATGATTTTACAGTGTTAGGATAACAAATGAGTATGATTGAATGTGAACAATAAGAACCTACACTGATGGTCTACTCATAAGACCTATGAGCAGCCATCAAGGCACAAACAAGCATACAAATATGACCAAGACTTTGATGAATGGGGGCACCCAGCACACCTTGAACATGGACATAAAAGATGATATGCCTTTATTCTAAAGAAAGCCCGAAAACCTTTAAACGCCTTTGATGACAGACTACAGACTCCAAGGGGGGAGGGGGGGCAAAAGGGGCAATCGCCCCCCACCCCTTCATAAATAGCATAGCTGTACTTTGTAAACAGAGCTACTAGGAATTGAAAAACATCCCAGAGTAGCTGATAATGACATAGACCATTTGTTAGATCAATCAAAGTTTAAAAGTAGCTACAGACTAAGGGTGATAACACCTCCAAATTCATGAAGTTTAAAGTTTCTATCTGAAGGACTTCCTACCTCACTTCCTGAAACATTAATTTTCTCCTAAATCATATCCAAAATATCACCACAACATAGGAGTAGCTACTGTAGAGGCAACTGAGGCACTTGTTTTTACTATTGTAAAACTGATACATTAAATTTTGATGCAACAGTTAACTGACAATTTTGTCTGTAGTTACATGCTGAAGCATACATCAAGTTAGGAATAAGAAGCTAAAGTGGGGGAGGGAGGGAAAGCTTATTTTTGGTGGGGCCATAACTTCCTTATGCTTCACCCTACATACTTAATTTTTGCACCAAAATTACTTTTTTCTCATAGAGGTTATTCAGGGGTGTGGTAATTGGGTGGAGAATGAATTATTAAATAAATGAAAATTTCAGCAATTATTACTGTAGCTACACACTGTTTGAGCATTATAATCACTATGTATGTTTCCTGTTATTACTCCATTTTTGTGCTTCTTTTTGCTTGATAAGTACTGTTATACATACCTCAAACTGTTTGTCTTTACTTGAGATGTTATTGAAAATATATTCTGAGGCTGAAAATGGAACCAGTTGATCTTCTGTTCCATGTATAAGCAACGTAGGTAAATTTATTATATTTAAACCAGCTCGTGCAACATCCATTTTGGCAAAAGCCTCCTCTGCATACTTAGCGTTCAATGCACCGTGATATATTAATGGATCCTTTCTGTAGACATCCACCTAACCGAAACAAAAATAAGATATTTCCGACTTCATATCATCAATGTGTTACTGGTACTTGCAATCACTATGTTTTGGCATAATGTTAAATAAATTCATAATGACAAAGGGTAAAGGCCATTATGTGGGCAGACCATGGTCTCTATAATGGTGAAAAGTAGACACTGAGGGCAGTAACTGATGTATCTATCAAAGCTACAGTATAATGACTGGTCATAAACACTTTATACTATTATTATACAATCGTAACATATAGTCTGTTACTATTCACTGCTAACCTTTTCAGGAATACTGCTGATGTGAAGTGGATCAATACTTACTATTCCAAAATGAGGAGCAAGTAATCCTACTACTTTGCCAAGAAATTTCTACAACAATAGAAATATAATATTAATTATACTCTACGTGGATACCTATAATTCATCCTTATCAGTCATTGAGATTCAGGATATTATAAATCGAGCAAAATAATATTACATCATAGCTCTAGAATAGTAGCTATAATAATTACCTGATAATAAAATAATGGTATGTATTATAGCTATACTCACAACATATGGTTTAGCAGTATGGGGATCAGTTGCCACCCCTGCTGCACTGAAGATAAATCCACTGAACATATCCTGCTGTTGAATAGCGACAAGAACAGCAATCAATCCACCCTATACATAACCAGACAATATTATTACTCCAATAGCTATATCAACCATCCCATCTAGGTAGGGTCCCCTGTACATAGCCAGAAAATCATCAATCATCTAGAGTCCCTGTTCATATTCAGATGGTATATAACAACCATTCAATTCATCCTATACATAGCCATCTGCTAGATTGATCTACCTTTTCATGAATAATTCAAATGCTAACATACTAAAGTCAGGGTGTTTATATGTGTAAATTTTCTTACAGTATTCTTATTGTTTATTATGGTATATTACATTGAATATTACAGGTATAATACAGATATAATAGTAATGATGTAATTGCAAGGAAATTATACATCTTTTTATACACTTGAAACTGTTTTGTGTTTCACACCCCAAGTAACTTGACACATAATTAGTCTATAAATGCCATCATTTTGACACCTACCTCTAGTCTTATAAACAAGGGCAGTGAAACTAAGTCCACTATTCCTGAGGGTTAGGGCTACCATGCATTCTGGGTCCACATCTCCTAGATTAGGGTCAGAAAAAGCTCTGATGCTAACTTGAAATGTCATTGAAATTGATTTGTCCTTAGATACATCATTGATTATTAGCTACATAATACCTATATACGCTTGACTGGACATACCTATTCTCGAATAATTCATAAACTAATTGGCGAATGCCATCTTTTTTACAACAGGGAAGCTGTTTTGCCTGATACCTAATTAGCCTTTGAAGTCCATCAGATCACACAGTTACAACCAAAGCCTATATTTTAAACAATAGGAAACTTCACCCACCTTTGGAAGGTGAGAAAGTAATTCTAATTCAACTCAGCTCTTCAAGGAGGCTATAAAAGCTTCTGGGATTAAGAAGCTCACATCTTAGAAGTGGGAGAAATAGAAGAGCTTCTCTCTCTAGGGAACAGAGAGAGAAAGAGAAAGGCCGAGAAGGAGGAGAGTAGAGATGTCTACTGCAAAGGAGAGAGGGGGGGGATAGGGAGAGAGAAATGTTGAGGAGGAGGAGGAGGAGAGAATAAATGGGAGAAGAAGAAAGGGACAGTGAAAGAGAAAGGTTGAGGATGAGTAGAGAACAAATGGGAGAAGAAGAGAGGAGAGAAAGGGTGAGAAAAGAGAGAGAAGCTACTACAAGTGACAGAGTCTACCTGGGGCCTATGACAAGCATTGCCAGGCATTTAGAGTTCCCAGCGAACCCTCAACTGCTGTCACAATGAGAAGGCCAGTCTGCCATTACTTGGTGACTACCCTTAACCACTGAAGGACCTTTTCACTGACAGCATCACTGCAGAGTCTAGCAACTTCCAGGACAACATCAGGCAGTACAACAGTGCCTTCTCCTTTGCTTCGTTTAAATTTTGGTACATCATAGGATTATTAGCTACATCATACACCAAGTGGCATGTTACACAGGGTTTCTTTCAGGGGGGGGGGGGCAGGGGGGAGCATTCGCCCCCCCTTGGAGGAAGCTGAGAACACATCATTCTCCCATTTTTAAGGGCGCTTCTTGCTAAAAGAATGTTGAGAGATCAACTTTTTAGGAGCAGTTGGCTCAATGTTAAAGTCTTCAGATTCAGTGAGATTTTTGCTGGGCTCAATATCAGAGCCTTCCTCTTAGACTAATGCATGTCCATTCAAAGAACTAGTGTATATTAAATACTACTTCCAAGTTTACAAGTTGTAAGTCTCTGCACTGATGAGCAAAGACATTTGTAGCTACTCTTATTCCTCAAGCTCACCACTAGCTAAGCCTTCTACTAGAAGAGATATCTCTGGATCAGAAACATGTTACCTGACAATTCAGTGTGCTTTGTTGCTTAGCAGTAGGCCTATACACATACTCTTTAAATTTTGCCTATTATGCTTTGCTCTGATTCTTTGCCACTTGCCCTATTATGCCCTAAAATTTTACCAATTATGCCCAATAGACACTAATGGTCATCATGGCACAGCTATAATCCGTCTGGTGCCACAGTATGATGATATTATACTGTCATTCATTTGGTGCACTGATAGATACATGAGAGTGCATGATTACAGTTCACCCCCCCTCCCTAAAAAAAGCACAAAATGCTCATGAAAACTAAAACCCGGGGAGGATGCTTGCTCCAACCAACCCCCCTACTTTACAGATGTCCTTATTTTGCCTCCTCTTTGGTAAAAACCTGAAAGAAACCCTGATGTACTATATTATTATTGCAATGAAAATCAAACTTTTCTACTTTGGGAGAGGGACAGGAAGGTCCAAAGTTTGAGATCCTCCTAGATAGCTAGCCAAGCTAATGTTGAGCTTATAGCAGGTACAATTCAGCTAATGGTTGCTGCTAGCAGCCTGTCTATGTGTGTGCAGCACAAACCTTTGAGAAGCAGCTATATAGCTACCACTCAACTCATAACAATGGCCAGCAGGCCTGTACATAATTCTGCAACAAAATTAGCTATATGCAAGTACCATTGACCACACAGAATGTAATGGCTCAGCAAACCACAAAAGATGTGGGTGCATAACTAAAACCACATTAATTAATAGAAATATAATATGCTACAATACTATACTGGATGTAGTAGATACCTTCTGGATTCTCTCCTGCATTAAATTTACTACCTATACATAAATAATACCTGCAATAATTAGTATAGCTTATTATACCTGATCTATTGGGAAAAGGTGTTAGTATTCAAAAGTAGAGTGTAATGACACTCACCAATGAATGTCCCATAAGGAAACAAGGTATTCCAGGATAAAATAACTTCACATCTTTTACATGATTTATGACATCCAAAGCATAAGTATTGAAGTCTTCAACATACACTCTTTCACCTTCACTCCTTCCATGTCCCACTAACAATGAAAATATCAGGAATAAACTAATCAAGAGCAATTATGTATTAATGTATAAGACTAGCAAGTACCTCCCACACAGTGGCACTTGATGTATAATGTAGCTAATAATCCCAAAGGACAAATTTAACAGTAAAGGAGAAGGCACTGTTCTACTGCATAAAGGTGGATGAAGTTTCTAGCTCTTAACTAATTAGGTATCAAGTTACTCCAAGCTTGCTCCACAGTTAGGTGTAAAATGATGACATTAGCACATTAGCTTATGACCTATGCATGAATACCTATGTATGTACAAGCATAGATATGAGGAAAAACATAAATGAAGAGAATATAGGGATGGATGAGGTCACAATCCACTTCCATTGACATGGTAGAATATAGGCCATTAACACATTGGAACCTGAACATTCCACACTTTGTTTGTGCCATTATGTCTGTTAAGTGTAAGTGACACTCATAGACTAGCTCTCTGTGATATGTCTATATATATATTTAAAAAATTATTATAGCAAGGGAACTAGCTACAGCAGTGACATTTCAAATTCTCACTGTAGTACTATGACTGGACTAGCTACATCTAAACTTCCCTAAGCTAAATTCTGTGAAACAGAAATGTAGCTTTTCTGCTTCTTGAGTATACATTATGTGCAGGATAAAGATTCCATGACTGCCTATCAAAAAATTGCCAATCAATGGTTATGTTGATAAGGCCTTCACTGACACTGGCCATTATATTTTTTGTACTTGAGAAAGCAGGTCTAATGAACAGTAGAAATGTAATTGTCATCATAGGCAAGACAAGAACACCTGATATATTATTATTTCTCTAATAGTCCATTCCCATTTACTAGCCATGGAATTTTAATTGCTTCCTGTCTAAGCTGGGGTGTGAACTGTTATATGTTTATACACAATTTTATATTGGTCATATGGAAGACCTGGATAACTTTGGCACACTACAATCAAGAATCAGTAATCTTAAGTGTCACATGGCTAGTATCAGTGAGTAAACAGATCTCTGTGGAGCTAGTTGCAGCAAATTCTAGGTCTCTACCACTTTCCTAGCTGGAGATATAGCTTTTCTTGTGAGTCTACTTTGCTCTAAGTCCAACAGTACTTTGATCATAGTTGCTAGAAAGCAGTTCTGTGAAGGTGACTAGCTAGGCTGTCAAGTCTCCTTATAGAGGGGTGAGACTCTCTTGATCTATGATCTACCTACAACATGTATTGTACATGTAGCTAGCTAGCTAGCTAAACAAGCGTACCTGGATACAAAGTGAATCAGAAGACAAGTGGTCGTACTAGAATAGCTATATCTCCAGCTAGGAAAGAAGTAGAGACCTTGCTGCAACTAGAGATCTGTTTACTCACTGATACTAGCCATGTGACAGTCAAGATTACCGATTCTTGATTGTAGTGTGCCAAAGTTATTCAAGGTCTTCCATATGACCAATATAAATTGTGTATAAACGCTTAACATTACATCATAATTCACACCCCAGCTTAGACAGGAAGCAATTAAAATTCTATTGCTAGTAAATGGGAATGGCCTATTTAAACTACGCAATAAATAGCTATAGTTATGCAATAAATGGTTAATTAATAGCTAGCTACATCAAACCTGATGATCTAACTATAGCTAAATCATTACCTAACTTATAATGTCAGATCTCAGATCATCTAGCACAAGAACACCATTAAAATAGGTACTAGTGTCAAATCAACTAAGAACACTATCCAAACCATCCAACACCCTCCTGTCCAATAACATCCAATGTCATAAAAGAGGCTCAGTGAACTATGTCAGACCTTGCCTGCTATCAGACCTTGCCTACTATCAGACCACACCTTCCTTATGTTGCTGTGATCCTTTACCTTATGGCTACTTTTGGCCAGTTTTGATAATCTCTTCATAGGTATTTTTCATCGAAGCTTGGTACACTAACCTACTCCATTAATATGCAATCTCTTGGTGGAGGAATAAGAACAAAATCTCTCCAGCCATTTGTCAGGAAAAGCAAGAAAAGAGAGGGAGGGAAGTAGGGAAGGAGAAAGGAAGGATGGATGGATGGATGGAAGGAAGGAAGGAAGGAAGCTAAAGAAGGAAAGGAAGAAAAAAGGGGGGAAAAATGAAGAAAGTATAATAATAACAGAACGTTGGGAGAGAATATTAGTGCTATGGGTATAGGGTCTGATTATTCATACATTAGAGTGCTATCACACTACCTTTTGCTAACAACATAATAAAATATTCACTAGCTAAAAATAATAGCTACTTACCATGGTCATGGCCAAATACTAAAAATCCATTTTCTGATAATAATTGACATAATTGCTCATGACGGCCCACATACTCTGCAACACCATGTGCCAGGTATACTAGTGCCCTAAAATAAGCATGTTGAAAATAAATATTTGCATTTTAACATTTTTAATACTTTCACCTGCCATTATTCAGTCCTGCTCCTAACAATTAATGCCTTGCTTGGCTGAAAGCCATTCCAATGTAATTATATGTAGCATATCTGACAGCCAATACATAGTTAAAAATACTACTACAGGGGTGGCGGAACCGGTCCGGCTGGTCAGGCAAAAACCTGACCACTTTTTAGCTAAACATTGTAAGTAATTGTCATTAATTACTCATCAATTACTCAAGTGTGCATTTTTTTTCAGCTGCAGGTGTTAATATTCTAGCTAGTATGTCACTGTGCAAGGTCCAGACTTCTCAGTGCCCCTCATGTAAACTATATAGCTATTATATCTAGAACACTCTATGATATTACATATTCTGTTTCATGCTCCTATAGTTCAAGTGCCTAGTCTAATTAGCTATAGTGGGCCTGACCACCTACACAATCAGCTTCCGCTACCTCTGTGTAACTATGGTATAAAGGTCTAAAGGAGTATAATAAGAGCCCTTATAATAATAATTATTCTCCTCTGCTTAGCTGAAACTCTGGAAATGTTTTAGGATAATTATGACCTACAACTTCTTAACCCATTCCTTGATGTAGATGCCATTCATAATATCCCATGGATAAAGCTACATTTGTCATTAATAATGATATTCATACTACTTGTAGTTTTGTAATAATGTGGCAAAATGGATTGTCGTTAAGTTGATCTGGAGCTAGATCGAACATTATTATAGACTACCTTACTTAGACAGTACATATAAATCCACTTGCTATGTAGTAAGTAGTAATTAGCTACCATGAACACAAAATAATAACCCCTTTGGAATCCAAATATCAGGAGAAAGCAATATTGAACAGACCTGATTTATTTATAAAGCTACTTCCTATGTCATCAATTGCATGGATGGATGGAAAATTGGCTGGTAAATTTAATAAATAAATTTGTCTTAAACTTGAACAGGTAGCTAAATTAGCATAGCAGCTCATTAGCTAGCTATGCTAATATCCATCCATGCACAAAAATAGCTCCAGGATGAAGTGCTAAACCATCACTTGAGCTGCTGCTGAACTTGAATTCTAACCATCTACAAAGTCTCTCTACCTCTCTTGGTGTAACTTCTCAGGA
This sequence comes from Diacarnus erythraeanus, assembly GCA_964016965.1. Taxonomy (NCBI): domain Eukaryota; kingdom Metazoa; phylum Porifera; class Demospongiae; order Poecilosclerida; family Podospongiidae; genus Diacarnus; species Diacarnus erythraeanus. The sequence goes on along the minus strand of OZ024669.1, from coordinate 6,576,252 downwards.
GTACGGTGGCCCTGAAGGTTACTCGTTGCGTCACCCCTGAAGGTTACTCGCTACGTCACCCTCACAGCGTACAGCGTCACCCTCACCCTCACAGCGCACCACCTCACCCTCAATAATAATAATAATAATAATAATAATAATAATAATAATAATAATAATAATAATACACAGACCGCCTTGCAAACCTATAGTGTGCTTGCTTTAAGAGCTTTCTTGTCTCCATTCTTTGGCATGTCAAGTGATGATCCTGAAATAGACAGTAAGTTGATGGCATACTTGGCTAGCTAGCTTCACTATTGGTCACCCTCAGCTATAACTGCCTATTGAGATGGTCACTTTGAAAAGGTATGTTGGTTAAAAATTTTCATGTATAAAACACTGCACGGCACAGATGATTATAAACTACTGGTGTTGAGAATGCATTGATTAATTAATCAGGTCAAGGTCTGTAGGATTATAACTAGTTGATCATTTTATGGTATACATCACTTATAGTCATGTCTGGGTCCTAATTTTTGATGACAAACTGAAACCTTGTGAATTTATAATACAGGACATATTGATAGGTAGTCATGTCAAGGTCCTAATTTTTTTGATGACAAACTGAAACCTTGTGAATTTATAATACAGGACATATTGATAGGTAGTCATGTCAAGGTCCTAATTTTTTTGATGACAAAGTGAAACCTTATGAATTTATAATACAGGATGTATTGATAGGTAAAGGATGAATAGGATGTTTTAAACGTAGGTACTAGGTACTCAAGAAGAATCATAGCTACAAGAGTAATCCTAATTATTACTTTATCCACCACAATGTCTTGTCAAGGTATATCATTGATAGCTAGTTGAAATTATTTTTATCTGTGTAGGTGTTCCTACAATCATAAGGACTGACAGTGAGACAGAAAATTCCTCATTGGCTGCTAGAGACTAAATCATCTGTTTCTATGTTATCAGAGATCTTATATAGAATTGCACAACCATTTTTATCCATTAGTAAAAACTTCTTAGCCTGTTTCTCATTTTTTGTACACCTACTTTTGGTGTGTTAAATTAATTTATTGTAATAATATCTATGTCCTTCTAATAATATCTATCTTCTAATAGTTATAGTAGGTATTATTATTATTATTATTATTATTATTATTATTATTATTATTATTATTATGTGAGGGTTTGCTGTGAAGGTAAGGCGGTCCGCTGTGAGGGTGATGTGGTACGTTGTGAGGGTGACGCAGCAAGTGACCTTCAGGGCCACCGTACAGGAATCATTCCATTCTCATCTTCATTAATTCAGAAGATAGAGTAGGGAAAACACTACATTTTGGTATCTTTCATGTGATAAAAATACACTTAGTTGATTTGTAATGATTTTTTTAAATAAAAACAATAAATTATCAAATCATCCTGTATACCACCACCTACTAGCTATATAAACTATTATACTAGGGTATATATTCACATATTCACTATGAGCCAGATTCTGCTGCAAGTTCAGGTAGGATGACATTTGTCCAAAAAGCATCAACTTAATATTAACATGGTCAATTAATATCCAAAGTACAAAACCACATCCAATATGAATATCATTAAAAATACAATAACATAGTAGTATGGTTATAAGTAAGGTAACCTGGGATGAATCCCAGAAATGTGGTGAAGTGAATGGGTGCTGCTATTACATACTAGAAGTCTACCTTACTTTTGTTTATTGTACTACAAATATAACTCTTCCAGATCACACCCATTTTAGAAGTGTGTGTGTGTGTGGGGGGGGGACAAAATGCTAAACCTTTCTTGTAATGCAATTATAGTCTGAACTACTACACTCTATCTACACAAAATCATAAAGAACTAGCATAGCGGTATGTCTCTCACACAACATTGCCAGTAGGTCTCCACTTCCAAACACTCAGTTTTAGTTTATTCCACACAGATACTCGAGTCTCCCCAACAGAATCCTTCGCTTCGCAAGGTTCAGCCATAACTAATAGTCCCAGAAACAGCGCCCAAAGATTAAAATAGAGCTAGTTAACTACAAATGGTTAACGAAATGATGCAGCGACGCCTAACTGAAAATTCGATCCACCAATATCCTTGGGTAATTATATATTCCTGAACCACTACCGTACCCACCAGGGAAACAATAACAAGCTCAGCTTTTTTCACTGTGCAAGAACTATCTGCAGCCGGTTTGTCTCTTCTGTGAAGCAATCACCTTGTAATACTTTAATACACTGAGGAATTTAATCTTGCGTGACGTCACAATCGGGGTACATACATTATTCTTAATCACTGTTCTTTTTATAAGAAATTTTTGATGAAAAATTGGAACCTTAATTCAGCGCTTAATTAGAAAGAGAAAAGATGCCAGGATATAGTCTGGCACGCGCGACCCCTTTGCACACACACACACACACACGTACACACGTACGTACACACGTACGTACACACACACAAAAGTGAAAAGGGGTCGCGCGCGCCAGACTCGGGGTGGCCTCTCTGCAGACACATCATTAGTTAGTTAGCTACAGCTATGTTTATTATTATACTATCAACATTACAATAAACTTTCACTGCAGCTTCGTAGTGATTGTAATGTAAAAATAAAAATCTTATGAATATTCATAAGGTAACCCTGTACCTAACCTTTGTCCACCCAACCATCCAGCTGCATGAAATATTGTAGGGACAGAACCAGAATCCTCAAAGGCAACCTATTATTATTATTTTTAAATTTTATGTTTATGTGATTTCTTTGGTCAGAGTCATGGTGTTCTTTGTTTTTGTTCAGCAGCATGAACTCTATATAGACCACATACAAAGCAGGAACTGCTGTTTCACACCCACCACAGGATTTTACCACAGATTCCTGCCAGCATAGGAATGAGCAGTGAATAGAGATTGTATATGTCAGTACTAACAACTTTGATGCTGGTGTTGTGAGACTGTGCTAGTCTATTAATTAATAGGCATTATTACTCTATTGGCAGCAGGTAGCTAATGCTAGAATTTTCTACACTGTCATCTTTTCTCTGGAGTTTCTACACCAGGAGCTTCTGTCCTAGGGTATGGCCTTCGCCCCCCCCCCCCCCCCCCCCCCCCACCCATAGAATTTTCTACACTGTCATCTATATAGCATATAATCTCTTCTCAGGAGTTTCTGCACCAGGAGATTCTGTCCTAGGGTATGGCCTCCCTCCCATAGAATTTTCTCCACTGTTGTCTATAATATCTTCCCAGGAGTTTCTGTTTCTGTCTTAGGATCTAGCCTATTAATTTTACTGGCTATACCCTAGGATATTAACTCCGGGGGGGACACCAGAGGCTATATCCTGTGACACCGGTATAATTATTGTGTATTTAAGCTTGTGCACTCATTTATAGTTATTATCAATTGTTAGTCTTATTAATTTCTTTGAGATATACTTTGGTGACACTGGAGTGTTACAAGATGGACTGGCTATATTTTGTTACCCTGGAATAGAAAGTAGTTGTGAAAGAATAGATTTTAGCTGGCTGGCTGCACTTGTATGCTGTGCACTGTGCAACACCAATAGCTATGTGCATATATTATTATTTTCTGCTCAAGTGTCTGACTGACAAGACTAGCTTGGCAAATAAAAACTCTGCTATTTTTGTATCATCATAACTGATAGCTAACCGCACTATTATTAGCTACCTTTACTCATGTGTTGCCAAATCTACAATGTCGAATACCCTCCAAGTGTCCCAGAACATCATGATTTGCCATTATCAACATCTGTCCCCATGGTTCTGTAGTAGGCTGCTTTTTGTCACAGAAGTGAATATCAATAGCTAGTGAGTGTATCCATAAGTACTCCACTAGGTCTATGAGATCAGTCAATCAAAACCCACAACCTGTGCTTATAATATGTCTGTCATCTACAAGCCACAGAGAGCCTTAGGCAAAATTAGAGTATGCAGTACTGTACAGTGATATTAAATCACATGATTGAATTGTACATGAAAACACATCAAGGCTATGGTATTTTAATAGTGGATGTGGTCATAATTAATTGGAGGGTGAATGATTTTGGGAATGATCAGTGGTAATGTATATAACAATGAGAGATATAACAGTCATGTCTTTTATACTTCTAAGTTTTGTGCAGTTCCTTTAGAAACTACTATGTAGCTACTAGGCCATGGCAAATGATTTGGAGGAAAGTAGACGCTTCTGAACATCAAGAATAATACTGGAAAATTGGCCAGGAAATTTAATTATTAATTAATAAACACAACTGGATGTATAAAACTAACAGACACTATAATACATGAAATAGTACCTAATGACACTAGCTACCTATCTATTCTGTTCCTATGTAATAAGCTACTTAATCTTTATGGGCAACAAGCCAGTCCTTTATTACATTGAGGGCTCTCTCTTGCTCCTTATCATGAAGCACTTCATGATAGCTACCATCAAACTTCTGAAAGTAAATAAAATAAGGTAACGTTTATTAATGGTTACAAAATTTAGCAGTTTTGTGCTTTGAGGCATTTAACAGGTACAAATATTAGCTTTTTATTAGAATTATTATTGTACACTACTATCATGTTATTTTTATTCATAGTTAGATGTCTTCAAAAGGATTATTAGGTGGGAGAATAACTGTGCCATCAAATAGACCAAGAATTCCAGCTTTTTTCCACCCCTTTAATATTATCTGTTGACCTTCTTTGGTTAAAAAAATATTATAGACATTGACTAGCCATTGTGCATGCAATGGTTTAATAATATAGTTCCTCCTCGTTTGACCAGTGCTTTGTATTCTGTGTCACACAAAATCCTTTAGGGAAAACAAAATTATGAGGTTGAAAGGCCTTGGTTTTGCCAGAATACAGTGCTGCCAAAGTCTTGGATTTTATCCAAACTGCTTGGATTTTGGACCCTTAAATTTTTGCTCTGGATTTGATTGATAATAATGATTTTCACCTAACTCCAGCCCTAGCACAAAAACAGTCTTGGAATTTCTACACCTTTTTGAAGTGTTCAAGTTGCTGGTAGCTCAGAATCCCTTCTTAGAATAGGTTGAAAGTATCAAAAGAGAGCCATCATTGAAGCCACACCTCTTACTCTTTTTCACATGGTCCACTTGTTGCTTTTTTTGTTTGTTTGTTTGTTTGTTTGTTGTTGTTTTTTGCAAGTAATGGCCACGGCAACTGTAATAGTGGTCTTAGAGGTCTCTGCAATGTTTGGAATCCTGTGCTAAATGAAGTGCTTCATGCTATTCATGAGAGTGACAATCCCCATGACTGCTATGCTATTGCAGCAAGAAAACACTTGCCAGGGTCTCTACTGCTCAAGTCAACTGTAGGCCACCTTCCTAAAGAAATTTCTAGACCTACACCAGGGCCGTAGGCAGGGGGGGTTCACGTGGGTTCACCTGAACCCCACCTGAACCCCCCTTTTAAATAACTAAAGATATTCATAGTATGCATGTTCTCCTGTTTGTTACCTTGTATATACACACATCTGGTATTAATGCATAACATACTTGGTGAACTGAGTCAGCACTACCTCTATATCCACATGCTACCACATGCACAGCAAAGCAGTCTTACTATGTATAGTTGCTTAGAGACAGCACCAATCAAAACTTTCTTTGAGGAGGAAGGTAAGCCTGTTAATAGCATGACCAGCCTCAGTAAGTTAATTATGTTTCAGGGTCTTCTGATGGTGAATCTCCGGGTGTTAGTACCGAACCTAATGCTTCGCCAATGCCTATACCTATGAGCATGACCATGACTCAACCTGATGCTTCACCAGTGCCTGTACCTGTGAGAGTTATGCTAACAATGCCAAGCAGCAGTGATGAGCCTCATTCAGTGCTTCTTGAGCCTGCACCTTTTAACAATATTAGTACTTTACTGGAGCCAACAAAATCCATTGATGATATATGTCATGCAGTTTCTAATCTTTCAAAGGGTGAGAAGTATTCTTTGCTTTATGAGCATATTTCTACACCTACAACTTTTCCAAGTACATTCTTGCATGAACAACCGTAAATTGTGATAGGATCTGAGAAAACACCCTTTTAGTGCAGAATATCAAAGTTTATTTTTTCGTTTTAGGTTAAAGTAGGTAACTTACCTACAGGGTGCAAGTTAAGTGGTAGCTCTAGGCACTACCGTTCTCTAGATATAGAACTTCAAAGCCTGGAAGCCATAATGTTTCTTAATTGAGAAAGGGCATTCTGTCCGGTTTACACGCAACATATAGACATTAAGTTGAAGTGTGAGTTTTCTAAGGCCTCGCTAGGAGTCAAAGAAGTCTCTACAAGGTGTGAAACTTCACACAATGCTGGGGGAAGGTAGCAGCTACTAATAAGCTAATAAAAACATTTTGCCAAAAGTATACCCTAGTTCAGTTTTTTGATAAACAACCACTCCATGGTCAATTATCATCAGCATTGCCTCCAAGATGCTGATATTCTGAAAAGCAATATTGATAATCCAGCCAGACCTATCGATGTAATGGCTAGTAGTGCCCTACAGATACGCATGAATGAGAATAAACATAATATCTTGCGCCAATTATTGTTCATGCCATTATCTATTTTGAGTAAGCAGGGTATTCCTTTGCAAGGTGACTATGAAGAAGTCAATCACTATAGAATCCTGGAAAATTTTTGGTGTTGCTAAAAAATTATAATTATGCTCAAACTGATGAAATTTTGCTTAAACATCTCAATGGTCCTAGAGCCAAAAATTTGATGTACACCTCTCCAAGGTCACAAAAATATGACATTATTAATATTATTATGATATAGATAATGTTTGTAAAAATTAATAATTATTTTTATCAAAGCATCCAAGAAGAATGTGTATTTTTTTTTAGACATGCTATACATTTCAATAAAAAAATTTGATATTCTAAATCATCCACATAAAGTTTTGTGCTTCATGTGGAGGGGGCACATTCCCCTCCCACACACTCCCCCTCACCGTGGTAATCTGAACCCCCCTTTTCAAAATCCTGCATACGGGTCTGTACACATTACATAATGTTTTATGAAGCAACAGTATCTGTGGGAGTAGTGGACACTCATCATGGAAGATCCCACCCCATTAGTCCAAGGAGGGCTTGAAATTCCAGTGAAGGTCACAGTCCAAATGGAGTATAGCCCCAAGAACAAGAAAACTCTGTTGAGGTACATGATCTGGTACAGAAGAGCTACCAAGAACCAGTAGATGGCAAGTTCCAGGACATTACTGCAGAAGAAATCAACAGCAGTGATGAAGAAGATGACCACTAGATAGTGACCACTATAGTCTGTTCACGTTCACCTTGCACCTGGAAGTGCTGCACGTACAATGGAATGCAAGCGGATGCTCTTAATTGCATGTTTTTGGTTATGACATACTTGTATATCACGTGCTCCGCATGAATAAAAGTTCCCGCCCATCTCGCGCACAGTGTGCCAGCTGTTTTTGGTAAGGAAACATGGCTTGCAAAGGAGTGTGTAAGGTCAGACACAAACGCTGTTGTTTGCAACGTTTATGATTACTTTGAAAGAGAGAGCAAGAAGAACAAGAAGATCCATCAAGGAATCGTGAAGCTGAAGAAGAAGACGGTGGATGCTACCGGATTAAGTAAGCGTACTGTAGAGTTTGTTATAGAGGTGGGAGGGTCTAGTTCTAGTGAAGATGACCACAGCTCTGATGGGCTTAGCAGTGATAGCTCCAGTGTCTCTTCAGATAGTGATTAAGAGGAATGTTTTAACAGAGAAGTGTTTGAGTTCTCGTTCTGTAGGTATGTCAAAGATCTGTGCCTGTCCAAGGGTGCCTGTTGAAGATTTTTGCCAGTTCAGATGATCAGGATGTTTTGGGGTAACCTGCAATGAATGCAGTAACACTTCATTATGATGTTTTCTCACTGCAGTGTACAAATTCCAAGTCAAAGAGCAACAACAAAGACCAATAACAACATTATCCTTGCACGCAATTATTCACGCAATTATTTTGATTCTATGCGCGCGGTTACGTCATGAATTAACACATTCCTTGTGGTGGCTGGTATGCCCATAGAGATGTATGGGCTATGCCAGTTGAGCAGTTTCCACTGATTTTATTCTGTAATGTTATATTTGGACGTTTCCGGGTTTTTAAGCTGAGCAGAATGGTGTTTGAATCATATTCATAGCTAAAAGTACCAGGAAGTTATTCGAGGACAAAGTGGTGCAAGGTGAACGTGAACAGACTATAGATACGAACTTAACTAAACAACATGCAGGCTAGCTAAGACAATAGCGTAGGCTGCCAATTATCAACCAGTACCAGATATCGACTGATTCCAGTTCAATTATCAACTGGTGTAGTTTTATACATAAATGTGCGGAGAGTGACCGATGTTGTGTATATTGTTGCATATAGTTTGCTTGCTACATCTGCTTTTCTCACTTACAATCCTTGCTTCTAAGGTAAGAAAGGATTCCAGTAGCTGTGTGAACATCTTCTTTTTAGTGTTTATCCATCTTTTGCAGCTCACGCCATGGAGTTATTCCAGGAAGAATTTGTGCCACCATACCCTCCTTCACCATCTTCTAAAGCAATAAAGCGACCATACACTAAGAAGAAGCAATGGAGGACAACAAGATGAATGCTGCTATAAAGGCTGTGCTGAACGGAACAGCTAAATCCATTAATGTCAAGGTTCATAATGTCTTCACTACAACTCTAATAAACCTACTCTCTGGTAGTTATCCATGAACAAACCCAGGGCCTGTGCCTTATTTCATCACTGTGGAAGAAGAACACATCTTATGGAGTATCTCTTGTGTTTATTGAGGACAAAGGACAAGAGCGATTCTGCCCATTTTGTATTAACTAAACTTCTCTACCATAGATTTTTGTCTTTTTTTAAGCAGTGATGTAAAAGAGTTTAATAGTGTTGGTGTTTTTCTTAAAAAACTGTACCTACAAAATAATATTGTTAAAAAAACCAGTAAACGGTTGATATTTCATCAATACATTTTCAATGCAAAATCATAATAGGTATCGGTCATTGATAATAGAATTTGAGGTTGTCTGTTACAAAAGCTCATAACATATGTGTATTGTAGACAGGCGGGAAAATTAAAAACTGAGCTAAGAGTGCAATGTTCAAAGTTCTTGTTGGTGGAAGTTTGGGCTCAATCCTACCTACGGGTAAGAAGTTAAGGTAGGTGACAAAACTTCTAGTCCATAATTGGCAGCCTATGCTAATTAATTCATACTAGCTAGCTAGCTATTGTTAAGTTGCCGTTTTATCAATTTTTCTCCATGCGAATCTGTAGTAACCTTTGACCCCATCAACCTTTAATTTGATAGAGTTTAATAATATTAACAAAAAATTGAAAATCGATAAAATTCGCTAAAACGACTACCCCGTTTATAAACGTTACCTTAACCAATTAACAGTTATTAATGCGTACACGAGAACGCGGAATTAAATTGCACCTGACGTCTTGTGATCCAGTTCTTTTAGGTCTTCTTCTTAGAAAAGCCTGTAGCAAGTTACCAGTGCAAGATCACCTCAAGCCACCTGCAGTTGGACGAAGGAATCTGCTCTAGACTATCTAGTTGAACTCTAGAAGGCTAGCTTCTAGTAGATAGTAGCATAGACTAAATTTATAAAAAATCGACACCTCTCACTGTCTGACTGTTAGCTCTGCAAACAACTCCACCACAGCCACCAGCCCGAGAGGTCTAGTTGGCCTCGTGAACTACGGGGTGTCATAAAAGCCGGCCAAGAAGTAGAAGACTCCCAACAAGTATGAAGGTGGTAAACATGTCCTACTTGAACGCTCATCTAGCTAGCTAGGTTATAACAATCTTAGTTAAAATCTATTGCTAAATAAACTTACATGACTCTACAATAATTAGAACAATTGTTGAATGTTTCAGGAGCCGGCAGCCTCTAGATAAATAAAGTGGCTGCTGTATCTTTGACGCAGATTCGTGTCTACCCCGTTTCACGGAACACATGCGTTGACCAAATATGCTCTACTGCTGTTAATCGGTTAAGGTAATGCAGAGACAAAATGTACTATACAGTGCTTACCATAGAGTCGAGAAATTTTCAGTGAATCAAAATAATGGGCAAATACAGTGGATCCTCGCATATCCGAATCCTCGCATAGCCAAACAAGAATTTTTACACGTGCATGCGCACCATTACATCATCAAGTTTTAACTCATTGCGCGCGGAAGTGATCTAATCCGCGCATACCCCCCACGCGGAATAATTGCAGCATTATTTGTGTGCACGTGTGGTGTGCAAATGGCCTCGTCTTGTCCAGAGAAATATCTGAGTGTTATCCTCGAAGACTCTCGATATTTAAGCCTGCACAAAGGTAAAACTATACTATTAGCTAGAAATAACTAGCTGTAAAGTGAAAACCAGTAGCGCTTAGTCTAGTAAGTTAGCTAGCTTACGGATCAGCTGATTTCATACTGACAACTAGGGTTCCCAACCTAGATCCTGTTGTTATCAAGTAACTAGATAAGTAACTAGATAAATAACAGCCTTACTTGGCAACTACTAGTTTTGTAGCTTGATGATTACCTATTGTAGTCTTAGCTATATGCTTAGCATTTAGTGCTAACTACTTCTACCTTTCTATTTTATTTATGACTAGAGGCTTACCAGAGGTTAGGAAGGCTGGACATTACTTGGACCCAGGAACTGAGAAGGTTAGCTAACTATATAGTTACTAGCTTCAAAAGGTAAATAGCATGCTATGAGTAGCAAATAATTATGATAAACATTATTATGACAAGTATAATAATCTACTTATTTAGTTCATAATAACATATTTCCAGAACCTGGGCTGTCCTTGCTAGATGAAGAATCATCACCAGGCTTAGAGTCAAAGTCTAACACTGAATCAACATCAGGACCACCAGAAATAGGAAGGAAAGGGTCCTCTTTCAATATCACTTTCATTATCACTGCTAAATACAATAATTATCATTTGCACTGCTTCATCTGCTGTATAATATTACTGGCCATTGCCATGTTATGATAAGAGCTTGTAACAGCTGCATGCAGTAATATTGTGTGTGCTTGTGCATACATAATAACAAGGTGTTAATTGGCTATTAGTTGTGGGGGCGTTAGTAAGCCAGTATAGTGGCTTGCCGCGTAGAATAAAATTATTGCGTGAGCCAATAAATTGGCTTACCGCGCGCAATGAGTTAAGTGCATCATGTGGTAGAAGTCGTTTAGCGTTTATCATTTTGTCATCAACATTGTTGCAGCTCAGCTAGCAGATAGGCAATGTACAGATGGACCACGAAGCTAAGAGCACAGCTAGCTGCTCTAGCTCTACTCTACTACAGGAAAAAGGAAAAGAAAAGTTCTCACCATTAAGGACAAAGTTGCGATCTTCAAGGAACTAGATAAGAAGGCAGTCTCAGCTACAATTCTTTCAGAAAGATGGAATGGGAAAATCTACTATTTCAGATATAAAGAAGAATAAGGAAGCAATTCTTAGCTTTCAACAGAAAATGATAGACATGGGGATGAGATAGAAGACCAAGATAATAAAGCTGGGAGATGACATGAAACATTATGTTTTCATCTGGTTCAAGCAAAAGAGAATGGAAGGAACTCCTATAACTAAACCCATTCTCTGTGAGAAAGCGATACACATGAACATGTACATGTACCTGCAAAATACAGTACGTAGCTACAATAATTACATACAGCATGCATGCATTACTACAGTACACATGCATATAAGTTTATTTCACTTATCCAAACTTTTCACTTATCTGAACAATTTTTTATAGGGCTTGTTCAGAGGGGTTCGGATAACCGAGGATCCACTGTAATGGATTTAGTGTGCTAAGTATTATTATTTCGGTGACAGGTCTATTAGCAGTTAAGCTAGTGGAATATTATTTAGACCAACTGAAAATAAACTAGAAGAATGCATGACATTGTTGGAACAAGCTTGTTTGGAAAGGACAATCAAGAGAAGGTATCTATATAATAGAAATCTCTCATTCACTTGGCAGTAATACAGTGCTACTGTGGCAATGTCTACACTGTTGTATGGTACATAACTTGTTACATCAACAAGACATGCACTGAATGGAATAAGATGTTTTTACTTTATTTTGTGACAGAGCCGAAAAAACGACAAAATTCACCAATAATAGTTTTAGCCTTATTTTATGACATTAAAGTTGACTTTTATGGGGGAGGAGGGGGGGAGGAAATAAACCTCTTTTTTTGGTCTGGCCATAACTTCCTTATGCTTCACCCTACATACTTGATCTTTGCATTAATTACTCTTTTTCTCATAAGCTTTTTCTAAGCATAAAAACATATATCACAGATGTACGATTGGAAAGTTACTGACTCATCTATTAAAAAATTTAGGTTATAGTTTACTTCAGACTGGTATACACCAGACACTTCAAATTTAGTATGTAATTAAACCATAAAGGTGTAGATAAAAATCCACCTCTGAAAAAAAAGGATATTTTTTAATGACTCAATTATAAGGTCATCATCACCCACTGACATTTTCGCTTTTTAACACTTCAATCTATACCTTTATGATTACACTAATTACATACCAATTTTGGAGTGTCTGATGTATACTAGTCTGGAGTAAACTGTACCTAAAGTTTTTTGATGCCTAAGTACTGCAGTAACTTTCCAATTGCACATATGTGATACATATATTATTTTTTGTGCTCAAAAAATAAAGCTTACGAGGAAAGGAGTAAAAATCAAGTATGTAGGGTGAAGCATAAGGAAGTTGTGGCCTGACCAAAAAAAGAAAAGGTTTATTTCCTTCTGCTCCCCTTTATCTTCAAGTATCATTCTGTTCCAAAGTTATGATTTCTTCCATATAGCTATACACTGTTTGAATGATTGTATACTCTTCATTTTTGTGCTTCTTTTTGCTGATAAGTACTGTTATACATACCTCATACTCTTTGTCTTCACTTGAGATGTTATTGAAAATGTCATCTGAGGATGATAATGGGACCAGATGATCTTCTGTTCCATGTAACAGCAATGCTGGTAAATTTATTATATTTAAACCAACTCGTGCAATAATCCCTTTGGTTAAGTTCTCACTTAACAACTTAGCTGTCATTTTACCATGATATATTAATGGATCATTTATGTAGATTTCCACCTAACAGAAACAAAAATAAGATACTCTAAACAAGTGAAATGTAACTATAACACACTGATGGTATGAAGTTGGAAATGGATGTTTAATAATGACATGTTATTGTAGAAAGTAGGATTACTTTTAGCTCTATACAGAGGAGGGAGTGATAGAGGTAGATATTTCTTTCTTAAACATGGGCAGGGAGGTAAAAGAAGTAATGGCAGAAACAAATTGCTGTAAGGTGAACTCTTATTACTTTTAAATAGGCATTGGTACTTGCAAGCACTACTGGCAACTATGTATCAGCATATTAAATAGGTCTAAAGGTGAAGACCATTATGTGAGCAGACCATAGTCTCTATAATAGTGAAAAGTAGACACTGAGGACAGTAATTGACTTAGATTATTGTATCTATCAAAGGTATAGTATAATGACTGGTCATAAAAACTTCATACAATTATCATACCATAGTCTATTACTATTTACTGCTAACCTCTTCAGGAAGAGTGCTGATGAAAGATGGATTAATAGATGCTACACCCAACCAAGGAGCAAGTAATCCTATTAAACTGGCAATAAATGTCTACAACAATAGAAATATAAAATATAAATTATACTCTATGTAGATACCTATAATTCATCCTTATCAGTCCTTGCCCACCTGGGATTCAGGATATTATAAATCCTGGCATTGATATTAAGAGCAAAATAATTATCACATTATCACATCATAGCTAGCTCTAGATGAATGAAAATTTGACAAATCTCTAGACATCATAGCTTTTGTCTTTTAAAGTGTACTAGTTTATATTATAATATAATATAATAATAATCAATGCCAAAAATGGTTGAGTCAGAGCACCAGCACATTCAAAGCCTTAACTGAATATCCACTTGCATAATACATTAATTTTTATTGGACTAAATAATAATTATTATGTAATTAAAAAATGGCATGTATTAGTTAAGCTATACTCACAGGAAACGGATTAAGATTAGTTTCCATCCCTGCTGCGCTGAAGATAAATCCACTAAACATATCCTGGTATTGAATAGCAGCAAGAAGAGCAATCAATCCTCCCTATACATAACCAGACAATATTATTATTCCAATGGCTATAATATCAACTATCTAAGTAGGGTTCCCTGTACATAACCAGAAAACCATCGATCAATCATCTAGAGTCCCTGTTCATTTCCAGACAGTATAAAACAACCACCCCTGGAATGTATAATAATATCTCACTTTTAAAAATTCATTAAAAGTGCTATAATAATATTCTTGATATCAAAATGATCTGCTTTTCTTACTTCATCTTATAGTATCTAAGAGAAGGGCAAGCTATAAGGTAGCACAGAGTTATATTTTGATCTGTATAAACACTAAAACCTGGTACCAAGAGTTCCTGGATTTTTATGGCTTTTGTTGTATTATTTACATAGACAATTTGAAGGGTACCAAAGAGTTCTTAGATTTTTATGACTTCTGTTGTATTGTTTACATAGACAATTTGAATGGTACCAGTACCAAAGAGTTATATGACTTCTATATTGTTTACATAGACAATTTGAACAGTACCAAAGAGTTATATGACTTCTATATTGTTTACATAGACAATTTGTGGTCAGGTCGGATGCATTTCCAATTTCCAAAACCACCTAACAGCACTTTTAAAGGGTAACCGACAAGGAAAAAAAATTTTTTTGCATTTTGCATTTTTCAGTAGTCCTATATACATAGACATGTGTGGCAAAAGATTAAAACTTCTGATCAAGTATGCTCTGAGTTATGGCTAGCCAAAATTACAATACATCTGGTTTTAGGTAGGGCTTATTGATGTTACAACGTGAACGGATGCGCTTGGCTTCCATTGCATTAGTGTAATTTTAGGCCAGCTGAAAGTAAACTGTGGCTGTTGCTAGGATGAAGTATGTCTGGGAGTGAGCAGAGCAGCCAAGAAGGGGTTGATTTTGAGTCAGCAATTTCTTCTGGGAGTGTTAGTGAAGGTCTGTCTAGTGATGGTTCATTGGTGCCAATGGCATATAGTTTTGAACCAAGTGTGACTGATTCAGGGAGCCCCCCAGAGACTTCCAGTGATGAATCTGGAGACAGACTTTCCAATACTTCATGGTAAGATGCTACCAATTGTAGAATGTGTACAAGAGAACTAACTTCATCCTTGTATAGGTGGCCATTGCACAATCATGGCAACTAATAACTACTGTGTGTGTGTTGCAGAGAAAGTGCACCCATTCTGAGAAAAATAAATTCACTGAAGGATTCTAGTATTCACTGCATTACAGAGCATCCTGGATTTAGTCCAGTTGTTACATCATTACTTCAGTTGTTAGTGTTATAATATAGCCATTTCTTTGTGTGAATTTTATTGCATTCCCATGTAGCTGATTTGGAACTTTGCTTGTAGGTTCATAGGTATGTGTGCAGGTACGTAGTCCACTGCATGGTAGCTTGATGCTAAACACTGGTTCTAAACTTGGTTCTTATTTTTTTGAACCATGGAGAAGACATGCGGTATATGGTGGCAAGCCAGACCGAATAGTGCTTAATTATATGTACCACCAGTAAAGTCTAATATATAGCTATACATTATAACAATAAAACCTTGTCATGCAGTAGCTACTATGGTCAATTTCTAGCTACCTTAGTTAATAGGATTGGATAGCCAGGAGGAAGCAATAATATGCTTGAGAACTAGACCATTAGGCTTGAGAGCTTTGTTATTGAGGTCAAATGCTTGAGAATCAAGCCCATAGCTTGAGACTTGGTAGGTATGGTTATATTGAAGAGGCTCTGTTCTTGAAGCACAGATATGCTATACACTGACCACATGCCAGGCTCTATCTAATTAGGATATTCACATGTAAAGTGCATAGTTGCCAACTGTCCTGGAATAATATTATGTCCTTGTCCTGCAAGAATAGGTTGTTAGTCCTGGAAGTATAGATAAATTGCTAGTTTAAGAAGATACATACTAGGGGTGTAGACTACTTTAAGACTGGGGGGGGGTTAATAAAGTAAAGACAAAAGAGCTACAATTCAGCTTAAGGGGGAGAGTTCGGAAGCGAATGATAGTGGATTCTGTACTGAAACATCTTCAACGTCACTTTCAGCTAGTAAAACTATATTTTAGAATACACTGATCGAAAAACCTAGCTCACCAGTTAGGGCTCTAAACCTAGCTCACCACCTGATCATTTTTATAACATGGTTAGGGATGTAGTTTCCTGTCCTGGAAATTGTTCATGAAATGTTGGCATCTTTGAAAGTGTAAATTACAATATTTGTTTTACACTGCATGTGGCACAGCTATATTGCAACCACACACAAAATAATTATGACACAAGGTATTGAAATGGGGAGGGGGGGAGGCAATTGCCCCTTTTGCCCTTCCCTGGATCTGCCACTGTTTAAACTAAAATCATATGCTACCATAGTCCAGAGAGAGAGAGAGAGAGAGAGAGAGAGAGAGAGAGAGAGAGAGAGAGAGAGAGAGAGAGAGAGAGAGAGAGAGAGAGAGAGAGAGAGAGAGAGAGAGAGAGAGAGAGAGAGAGAGAGAGAGAGAGAGAGAGAGAGAGAGAGAGAGAGAGAGAGAGAGAGAGAGAGCTAATGAATTGCTATAGCTAATTCACAGATGCCAGTACCTTCTCTAGCTGGCTGGTAAAACAGGCTTAAAATACTACTTTATACCTGCCATGTTGCTCCACCAGCTATTAACCATGAGATGTGATTTAATTAGAAACATAATTAATGTGTGGTTAAAAATTTCGCCGGTATATAGCTACTGTAGCTAGGTCCCAATCTACAGCTTCCTGGCTCAAGTGAAGACATGTATACCATCTCTACTAGCTACATACATAGTACTAACTACACTGCAAACTTAGTAGCTAAATTTCTCCAATCACTTCTCCTTTAGTAGAATAATGACACTCACCATTGAATGTCCCATAAGGAAACACGGTATTCCAGGATAAGATGACTTCATATCTCGTACATGATTTATGACATCCAAAACGTAAGTATTGAAGTCTTCAATGTATGCTCTAACACCTTCACTCCTTCCATGTCCCACTAATAATGAAAATATCAATCAATAACTGTAAGGAAGAAACAGATCAAGTAGAAAACTTAATTCAATTGTTAATGAGTTATGTATTAATGTACTGTATTTGATGAAATTTTCATCGTTGTTTTAATTTCAGTTGTCACTTTTATTACGAAATTAAAGTTGAATAATTATAGATGCACAGAAGCATGCTGGGCTTGATAGGCTCTTCCGAAATTAAAACAACATGAAAATTTGAAAAATGAATTATTAATAAAATTTCAGGAAATTAATTATGTGAGGAAAAACATAAATGTAGGGATGGCACAATCCAATCACATCTACTTCCATTGACATGTAAATAAGAACATCAAGTGGATCAAGTATACAAGCCTTTAACACATTGGAACCTGAACATTCCACAACTTTATTGTGCATATGTGTGAATAGTTAGGTAGGTGTAAGTGACACTCACAGATTAGGTATAAGGACTAGAAAGAGAGAGAGGGTAGGAAAGGAGAAAGGATGGATGAAAGAAAGGAAGGGAGGAAGGGAGCAAATGAAGGAAAGAAAAAAGGAAGGAAGAAGGAAATAAAAAATGAAGAAAAGAATCACTCCTAGTTATTTGAGATAGTGATAGTTTTTGCATAGTTGGGCCATTAAAACAGCTGAACATCAAAGGAAAGTGTGTATAACAGAACATTGGGAGAGAAAATTAAGCCTGTTGTGTTATGAGTAGGGTCTGATTATTTATACATAAGAGTGCTATCACACTACCTTTTTATGAAGTAGCTAACAAAGTAACAGCATAATAAGTGGAAACATTCACATACTTCATTAGCTACAGATGAATCATGCTATGTACCGTGAAGCTGCTGGTGTGAATGACGTCACGATGAACTTTGACCCAGGGAAGCATGTCGGAGAAGGTAAGTGTAATCTTTGGTTTGGCGCAGTCTTAGCAGCTGATTGAAGTTATTTCCCCTCCCCCCAGCCATATCAGTGAGAATTCTAAGGTTAGGCTATATACTTCATTGAGGAATTCTACAGCTGTCCATGGTGTATATGTATTGGAATACGAACAGCTGTAGACTTAGTGAGCCATTGTAAAACTGTACCGCAACAAGCTTGGTATGTCATAAAATTAACCTTATGTCAACTGCATAAAATTTAAAATTCATGACATTATGGAAAAATTTCAAGCTTGAAAAGAAATTACATGGACATGTTCTATAGATAAGTAACAGCTATATTCATTTGATTGTGTATAGTCATAGATGTAGGCTAGGTATTAAGACTGGGGTATTGGTGTTGAGATTCAAGCAGCTGTGTCCTTGTTTCAGATGGAAGTGTATGAAGTAAACTCCTATGTTGTTGGAAGGCAAGATGGCTACAGTTTAAACCACATGATCATTCCTTATTGAATTGCTACAGTCTTCTGGAATAAATTGAACTAAAGAGAATGGAAATAGCACATTAGTGGCAGCCATTATGACTAACAAAGGTCATCTATCAGGGGGGAAAATCTACTCAGGCTAGAGCTCAGCCAACACTTTAGTGATAGACTAACTAGTAAAAATAATATTTACCATTCATTATAAGATTCATTCATTCTTTGTTGTAGAACATTAATTTTCATCAATTGCACTATTATCATTTTACTATAAATAATTGTTGCATTATAAAAGCAGAACTACCAAATCTTAATGCAATTCAAAGTCTTATTTAAAAAATACTGATACTATCTTTGAAGCGTCTTCAAAAATGCAGATGTTCAAAGTTCACCCTCTCCTCCAATGCAGGTCTAGAGTAAGACTAATGCCAGAATCAATTGCAAAAATCCTTAAATTCATTCAAAGATACTGTACAAGGGTTATTTTGAGTTTTTGGCTGCCCTGTAAATGTATTTTACCAAGTCCTTGGAGGGGTCAAAGGACAATTCCCCTTATTCTGGGAGGTTTAAGTTCATCGTGACGTCACTCACACCAGCAGCTTCACGTTACATAGCACAATTCAATTAATACTTACCATGGTCATGACCAAATACTAAAAATCCATTTTCTGATAATAATTGACATAATTCCTCATGACGGCCCACATACTCTGCAAAACCATGTGTCAGGTACACTAGTGCCCTAAAAAAAGCATGTTGAAAATAATTAACGCCTAGCTTGGTTGGAAGCCATTTCAATGTAATTATAGGTAGCATAACTGACAACCAATACATAAACAGACATGCAAAAATTCAGTATACATTATGCCTCTTTTATCTCTTTATGTCATCACTTTATAATTATCACTTATTTCTCTTGTCTCCTTATATATACTGAGTGTGTAATTTTTAGCAGTGTGTGTGCCCTCCCAGCCCCCTCCCCTTCCCCTAAAAGCAAAGGTGACATAGGGCTCGGTAAATTATGCTAACATTTTTTTGAGCATTTTAGGTACAGTGAAGCATTAGAGAATAATGCTGGCATTATAGGTCAAACTTGGAGCATTTTGGGAATGAATTCCTGAGTTAATGTAAGCATGTGTGTTATTATCAGCAAACACATCTGCAAGCTCAGCTTAGCTGTACTAGCTACTAGCCAGCTTGAAAATGGCTGAGTGTCTAATGGATACAGACTGAAATTCCTGATGTTCGTAGCAGCCCTGGGCCTAGCAGTAGTGAGGTTGATGTTCCTAATCTTATGAGAGAAGAAATTACTGATATCAGTCTCAGCAGCTCTGGGCCTAGCAGTAGTGAAACTGTTGATGTTCCCAATCTTTTGAGCAGGCTGAAGTGTCCTGCTTCATCCGATTTGTCCAGAAAAAGGAAATTGAAGTCTAATCCACCTAAAGGCTTATGGTCTGGTAAGGGTTCTGTTGCTGTTGAGCCCTCTATTCCTCCTTCCACCAGAGTTAAAGAATTTCCTAATGAGTACTTATCTGTGGTATCAAGAAAGTTATTTTGTCAGGCTTGTAGAGAGCCTATGTCTGTTAAGAAGAGTGTTTTGCAGCAGCATATTAAATCAGCTAAACATGGTAGTAGCAAAAAGCTTTTAGTTTCTAGGAAAGCTCAAGATAAAAAAATAGCTGATATGCTACGGAAGTATGATAAGAACAAACACCCCATTGGAGAAGGTCTTTCTGATGAAGTGAGAGTTTTTCGTATTAAAGTAGTTAAATCTTTCTTGAAAGCTGGTGTACCACTGGCCAAGGTAGACTGCTTTAGAGAGGTGTTTGAAGAAAGTGCTTTTAGGCTTTCTCATAGTAGTACGTAACTTATCTCAGCTTATCCCTTTTATTCGTGAACAGGAGTTTGCTAGTATCAGAGAAGACATAAAAGGAAATGATATTGGTGTAATTTTTGATGGTACCACACATGTGTGCGAAGCCATGGTTATTGTACTTCGTTTTATCAATGCTGACTGGAAAATACAACAACGTGTTGTCAGGCTGATGCTATTAGCTAAGAGCCTTACAGGTGAAGAAGTGGCCAGGCAATTAATCATGTGCCTATCTAATGAGCTTAGTGTTTCTTCAAATCAGCTAGTAGCAGCAATGCGTGATCGTGCTTCAGTCAACAATGTAGCAATTCAAACTCTAAAAATCGTTTATCCATGTCTTCTAGATGTGGGATGTTTCTCACACACTCTTGATCATGTTGGGGAGAAGAAAAATGCAAATGTGCTAGATGAATTTATAAAAGTTTGGGTGGGCCTGTTTACACGGAGTCCAAAAGCAAAATTGGCTTGGAGGGAAGCGACTGGTTTGCCTGTTCCTGCTTACTCTAGTACCAGATGGTGGTCTAAATGGGAGGTGATGAAACATATGCTTGTCGCTTTTGCTGATGTGCTTCCTTTTGTTGAGAATAATGATCTCCCCCCTTCCTCTAAAAAGCTTGTTGATATTCTCAATGACCCTCCTAAGAGTCAGAAGCTGTAGATGGAACTTGCAATTACCGTTGATTTTGGTGAGCCATTTGTCAAAGCCACCTATAGATTGGAGGGAGATGGGTCACTGGCTTTTAGTGACTATGAAGAAATTGTTAAACTCCAGGCTACTATTTCTGCCCAGAATTTCCCTAATACTACAGCTGTTGCCAATAAATTGTCTTCAAACAGGCCAACACAGAAGCAGCAATTAATAAATTATGCTAGTGAGTGTATCAAGCCTGCTATTGTTTATTTCAAGCAAAAATTTGAAGGTGATCTAAAGCCAATTGTTACAGCCTTCAAATATGCCAGATATTTTGATCCAGCCAAGGTGTCTGAACTTTGTCCAAGCTCTGCTGACATTGACCAGTTGAAGGCCTTTCCTTTCCTCAATGATAAGCTGGAAGATTTGAAAGTAGAGCTTCCTATCTACATGGCAAAAGCAGATGGTATGTCACCAACCATAGACAAGTTAGAGTGGTGGAAGAAGCACTCTAATGAGCTTCCCCATTGGTCAGCTGCATGTAAACTAGTATTACTGGTTCAGCCATCCTCTGCAGCTGCTGAGCGTGTTTTTTCACTTTTATCAAATAGTTTTGGTGAACAGCAAACTTCCTCGCTAGAAGAGACTATTGAAACATCAATTATGCTGCAGTATAACTATAGGAAGTAATGATTCTCATGAACCTTTTGTTTGTTTTCTTGATTTTTTATTTTATTAATCGTGAGCATTATGAGCAAAATCGTGAACATTATAGGCAAAATGAAAAGCATTATGGGTGGCATGAGTGCGAATTAGAGAATAGCATTATAGGGAAAATTTGGGGAATAATTTACCGAGCCCTAGTGACAGTACACCTCAAGATGCATTGGGTACACCCATAGTTTACACCCCAGGGTGGTAGTATTTGCCTGGTTTGTGGTACACCTTAAAAGGTGTAAGCTGTATACCACAGTTTTAACAGTGTACTTAAAAATGCAACTATAGTATAATTAGAACCCTTATAATTCTGCTTAGCTGAAACTCTGGAAATGTTTCAGGATAATTATGACCCAACTGCTTGATGTAGATGCCATACATAACATCCCATGGCTTCATTTAATATAATATAAAAAGCTACATTTGCCATTATAAGGTGGAGGTATACCCATGCTAATATTCTCTTTGTGCTGTAGTGTATTTAATGATATTCATACTGGGTGTGGTTTGTGAATAATACTATTTTGGGAAAAATTGATATTAATTGATCATGCATTAATATTGTTGCTTATCGGACAAATGTAAGCTAAACATTAAGCTAGCAGCACTTATTTGCTACTGCATGCAGCTGCTTATAGAGTCAAAAATCAATTTATACTGTTAATAATGAAACTTTTAAGCAGTGTCAATTTCCAATTCAGGCGGTTGACCAGAAACAGAAATATTATTAACACTGGCCTTATACAGTGCATTTGTGCCAAGCTAACTACCAACAATGTTTAATATAACCCCTATACTTCTTAACTACCTATCTTTGTTAGATCAATCATTGTAGACTACCTTACAGCAATATTTATTTACTGCAAGACCAGTACATTTAAATTCACTCGCTATGTAGTGAGTAGTAATTAGCTATATGACCACAGAATAATCCTGGATACATTTTAGCATCTAATACTGATTTGTAATGATTTTTTAAATCAACCTGTATACCACCACCTTAATGGGATAATTCCAGAAGTGTTGAAATCTAACACAGTGACTTTTAAGCTCTTATTTGTAGAATGGGTACTGCTATTCATCATGATTACATACTGGAAGTATACTTTACTTTGTTTATTGCACTACAAATTATTATGTATTTATCCTGAGTAGTTACCTATGTAGATAGGTAACTGCTCTTCCACATAGCTAAGCAATGCACCTCTATACTTGATAAGGAAATAACCATAAACCTTTCTTGTAATGTAATTATAGTCTGAACTACTACACTCTATCTACAAAAACTCATAAAGAACTTCAGTAGATTAAGCATAGCCTAGGTATGTCTTACACAACATTGCCAGTAGGTCTCCACTCGTAAACACACAGTTTTAGGTCATTCCACACAGATTCTCGAGTCTTCCCGACAACATAATCAGGTGTGCAAGGTTCAGCCATAGTAGCCTCAGAAACAATGCCTAAAGCTTAAAATAAAGCTAGATAGCTACAAATGATAATGGTACGATGCAGCGACGTCTACCTGAAAATTCGATTCACCAACTTCCTATAAAATTATTCAGATTCCTGAACAACTGCCGTAGCCACCAGGGAAACAATAGCAAGTTCAGCTGTTCTCTGTGTCTCACTGTGCAATAACTATCCGCAGCCGGTTTAAGGTATTACAAGGTGATTGCTTCACACTACATTTTATCTACGGTTGGTTTTTAATCTTGCGTGACGTCAAATCCGGAGTACACTCTGCATGCTTGCTGACTGCTGTCTAGGCCTTGCCCAATTATGCTCAAAATTTTACCTATTAGTCTAGTCCCTAAGTCACACTTTTATACCTATTAGTCTCATGATGTTGACCCATTAGTCTTATGTTTTCTCAAAAAACAACAGAAATCATGAATTGTATTGAAGTTTCCATATAATCTTCTAGAGCACTAAATTGTTGCTCTTGAAATGAGTTCTTGAGTAATGAAAATACTCACTCAGCTGCTGTTTAAGATGGTTGAAACAGCAAAACCATCTTGCATGCTAGCATATAAAAGGCATGGCATGCAGCTGCATGCAACCAAGCATGCATGTATGTAATTGGATAATAGCTATGTATACGTACAAATTACTAGGCAGTGTGACTCTAGGGCTTGCTAGCATAGTTTTGAGCATAATTGGTAGGTGGAAGCATATTGGTACCATCTATATAGCTTATTGAGCATAATTGCTAGTTTGCTAACTGAATCCTCTCAATCATCTAATCAAGATTCCAATGTGGTACCTACTCTACTAAAACTCCTACTGCTTCTAATCTAGCCCAAAAGAGGGTTATCCAGCCAAGTTAGCTAAGAAAAGTAAGGCAACTGTACACCATGAATCAAAAATTTCACCTACAATTCAAATTAAAGAGTTTCCTAATGAGTTCCTAACAGTAAGCTATTCTGTTCAGCTTGTAGAGAGCCTAGAGATATAAAATCCATGCATTTAAGAAATTAGCCCCTTTCAATCATAGGTTACATTAACCATATTAAAAGTAAAAATAATATTAACACAACTCTTTGTTGGTCATTTTAGCTCTTTGTTTAGGTAGAAATGACACATCTTTATAGATTAATGTGTGTTGAATTGACTTTACATTTGTTGTAGGACTGATGCTAGTCCAATCAGGTCGATACCGTATCGTATACCTGCGGTGTGAAGGGAGAAGCTACGTGAAGAAATTAGGCAGCTATTAGACCAAGACATTATTCAATCATCTACAAGTTCTTGGGCTTCTCCTGTTGTCACTGTCAAGAAAAAGGATGGCAACCTACATATGTGTATAGATTACAGAAAACTTAGCAAAGTTACAATGGAAGACCCCTACCAAATGCCCAGGATAGATGAACTGATCAACCGACTGGGGGGGAGTGAAGTATTTAGACCAAAGGCTATTATCAAGTTCCAGTCTGTAAGCAAGACCAAGAGAAAACTGCCTTCGTGAAACTATACGGCAAATATGAGTTCAAGACAATACCATTTGGACTGAAGGGGGCACCCACAACCTTTCAGCGACTGATGGACATCACATTGACAGACATGAGTGAATTTGCAGCCGCTTACTAGGTCAAAATGCAAAAAAACCTTTTATATCCTGCATGCTGTGTGAGATGGACTAGCTATATTTTGTTATCCTGAAATAGAAACTTGGTATTTGTGAAAGAATAGATTTTAGCTGGCTGGCTGCACTTGTGTGCTGGGCACTGTGCAACACCAATAGCTATGTGCATATATTATTATTTTCTGCTCAGGAGTCTGACAAGACTATATATGTAGCTTGGCAAATAAAAACTCTGCTATTTTTGTATCATCATAACCGATAATTGCACCTTATTTAGCTATTATTAGCTACCTTTACTCATGTGCTGCCAAATCTACAATGTCGAATACACTCCAAGTGTTCCAGAACACCCAAGACTATCCCTGATTTGCCATTATCAACATCTGTCCCCACAGTTCTGTAGTAGGCTGCTGTTTGTCACAAAAGTGCATATCAATAGCTAGTGAGTGTATCCATAAGCACTCCACTAGGTGTATGAGGGCAGTCAATCAAAACCCACAACCCATGTGCTATTATGTCTGTCTTCTACAAGCCACAGACATCCTACGCAGTGCTTTGAAATCTCAACCTAACTATCACACACGATTGAATTGTACATGCAAACACATCAAGGCTACAGGATTTATTGACATTTTAATGAAATTCATAGTGGGTGTGGTCATAATTAATTGGAGGGTGAGGGTTGTCCCTTATTTTGAAAAGTTGGAGGTGCTAACTATAATGATCAGTGGTAATGTCCCTACATCATGCAGAGATATAATAGTCTTGTCTTTTTCTTTTATGTTTTGTGTAGTTCCATTAGAAATTACTATGTAGCTACGTTACTAGGCCGTGGCAAATTATTTGCAGGAAAGTAGATGCTTCTGAACATCAAGAATAATACTGGAAAATGGGCCAGGAAATTAATTAATAAACACAACTGGTTGTATAAAGCTAACTGATACTATAATAATATGAAGTAGTAGCTATTACATCAATGACACTAGTTAGCTATCTATTCTGTTCTATGTAATTAGCTACTTAATCTTGATCTTTATGGGCAATGAGCCAGTCCTTTACAACATTGAGGGCTCTCTCTTTCTCCTTATCGTGAAGGACTTCATGATAGCTACCTTCAAACCTCTGAAAGTAAATAAAATATCTAATGCAGAGACAAAATGTACTGTCCAGTGCTTACCATAGAGTTGAGAAATCCTCAGTGATTCAAATAATGGGCAAATAATGGATTTAGTGTGTTATTATAATTATTGTGGTGACAGGTCTATGAGCAGAAAGTGAGTTGCTAGTGGAATATTATTTTGACTAAAAAATAAACTAGAAGAACGCATGACATTGTTGGAGCAAGCTTGTTTGGAAAGGACAATAAAGTCATTTTAAGAGACAGTATCTACATATAATATAATAGAAATCTCTTATTCACTTGGCAGTAATACAATGCTACTGTGGCAATGTCTACACTGTTGTATGGTACATAACTTATTACATCAACAAGACATGCACTAAATAGAATAAGTTATTTTGTGACAGAGCCAAAAAAAACAAGACAAAATTCACCAATGATTTATGACATTAAACTTGACTTTTATGGGTGGAGGAAGGGAATAAATTATTTTTTGGTATGGCCATAACTTCCTTATGCTTCACCCTACATACTTGATTTTTGTACCAAATTACTCCTTTTCTCATAAGCTTTTTCTTTCTGAGCACAAAAACATATATCACTATGTGGTGCCGTTTGTCTCAAAATTATTAAAAAAGAGAGTATTTAATTGTGAAGTAAAGATATATAAATACCGCTAGGGATAAATAAATACTGGTAGGGATATATAAATACCGATAGGGATAAATAAATACCGGTAGGGATATATAAATACCGGTAGGGATAAATAAATACCGGTAGGGATATATAAATACCGGTAGAGATTTATAAAGGTTCCTGCTAGGTTCAGTGTGAATGTCGCAAGGACAATTACGTCAGACTGCGCGAAAATCTATACTGGTGTTGTGCTTTTTATAAAGTTGCTCGATGCACACTGCACTGCCAAACTACAAAGCTTATTGTTTTCCATCGTTCTTCTGTTCTCTTCAAATCTTCTCAGACTTGTCCTTCTGCTAATTGTTGTTTTACATTCCTAGGCCTCAATTTGAAGTCTGGCAAACAATTCTGTAAGGACTATTCAGTTCTAATCAGCACATCCTATTTATCAGAGATCTTAGACTTACACAACCATATAGTAAAAATTTGAGTTGTAATTTCTGTGTCCACCTCAACCACCTAGCCCATTTCTCCACCTATTTTTGGGGCGTTAATAATATAAATAATAATTATAGCTAATAATAATAATAATAATAATAATAATAATAATAATAATAATAATAATAATAATAATAATAATAATAATAATAATAATAATAATAATAATAATAATAATAATAATAATAATAATATAATAATAATAATAATAATAATAATAATAATAATAATAATAATAATAATAATAATAATAATAATAATAATAATAATAATAATAATAATATACTAATAATAATAATAATAATAATAATAATAATAATAATAATAATAATAATAATAATAATAATAATAATAATAATAATAATAATAATAATAATAATAATAATAATAATAATAATAATAATAATAATAATAATAATAATAATAATTTTTCTTCTATGTTGTTGCTATTGATTTCTCATTAACTGCAACTTGGCATATTGGCCTTGTCTCCACACACCTACATACCATACAAAACATTACATTCATCTATGTATTATTATTATAATAATTATAGCTGGCTGTTGTTGGTTAGTGCCTAGCTATATATCACATTATTATTTGACCTGTTAGTCAGCTAGCTAGTTCCCTGGAGGGCAAAGTCTAAAAGCTTGTGTATAGACCATTTATGACAGTTCACAGGTGTAAGTGGGGCAGATTTTTTTAGAAAATGAATAAGCTAATAAGCTCAGGCTCTGGCTTAGTTATTATTATTATTATTATTGTAATCTGCATATAATGTGCATTGTAGTGGTTTGGTAAACAGACAGTAGTGGTTAACAGGTACGTAAGTATGGTAACATTGTAACAGCTGCTTCTTGACTCATAGCCTAGTTGCCTGTAGCTAGATGTTTCAGTATAGAATCCACTATCTTCAAATGAAATAGAGCCCACCCTATCATTCTGTACATATTAAAATGGTTGCTTAGTGAGTATAACTCTAATTTGCTCTCTTATACCTCTTGGATTTTTTTGCTACCCACACTTTGTGTAGGAGGGGGCATATCTCCCTTCCACACTCTCCCCCTTGAGCCGAATTGCAGCTCTTTTCTCTTTACCTTATAAGCTTCCCCAGTCCTAAAAAGTTGTCTACACCCCCACAGCTACCTCAAGAATTATTGCCATAAATACTCAAATATGTAAGCTAATTTCATTATGACATGTGACTTGCCATTGATTGGCTTCTCAAATACTTGTCTTGTGCAAAAGACACCTTCAACACACACTACCTCTGGGATCATTGCTGCTTTTTTCTTCCCGGGACCCCAAATTTGACCATATCCTTACAAGACTTGCATTGGCTATAATCACACCCTGAATTCTCACTAAGAAATAGAAAGAATGTAAAATCAACAATAATAAAAGTATAGGCTATGTATAGTGATTATCAATAGTTGCCTGAGATTTATCTGCAATGAGGGATCCACTTGATGATGCCTCTTTGGTAACTCTATAGAAAATAAAAAACATTACATCACATCTGTGAAAAAATTGAAGTCAGAAGCATGGCAGTAAGAGATCAGCTGAGTGGGTTATGTAACCATGACTAGTCTTATGAAATGTATTAGCTCTAGCTACATACAATATTATGTAAAGTCATTATTTCAGGAGGTGAGGCTATGCCTTGTAAGTAGAAGCTGGATGTGCTAAGTAAGTTATTAGACTTTGTGACTACACTCTATAATGTGACTATGCTCTGTAGCTATGTTCAATGACTGACTACAATCAGAGGACAGAGATATCTCTGCTAAAATATAACTGCTCTATGAAAAATATAACTGCTCTATGGTCTCCTCCATGACTATGTCCGTGACTACAGGTACTGTGACTACACCAGACTCATTCCTACACAAACTTACCGTTTATCTCTGAAAAAAAATCTAGTTGGGGAGAGAGGGGCGGGTGCGCGATTTTCTGATAATGACGTAATTGTCCTTGCGATATTCACCCTGAACCTAGCAGGAACCATTTATAAATACCGCTAGAGATTTATAAAGGTTCGTGCTAGGTTCAGGGTGAATGTCGCAAGGACAATTACGTCATTATCAGAAAATCGCGCACCCTCCCCTCTCCCCAACTAGCTAGCTATCTCTCTTGGATTTTTTTTCGAGGTTTAAAAGAATAGATGAACAGTAAGTTTGTGTAGGAACGAGTCTAGTGTAGTCCCAGTACCTGTAGTCATGGAGGAGACATTAGTCATAGAGCATTAATATTTTAGCAGAGATATCTCTGTCCTCTGATTGTAGTCAGTCATTGAACACAGCTACATAGTCACATAGAGTGTAGTCACAAAGCCTAATAACTTACCTAACACATATCCAGCTTCTACTTACAGGGCATAGCCTCGCCTCCTGAAAGGAAGATAATGATTACATATTGTATGTAGCTATAGCTAATACAGTTCATAAGACTAGTCATGGTTACATAACCCACTCAGCTGATCTCTTCCTGCCATGCTTCTGACTTCAATTTTTTCACAGGTGTGACATAATGTTTTTTATTTTCTATAGAGAGTGACCAAAGAGGCACCATCAAGTGGATCCCTCATTGCAGATGAATCTCAGGCAACTATTGGTAATCACTATACATAGCCTATACTTTTACTGATTTTACATTCTTTCTATTTCTTAGTGAGAAAGAAGAAGAAACATTCAGGGTGGGATTGTGGCCAATGCAAGTTTTGTAAGGATGTGGTCAAATTTGGGGGTCCCGGGAAGAAAAAAGCAGCGATGCTCCAGAGGTAGTGTGTGTTGAAGGTGTCTTTTGCACAAGACAGGCATTTGAGAAGCCAATCAATGGCAAGTCACATGTCATAATGAAATCAGCTTACGTATTAGAGTATTTATGTCTTGAGGTAGCTGTGGGGGTGTAGACAACTTTTTAGGACTGGGGGAACTAATAAGGTAAAGAGAAAAGAGCTGCAATTCGGCTCAAGGGGGAGAGTGTGGAAGGGAGATATGCCCCCTCCTGCACAAAGTGCGGGGAGCAAAAAAATCCAAGAGGTGTAAGAGAGCAAATTAGAGTAATATTCACTAAGCAATCATAAATAATATGTACAGAAGGATATGGTGGACTCTATTTCATTGAAGATAGTGGATTCTGTACTCCAATATCACTTTCAAACCATATTTTAGAATACACTGATCGAAAAACCTAAATATTATTTTGCTCACTAGTTCAGGCTGATAGCTAGGCTGATAGCTGGCTTTAAATTCAATGGATGATTCACCTGGCTTTAAAGGACTCTCTTAGAAACTCACAGACATGGTAGCTACTAGCTACAGGCAACTAGGCTATGAGTCTTAAAGCAGCTGTTACCATACTTACCTGTTAACCACTACTGTCATGATCATTTACCAAACCACTACAATGCACATCATATATATGCAGTTTACAACAACAGCAACAATAATAATAATAATAATAATAATAATAATAATAATAATAATAATAATAATAATAATAATAATAATAATAATAATTACTAAGACAGAGCCTGAGCTTATTAGCTTATTCATTTTCTAAAAAATCTGCCCTCCCCCCCCCTCCCCCTACACCTATGAGCTGTCATAAATGGTCTATACACAAGCTTTTGGACTTTGCCCTCTAGGGAACTAGCTAGCTGACTAACTTGTGATTAGGTCAAATATGTGAAGTTAGGCACTAACCAACAACAGCTAGCTATAATATTATACACATAGATGGATATAACGTTTTGTATGGTATGTAGGTGTGTGGAGACAAGGCCAATATGCCAAGTTTCAGTTAATGAGGAATCAATAGCAGCAACACAGAAGAAAAATTGTCACATATCAAACAGTTTCTATATGGCAATGTAATTATTATTATTATTATTATTATTATTATTATTATTATTATTATTATTATTATTATTATTATTATTATTATTATTATTATTATTATTATTATTATTATTATTATTATTATTATTATTATTATTATTATTATTATTATTATTATTATTATTATTATTATTATTATTATTATTATTATTATTATTATTATTATTATTATTATCCCAAAAATAGGTGTACAAAAGAGAGAAATGGGCTAGGTGGTTGAGGTGGACACAGAAATTACAACTGACTCAATCAAGTTTTTACTATGTAAATGGTTGTGCAAGTCTAAGATCCCTGATAAGATAGGAACAAAAATTAATGTGCTGATTAGAATAGTCCTTACAAAATTGTTTGCCAGACTTTAAATTGAGGCTTAGGAATGTAAAACAATTATAGCAGAAGGACAAGTCTGAGAAGATTTGAAGAGAGCAGAAGAACGATGGAAAACAAGCTTTGTAGTTTGGCAGTGCAGTGTGCATCGAGCAACTTTATAAAAAGCACTACACCAGTATAGATTTTTGTGTTGTCCTCCCTGAGCCATTTGTGAGAATGGATGGATATTAGCATAGCTAGCTAAAAAGTATTTATCTGTTCAGGAGGAAGAGTTTAAGACAAATTGATTTATTAAAAATTCAAATTTTTCACCAGCCAATTTTCCATCTGTCCATGCAATGATGACACAGGAAGTAGCCTTATAAATAAAATCAGGTCTGTTCAATAATGCTTTCTCCAGATATTTGGATTCCAAAAGGATTATTTGTTTTTATTCTGTGGTCATAGCTAATTACTACTCACTACATAGCAAGTGAATTTAAATGTACTGGTCTTGATATTGCTGTAAGGTAGTCTGTTTTATTGATCTAGCTAAGATAGGTAGTTAAGAAGTAGGTGTTATATTAAACATTGTTGGTAGTTAGCTTGGCACAGATGCACTGTATAAGGCCAGTGTTAATAATATTCCTGTTTCTGGTCAACCACCTGAATTGGAAGTTGACACTGCTTAAAAGCTATCATTATTCACATTAATTTGATTGTCGACTCTACAAGCAGCTGCATGTAGTTGCAAATTAGTACTGCTAGCTTTATGTTTAGCTTAACAAATAATCACTGACCAGACCGCTAGGTTGTGAAGGGAAATCCTGACCAGAAACATTAAAATTATTATCACTATGAGCCAGGTTCATGAATTGGTCATTCTGGAGCTCCAAGTTCAGGGAAGATGGCATTTGTCAGAAAAGCAAGATCAATTAATATCAATTTTGCCCCAAGTATTATTACAAAACCACACCCGGTATGAATATCATTAAAAACACTAGTAGCATGGGTATACCTCCACCTTAATGACAAATGATATTAAGTAAAGCCATGGGATGTTATGAATGGCATCTACATCAAGGAATGGGTTAAGCAGCTGTGGGTCATAATTATCCTGAAACATTTCCAGAGTTTCAGCTAAGCAGAGGAGAATTATTATTATAAGGGCACTCCTTTATACCATAGTAGCACTTTTAAGTATGTATTGGCTGTCACCTATAATTACATTGAAATGGCTTCCAACCAAGCAGTGTTGAAATCTAACACATTGACTTTTAAGCTCTTATTTGTTGAATGGGTACTGCTATTCATCATGATTACATACTGGAAGTCTACCTTACTTTGTTTATTTTACTACAAATACGTGTTGTCCTGAGTAGCTAGATATGTAACTGCTCTTCCACATAGCTAAGCAATGCACCTCTATATTTGCTAAGGAAATTACCATAAACCTTTCTTGTAATGTAATTATAGTCTGAACTACTACACTCTAACTCATAAAGAACTTCAGTAGATAAAGCATGCCTTACACAACATTGCCAGTAGGTGTCCACTTATAAACACTCAGTTTTAGTTCATTCCACACAGATACTCTAGTCTCCCCGACAACATCCTTCATTCCGCAAGGTTCAGCCATAGTAGCCCCAGAAACAATGCCTAAAGCTTAAAATAAAGCTAGATAGCTACAAATGGTAATGATACGATACAGCGACGCCTACCACCAACTTCCATAAATTTTCAGATTCGTCTCTCTGTACAAGAACTATATGCAGCTGGGTTAAGGTAATACAAGGTGATTGCTTCACACTCTTATCTATGATTGGTTATTAGTCAGGATTTAATCTTGCGTGACGTCAAATCCAGGGTACATTCTGTCCGCACAAGCAACTCAGAACCTGTTGATTGATGGACTGCTTATGAGCATGCGCAGGGTATATAGTAACCATTTTCGCTTTGGGTGAGGAGGGTTAGGAACGAAAATGGCTTACGCAATTCATGAGGCGTTCTTATTGATATGGATATTCGAGGTAACTAAAACTATCTAGATAGCTCTCTCACTTCAGACACATTCACCAGAGAAATTCTGATCAATTTGCATGATATTAAGATTTATTTAGACAAGTAATTATTGTTACCAGTGTAGTCACTAGTTAACTAGCTACATGGCTTCAGCTCTGTAGGTGTGGGTGTGGCAGTTTATGAGTGTAGTAGAGGAATCCAGGACAATGTATGCTATTAATTTTTAACATAAGATCATCTCTCTGAGCTTAAAACAAAAAGTTTGGTTAATTACAACTATAGCCATAGTAAAAATGGTTTCAAAGAAAAGCAGCATTGGCTATGTTCTGTAAGTTAAAAGCTATGGCTGATTCAATGATCATAACTCTTCCTCATCATTGTAATTATAATAGACTACAAACCTATAGCCTATTAGCATTTACACTGAGGCTTCTAACAGTGGAGTGTTCAGTTAAAAGATGATGAGAGTTTACTATCTTATTAAAATTTGATAATTTAAATCAACTCAAAACTATGATCATTATAATATAGCTAGCTACAAATACAGTTCTCAGGAGCCCTGTGCCCAGCTGGACATGTAAACCACAACACAAAGAAATAATTACATAACATCATAATGCACTAACTGTTAAATCTGTTACATCAAGTCCAGCCATTCTTTTGGATTTTTTTATGTTTCCAGATTTTTTGTAGTGGTTATAAAAGTTGATGTTTTATGAATATAGCTATGTAATACCTATTTGAAAATTATGGATTTTCACAAACATGTCAACCAAGCAATTGAATATCTCATTCAAATTTTCAAAACTTCATTAATTCTCCTTCTTACCATAACTTGTATATCTCCTATATTGTATAGTTAATAACACTGAGT
Organism: Diacarnus erythraeanus; assembly: GCA_964016965.1. Lineage (NCBI taxonomy): Eukaryota > Metazoa > Porifera > Demospongiae > Poecilosclerida > Podospongiidae > Diacarnus > Diacarnus erythraeanus. The sequence continues at coordinate 6,541,979 of OZ024669.1, read as the reverse complement.
ATATCAGCTATATTGAACATGATCATGGAAGTAAAAGTTACTTACTAGAAAATTTGTTTGAGGTTACTATACATTTTTATCATTGTCATAATTATGATCATATTATAGGTGCTGTTTTTAAGTATAGGCAAGCTACCTCTAGCATCTCGTATTAAGAGACAACAAAATAATGGATGGACAACATCAATGTGGTCAGAGGTAATTAAGACTTTGGTGTTACTAGTTTTACTAGTTTTCCTTCTGTATATAGTGCTCAGTAACTTGTGCTACTGGTTTCAGAGTTCGTTCAGTTCGATGTTTAGATTCAGATGGAGTTATTTCTATGGAATGCAATGCCAGCTCAAGGCCAATGCCATTAGATATATGTGGCACGTTTAACTGTGAGACAGAAGGTAAGAAAATTATTATAGATGGACCACTTTGAACCAACGCTGTAATAAACTATATTGTTAGCTGGAATAACATATTATGCACCCTCTTATTAATGTTACATTCATACTTTGCGAGCTATACATAATTACAAGACAGAATGCTCTGAAATGAGGGGGCAAGTAGTTTTGGTTAAGTTGGAGTTCCAACAAGATGCTGCTATATTGCTACCAATAAATTCAGGCCCACATAGCTCTTGGGACAGTGGTGCACTCCTATCAATGGACAGCATATGATCATATTTCCAGCCTCTTGAATATATCAAGTTACGTACACTGCAATAAATCACTCCGTGACATTTGTTGACCCTGCTACTGGTATACTTACACAAAATATTATAGAGTCTTACTGGAATCACTGTAAGACTAAGTTGAAACGAATGAAGGGTTGCCATGATCATCAGCTACCAAGCTACCTTGATGAATTTATTTGGCAAGAGAGGAATGGGTGTACCAAGTCACTGACGTACAATAATATCCTTAGAGACATTGTCATTCAATACCCTGTTTAATGAACACTAACAGCCATTAAATTTACAAGAGAAGCAGACCTAGCAGGCTTGGCCTGGGAAAGGCCTAAGGCTTGATAAAGCCCTAAAGTGTGTAGTTAGCTAGCTAGCTAGCTACTTACCTGGCTTGGCCTGGGAGAGGTGGCTTGATAAAGAGGCATGTCAGTGTCAGACCAGGTATCCCGGCCAACAAGATTTTCATCCACTCCCTCATGCATTTTGTGGTTTAAGGTAGAGTGACAACATAATAAAAATTAATCATTTGAGCTAGTCCAGATTAGGTCTAGTAGCAAAATTATGAAGAAGTGTTATGCTTTTTCAGTGGTATCATAAACTATTTATAGCTAGTACTCATCAGATGTTGTACTAGATGAATATTCCACTGCAGATATGGGGAAGCCATAATATATGAAGCCTCAGCATAGCTAACAGCTGTTTAGCTGTTTATGTTTTTGGGCAGTTTATCAATTTTAACTTGTGCATCACAAAACACTGTCACTATACTTCTAGTAAATGCCTACTTCCTGTAACATCCATGCTGTATTTTATCCATTTACAGGACTTTTTAATGCTCATGCTCATGCATGCATGCACTGCCTATATAACCACAAAACAGCAATCAAAATTCAACATTCATATCACTATTTATGCACTGTTTGCATTCATCAAGCCATTCAGTCTAGCCATTAAATACACCTGCCTACATTAAGAACAGAAAATATGTGATGATGTATGTGGCCTTACCAGCAGTCAGTGTGATTAGCTAACATCTTAGTGACTATGTAGTGAATAGTCCACTACAATTATATTCCCGCTATTATTTTATTCTCAATACACAGATTATGAAGTTAATGATTTTGTGCCATCTAGTAATATCACATACAATTTCGATGATGGCTCTATGGCAACACTTGTATTAATGGATGGAATAATATCTAATACTTCCATTGTATTAAACTTCATTGAATCAGATAGAACTGTTACTCAATACACTTTCAATGGATATTTGAGTATTTACAATGTATCTATACATCCAGCAGTTATTGATGTCAATTACCAAGTAAATAATAAAGGAGATTTTTCCCTAGTGATAAATGGAGCGACTATATTAATTTTGAATGACTTGCATGTTAGTCTTGCTGGATTATCATCTATTGTTGAATATCGATCCTTTGATTTATTGTTTAATAAAAGCATACAAGCTAGTAATATTAGTACTTTAGCCTACTATGATAAATTTCGAATTTACCACTTCAACATGACTAAAAATGAACATATAAGTGTACCCGGAGTTTTTTACCATGATCGTCTCTATGACAAGGCCTTGTATTCTATTGACACAAACCTCAATCGTGATTTGAATAGGTTCATTAATAATAATGGTAAGCATAATGTATTTTCAATGCAGGTAGATATCTTTAACACACACCAACTGAACCTTAATAGGCTTGTGGGATGGGCGGTTTTCATAGTCAGTATTGTATCTTTCTTATAATATTATGGAGTATTAAACTATGATAGTATAGATGATTTTATCAAAATGCTCATCATTCCTGATTGTAGAATAGTACGCATGTTGTGATAATAAAGAAAACTCTAATCCACTGAAAACATACAGCAGGTTTACCTTTACTCAGGACCCATCAATTAGTATTATCTGAATACAAGTACCCATCCAAACCAATTTCCTGAATTTAATATTAAGGTATCCCACAAAAAGGTATCCCAATCAGCATTGTGTATCTATGGTATTAAATCAGGGGTAATTACAGTTTGACTTTTGACTCTTATTCTGTGCGACAAGTTACTTGTACAAGTACACCCCATCCCAGATCACTATTTATTGGAATGCACTAGTCATCAATCCATTCATAAGTAAGAACTTTCCAGAAGGGTCTAAAGCAATAAAATGAGTTAATCCTGAACACTACCCTTAATTTGTTATTCTTGCTGTGATTATAATCTCATCATCATTGTATTGTCCAATGAATAAATAATACTCAAACTATTGTCAGATTTATAAAGTTGCATAAAAGTACCAGTAGAATACCATGTATAAGATTTTTCTCTTGACCACGACTCAATATTGTATAACATGGTGCAATAGCAAAACAGTTAGAAGAAAAAGCATGTAAATGAAGGATGGGTACAAGAAGACTTGTTATAAGTATTATTAAATATTTCTGATTATTATAATAGTTCTGCTTATTGAGACACAAGCCACACAAGCTACTCTGGGCCCATATGTAACACATAGTCATTTATTACTGACACTGTAAATTTTTGTACTATAGATATGAACCTTTGACCTCTGCTACTATATTATACTAGCTATGTATATTAACATTATTACTGGCAAATCTCTAATTAGGTTAGAATCTACACTTCAACACACCTCCCATGAATTATTATACATAGCTATTGTATTAGGTATCACCCACATTAGTACATTAGTAAATACATTATTATCTTGTATAATAAATGATAATAATTGTGCTTTAGTGTGTGGTTCTCCTCAGCCACCAGCTAATGGAAGATTCGAAAAATACATAAATTTCAGAAATAATCTCACTGTTACATATCAGTGTAATGATGGTTACCATCCATCTGCTCCAATGAATGCTGTATGTACACCATCTGGTGACTGGGTCCCAGTACCTAAGGATCATTCCTGCACTTTGGTAGAATGTATGTTAGCTATAATTACATTTATCCATGACAAATGCCATTATTAGATATTCAATGTACAAACCAGAATTTGATACTGCTATAGCAAAATATTTAGATAGATAAATGTTTTCTTAGCTAAATTACAGCTGTTTAACAAAGACACATGGCATGATATTATGTGATACAAGGTCGCTCACATAATGATGGAATGTATGATTATGAGAACTATTCTGCCTATAATAATAATATTATATCTTACATCATTATATGTGCCATGTGACATCTAAATGTTATGGCTTCCCTCAAAATAGCAGAACTGTGCTATGACCTACAATTCTTTCCTTTTAATTCCAGATTATATATTATTTTATATGTCTGATTTGATAATGAGAAGAAATGACATTTTCTGTGCCACAGACAGTATTAACTATAACTGTGTAATTGCAACTAATAGTGAGACTCCATATGTGACAGTGAATGTCACTATCCCTGAATTACAGACCATAACTATAACATACAATAGCTCTTCCCAAATCACTGAGCAATCTGATCCTAGAAATCACTTTGGTATGGATACCTATATATTTCTGTCTTACTTTGATCATGAAAGTGGAGATATATTTATCATGGATGCTTTCATTAATGTCACATTGATGAATGGAACTGAAATTGAATGCATTACTGAAGGTGGTCGTAAGGAGGCAGCATTAATAACTGACACATTTGGATCCAGAGGTATATTATAATAATTATGTAATTGCACTTTAATATAAGGATGGAAATAGATGGGAGTTTGTATTGATTGTTAACTTGAATAGCATAATTAGTAACAATCTGGGGGTCTGAAGGAAGCTATTTTCAGGTTATTTTCTTGATAACACTATGGCCATGCACTGAGTTTGGTTAATAGACAGCAGCAGTTAAAGAATACTTATTGCTGATTAAAGTTACTACAGAATTTTCTATATACTGCAGCAACTTTTTTTAAATAATTTAGCTTGCCAAGTTAATCCTGCCAAAACCTGATTGGACAGACCCCACCCATAATGCTCTCACACATTTTCTTTTTGGTTGCTAGCTAAATACACTTGCTTGGAGTAAGTTCCATAGTATTTAGCTATACGTGGCGATACCTTTGATCCAGTAGCGTCGTGAGAGGGGTGCAAATGGGTTCATTTGCACCCATAACAACTTAACTTGCACCCATAACACTTACTTGCATCCCTGCAGAGTAGCTCAGTCTTTAGCTACCAGCTAAAAAGCATTATTTAACTCCAGGCCATAGAACTGTGGCTACACACTAGAAATTGCGGCTGCTGCAGCACAGCAGTCATTATGATGATCACGCAAAGGTTCAAAGTTCACTGAGGTAATAAGTATTATAGAGATTAAGTAGAGAATAAGAATAAGTATTATGTATGCAACTATAGCTTGCACCCAGTATCCAAAGTGGCTAGAGACGCCACTGCTTTGATCCATGCACATGTTGGGCTACTTGCTCACTGGTTATAAATAATCAGTATTTTAGCTGTAAGCTTGCTACATGATATAGATACTGACTAAATAATGGTTTATTTCCTGTAGTTCCTTTCGTGCCCACTGGCTTCAATATTACTGCCATATATCCTAGAATATCAGATATTACTCTCACCTTTGTGTGGGATCTACCACAGGGCAGTGGTCCAGGAGCAATCGTGGACTACTATGAGATCTCGATTTTACCAAACACTTCAAACTCTAATCCTGTTTGTAATACATCCTCAACAGCTTGCAATGTTACACTAGAATTCAATGTAGTATACAATGCAACCATCACTGCAGTAAACTGTGTGGGAAGGAGTAACTCATCATTCAAAACGTTTCACATTGAAATTGGTAAATCCATAATTATAACATAGCTACTAATGTAGGTCTTGCTTTCCAGTACTATCAACTCACTTAATAAGAGGTTAAAGTTGATTGTTGGTGTTGGTAGAAATAATACTCAGGAAACAATAGAATTCCCTGAAACTTTCATTATTGTCAATAAAACAGTATTGTTGCAAAAATAATACATCAAAGTTTGTGACTCTAAACAGTTCAATATGGATATTTAATAGAGAATATGAAAGCCTAAAATGATTACATTCAGACAGTGCTTGTTTGTAGAGAGTATAATGCAATAATTTTGGGACTTTCCTTCCTGGCCAATAATTATAAGGCAGATGTCTAGGTGACCACCAAAAGAAGGTAACTGTTAATTATAACACAAATAATTTTTACTGTACAAGTAGCTATAATTATAAAAGCAGTCTGGCCCAAACTCAAGGACATGCTATAGCTATCATAATAATAGTCTGGCATGTGCACAAATTCATCATCTATAATCATGTAATAATAAGTGTCCTAACTATAATTGAAGACTATGGTGTTTATATATAAAAAGCCTACTGATTACTGTGATCAGCATCAACACTGACTGCTGGTCCAAAGATGCAGTGGGAAAGCCTGTGCTAGTGTGTATTAATCAAAGACATAGTATTATGTTATAGATGATAAGTGCATAGCTGGAACCAACTGTGACACTAATATTTCCTGTACTACCGCTCCTGGGAGCTTCACCTGTACTTGTAAACCAGAATACACTGGGTATGATGTCACCTGTACTGGTAAGTATTGGATAGCTATAGACCTAGGGCTACTTCACTTAGTTAGAGATTTAAAATGAAGGTGCCATTGGATTCTGAATGGCACTGTGTTATTTTCCTTGATGGTAGCTAAAGATATTGTATAGTTGTGGTAGACTGCATAACATTAACCAATCTGAGCCAGTACAAAAGCTGAGAACTGAATATATTTCCCCATATTACCCTCCAAGTTTTACACTTATTATTCTTAAAGTGAAATATGAGGTACTTATAGTGAGTTACACATTATAAGACTACAAACACAATATAAAATTAAGGCTACATCCAGAGTCTGAGCAATGGGAGTGGTGGCATGACACTGGGTGTCATGGCAATGTGATGCCTTCGAATAAAGTACCACCCCACAGGTTAGCCAGGCTAGTATTTGAAGCTATGGCTAGGGGCTTTATAGTTACATAGTAATACAGTGAGTGTAGGTATAAACATGTAGACTTACCAGCCTGAAATTTTTATCTCAGATTTTGCTAAGGACCAAGTGGTGGTCACTCTTTCTCAAGGATGATAATGATGGTTCAGTTGTGGTGGATAACACAACCATCATTAATCAATAACAATGATTATGCAGTGTTAACCATAATTGTTTCTAATTATTGAGAGTGTATGTAGGTCATTGTTCTTGTTATATTACAGGGGTGTAAAATTAACCTCTAACCTCCCCTTTTACTTTATTGAATAACACTGTATACTCAATGATTCATAAAAGTAATTGCTATACCAACATAACATTGGTATCAATTTTGATTTCAAATTTTATTATCTCTAATAGCTATTCACAGCATGTTGTAAAGACATCTAATGTATAAGTTATCATGTAGAATATAATTTATACTAAACACAAGCATCACTAAATTAGTTAATTAGTTTATATTTACTATAGTTGACTGTGGAGATCCCTTGCCGCCAATCAATGGTACTATCCCCACACCAGGGAAGGAGTAACTGTAACCTTTCAATGTAATTTTGGATATGTACCATCCGTTACAAGGACTACAACTTGTAACAGAAATGGGAGATGGGTTCCATCACCACAGCAATATAACTGTTCAATAGTTACGGGTATCTTATCTTTCATTTTCATTTTGTCTAGTCACCAATATTATATTTCTCAGCTTCTGTAACTTTAACTCTTGCTATGCGGTACGCAGCCAGAGAAGGCATTGACTGTCCAGGTGACACTGTGTACTACAACTGTTCTATTTTGTCAAACAGTGAGAATGTACATCTTTATTGGAATGTGACTTTCCCTGGACTCATGCCTATAAGCATATTCTATGACAATACCTCTAATGTCAACATCATGGATTACTGGTCTATGAATATCAGTTCTATCTTACTGGACTACAGAAGTGAAGAGTATATAGAATCCATTATTGTGTTGACAGTGCTCCAGAATTTTAGTATGAATGGAACGGAAGTAATATGTGGTATCACTGACCTTATCAATGAATCAGTGATTGTACAATTGGATACTTCAAGTATGTTAATAAGAATATGTGTACAATATTACAGTATGTTTAACATTGGATATGACATTACTTATACTACTTTTTTGATTATGGAATGGCCTAAAGTCTATTTGGGTTGACCTGGCACCACAAATATTTGCAATAACTTGCTAAATTTTCATCTGATTTCAAAATTTCAAACACCAACATTTAACTAATAATTGTAGAATTTTTCTGATATCTTTTATAAGGTTCTATGCCTTACCAGTCAAAAGTTAGCTGTATGTCCCATAAGCAAAGTACAGAGCATTCCATTAACCTCTCGGAATGTGGTGTGGGTTATTTAGCTTAATTTAGATCAATATACAAGTGTAGTTACCTGTACATACCTTCATCCACAAGTATTTTGCTAAATCAACTAATGATGCACTACTACGTAATCACACTCTACCGCTACTTTCCGTGGGCAAGTGAACGCGAATAGACTTTAATTCATTCTATTGCATGTAATTATTACTGTGCAACAGACATGAATGTCTGAAATTGAAATAGTGCATGATGAGTTGTATGTCTAAACACAAAACACATTTTGTGCATATAAATTTATTCAAAGTGGTAAACACTACACACAATAATATTTACTTTATAAAAACATTAATTTGCTACAATTGGTTACTGCTAAACCTTTTACATGGCAACATAGATCCTCATAATCCTACTGGCTTCAACATCACAAACGTGTACTATGCCATTCTGAACTACACCATTTCTCTTAAATGGAATCAGCCAGAGGGAAGTGGTTCAGCTGCTGTGGTAGATAGGTATATTCTATCTGTCATACCCAAGCCAGTATCTCATCCTATTTCCAATGAGGTCAATTCTACAATTTGGAATGTTACTCTAAACTACAACACAGTATACACAGCTACTATTACTGCAGTTAACTGTGCAGGAGAAAGCAACACTGTTGTGCTACCTGGCATCCAGTATAGTATGCATTAGCTAAACTGTAACTTTACAATAATGACATAATTATTATTGGTGTGTTGAAATTAATTGTTAACTGTGGTGTGGTTACCACCTCTAATACAGTCATTATGTCAAATAACCTCACACAAATTGCAACAAAAGCAAACTTAACAGATTTCCACCCATTATTATGTCCTCAATGACAGAAAACTAACACTCTGAGACAAAGTATAGACAAGTTATGACAATCCATACTTTAATTTTGGGGGGTTACATACCTAAGGTATCATGACAAGTATCATTGTTTGACTACTCATTATCATCTGTATCACTGTCATGAAGTATGTTTGTGCAACCATATCCCCTGCAGTTACCACAAGTTGGAGTGCACTTAATGTTGTGCCTCTTGCATGAGCATCTTAAGGTAGCAGCAGATTTTCATGAGCAGGAGGCAGTGACATTTGAAATAGCACTTACCCTCTCACACCCCTGCCATCCCTCAGCCCATTAAATGAAGTCCAACTGCAGATCCTTTCTATTCTTGGACTTGAAAATACACACAAAGACCATGATGCATTGCTGCTGCTGATGTTGATGGTTTAAATCTTTTTAAGCCACCTTTTCACAGAACTGTTGATGTTGGAGGGAATCCAGTGTGTCAGTAACTTATAATTATCAGTGCTTTCTCTCCTGCATCTATCACATCACACATGGAGGTTGAATTAGTATTAAACACCTTTGCCTATTCACAGAATGTACTACTTGCTTTGAACTTTGTGAGGGAAGTTTTCTCTCCTGCATCTATCACATCACACATGGAGGTTGAATTAGTATTAAACACCTTTGCCTATTCACAGAATGTACTACTTGCTTTGAACTTTGTGAGGGAAGTTTTCTCTCCTGCATCTATCACATCACACATGGAGGTTGAATTAGTATTAAACACCTTTGCCTATTCACAGAATGTACTACTTGCTTTGAACTTTGTGAGGGAAGTTTTCTTTCCGATCCCATAAAGACGAGATGTTGTGTCACAACCAAGAAGTGCATGATGTGGTTGCAGATATCTGGATCAAGCACATGCGATGCAAGGCTTCTTTGTGCTCTTCTTTGACTCAGGATGAAAGAAGAGGTTGTGAGATTCCAGGCTTGCATGGTAGCAGAGCAAGACAATGAGGTCAGTGTCATCACCAACTAATACAGTGTTATTGGTGGTCAGTTGCACCAGATTTCACTGTCTCTGGTGTGTCATGTCTTTTGTGTTAATAATCTCATAGCCATCAGACACAACTATGGCATTCCTCCTTTTTTGCTACATACTCAGTGTACTGGTGGCAGATGTCTCTATATGTTGATCTACAGGAACATGGGATGCATTGCAGAAGTTCTCCACCACCATCTAGGACATACTGAATGCCATTGTCTGCTGTTATTCTGAAGGTTGTCACTGATCTCAATTTTGACTATTCTCTCATCAAAGTGTTTCTTCATGTACAACATATTATATCTGCTAGTTTCTGTTTCTTGAGGTTAATGAGATCATTGATTGTTATTTGCTCATCATCATAAATTTTCTTTAAGGTACGTATCTTGTAACTTTCAAGAATGCTCCTGTTCTTTTTGTCATCCTGAGGACATCCAACTTGGAGTCTTCTGCATTCAACTAAGCATCTGTTTCTTTGTGCAAAAATTAACATTGCAAATCTGGTGTTAAACTGCATCTGCTATATGCAGGTCATGCACATGCAAAACTTGTTCATTCACAGTATCCATAGGAGTAGCTACCATAGAGGCAACTACCTCAGTATATATATATATACGTATTTGTAAAATAAATCCACTACAAAAGTTAACTGACAATTCTGTCTGTAGTGTAATAGAGTGCCTATTAGACAGCCTCAGATGCCACCAGATTGAATCAAAAATTCCTGTGGAGGCATGCCCCCAGACCCCCCTAAATGGCAGGCGAAGGCCCACTCAGTGTCACAAATCTCTTGTGCCTCAAAATTCTTTGCTGTGCCTCTGGTATCTGACTAACTATCAGGTTGCTCATGGCATATTTTCAGAATAGTGTCCTTTAATCCAATGGTTTTATATAATTCCTTTTCCTACCAAACTCTGCTTTTCTACCACAAAAGAAGCAATCAGCCTTGAAACACCCCTCCTCAGATGACCTATGTAAGTACAAGTCTGCCACTACTTGTGTTTGACATTGATTCTTCTTGGTTGGTATTTGATGATGGTTACAGTATTTTCAGTGGCACTCTTGATGTATTTTAATAGTATGAATACTGTCTTTCCTTGTGATACTGGCCTGATTGATAGTTGAAGTCCCCTTTTCTGTTAGGTGAGACTCCTGTACCTACAGGATTCTTGCAGATAGCACACAATACAGGTACCTCCATGGAATCTAGCTGGGAACTGAATGATCAACCTACCTATAACTTTTCTCTAGTAGGTTCAAAAGAAAAGAAAGTCATATGCACTAATAAAGACCTATATGCATGTATGCATGCACACACAATGTATTGGTACTGATGTGGTTTCACTTTACTAAATAAGCAATGAACACATGTAAAGTATTATATTTTATCACTCCAATTAACTTTATAGAAACTCAATTCAACAGCAAGTGTGGGAGTCATAACTTTTGTCTTAGAGCATAGGCGGTGGAATAGGGGGGACAGGGGAGGAATGCCCCCCACTGCCTAGAAACTATTTCAACTGTGAAACCATAATAAAAAGTGCCACATGCACAGCATTTGCTGATCAAATAGCTAGCTATAATGGCAACACTATCTTACTAACTGAGTTCAGAGCCTCCAACCACACAGATATAAAAATCAGTATTTTTGCGGATTTACACCTATAAATATGGAAATTATAATAACTGGGAGCATAGCAGGATTAAACTAGCTAGGTAACAGCTGTGAAATAACATTGTCTAGAGAGGCCTAAAGAGTTGTCTAAACAGTTCATTATTCCTTAAAACAGGTGATAAAAAACAGTAAGTTTGTTTATTGTAAGTTAATTCATGATGTTTGTTACCTGGTGCATTGTTAATAGCTAGCTTGTTCCAGTGTCTCCTATCAAACGCTATGATAGCTAGCTAAGACTCTCCTCTCAATTCTAGCTCACAGTCTAGTCTATTTTTTATCATTAATCACAAAGATACCAGCAGACATAGGTGTGTAGGTGTGTGTCTTATAACAATAAAATAATATGATTAAGAATGATGCATGTCATGAAACTAGCTGGCTAGGAATTTGCTACAAAAGTGAACAATTTCAAGTTGGAGGCTCTGTGAATGTCTAAAAGAAATCACAATGAGGAGAAAGACCTCCCTATGAGTTCCATAAACTTGACCTAAAAGAAGTTGCCTCTATTTTTATATCAGCTAGTTAATGAAAGAAGAAAATTTATTTAACTGGCTAGCTACCTAAAAAGTATAATACTCACACAGTACTCCCGCCCCCCCAAAACAAAAATGCTTCCTCCGCCTATGTAGAGTGTTAGTTTTAGTACCAAAATATTGGTCATTCAAAGAGCTTTCCAATGGTATATTAAGTATCCAAGCTGAGATATGACTATAGACACTATAGATACCTCAAACCACTAAGAAACAAAATCAGAGTTTTGCACTCAAGTGATTTTACACCTTTCCCCCAAGAGGATTCCTTAGGACTTTTTTCTGTCATTGAGGACATAATATGGGATGGAAATCTGTTAAGTTTGCTTTTGTTACAATTTGTGTGAGGTTGACCCAATATTTTTGGTAAAATGCCTGTACTACTCAGCTATCACTTGACTACAGTTCTAGCTAGTTGATTAAACAGCATCTCACAAGTGGTGAGTCCTAACTTCTATGGGTTACTAATCTACATACTCTTATAACATTAATGTTAGTTTTAAAAAAGCACAAAACAGACCCAACTGACTGACACAAAAATGATAATCACTAATATTGTAAGGCTTATGTGGCCAGCTAAATGATATAACACAGGAAATGAAACAAAAAAGTATACCACATTAACAAACTTTCCAATAAATGTAACATAGATGAATTCCCCAGTGTTATTATAGCTAGATATTATTAATGCAATGTAAAACTCTAGCTATTTTGAGCTCAATGAAAATGTATATTATAGTTGACTGTGGAGATCCCTTGCCACCTATCAATGGACATGTGGGGTACTATCCCCACACCAGGGAAGGAGTAAATGTTACCTTTCAGTGCAACATTGGATATGTACCATCCATTACAAGAACTGCAACATGTATACATGAACATGGGAGATGGATTCCAGCACTACAAGAACATAACTGTACAATCGTCACAGGTATAATTATGAATATATTTCTGTTTTGTGTAGTCTTCATTCTTACCATTTCTTAGCTTCTTTAACTTTAACTCTTGTTGGGCGGAACTCAGTCACACAAGACATTGACTGTCCTGGTGACACTGTGTCCTACAATTGTTCCATTCTGTCAAACAGTGAGAATGTACATCTTTATTGGAATGTGACATTCCCTGGACTCATGCCAATAAGCATATTCTATGACAATACCTCTAATGTCAACATCATGGATAGCTGGCCTATGAATATCAGTTCTATCTTACTGGACTACAGAAGTGAAGAGTATATAGAATCCATTATTGTGTTGACAGTTCTCAATAATTTTAACATGAATGGAACGGAATTAAAATGTGGCATCGCTGACCTTATAAATAATTCAGTGAAAGTACAATTTGATGTACTATCAGGTATGTCAATAAGAATGATGTATAGTTTACCTGTCAGTGTGATATTATGTTCATTGCTCTATGCCATATTTTTGTTGTAACTACTATTTTAAACAGTCTGTGTACTAATATCCAGATGTATTATTATAATTGTAAGAGATCACTTTGTCTGTAATAAATTTTATACTTAAGTGTTTATAGCTTATATTTTCTTTAACAAAACTACTTGGATCTACGTATATAAAGAAGAAAGAGACAATTTTTTAGAATAAACTTTCATGGTAGCAGCTAGCTAATCCATTAACTGTTAAATTCGCTGTTAGGTTTGTTGGTTAGATTCAAATCTTAGTTTTTAGAACCAAAAATTAATGGAACAACAAACCTAGGACTGCATGCTTCAGATGACTGTATCTTCAGATGTTTCTAGACATGATTTCTTTGATAGTGATATCAGCATTAGAACAGTTACTAATGTATAGTATTTCTTCTGTAATAGAACTTACAAAGAAATGCTGAGTAGATAACTTCCTATGAATATCAGTTCTGTCTTACTGGATTACAGAAGTGAAGTACGTATTGTATTAACAGTTCTCAAGAATTTTAATAATGTAGTATCAATGACCTTATAAATGATTCAGTGATCCAATATTATGCAAACATTAATAATTTGCTACAATAGTTACTGCTAAAGCTTTTCCATGTTTAAGGCTCTTAGTCTCCTAGCAAAACTTTCTTAATTATAGATCCACTTAATCCAACTGGCTTCAACATCACAAATGTGTACTATGCCATTCTGAACTACACAATTTCTCTTCAATGGAATCCGCAAGAAGGAAGTGGTCCAGATACTGTGGTAGATAGGTATATACTATCTGTCATACCCAAGTCAGTATCTCATCCTATTTCCAATGAGGTCTATTCTATAATTTGGAATGTAACTCTAAACTACAACACAGTATATACAGCTACTATTACTGCAGTTAACTGTGCAGGAGAAAGCAACACTGTTGTGCTACCTGGCATCCAGTATAGTAAGTATTAGCTACTAACTGGCAACCTTACAATAATGACATTGATTTGTTGAATTTGATAATTAATATAATTTATAGAAAGAAAGGCCTATAATTAACCAACTTCCAATCAATAGATTAATTCCCCAGTATTATTTTTACTAGTGTAATGTGAAGCTGTATTAATTTTTGAGCTCAAAAAATATATAAAAACCTATAGTTGACTGTGGAGATCCCATGCCACCAATCAATGGACATGTGGGGTACTATCCCAACACTAGGGAAGGAGTAACTATAACCTTCCAATGTAATTTTGGATATGTACCATCCATTGCAAAAACTGCAACCTGTAGACGACATGGGAGATGGGTTCCATCACCACAGCATTATAACTGTTCAATAGTCACAGGTATTTTTGCTTTCATTTCTGTTTTGTGTAGTCATCATTATTACATTTCTCAGCTTCTTTAACTTTAACTCTTGTTATGCGGAACTCAGTCAGACAAGACATTGACTGTCCTGGTGACACTGTGTCCTACAATTGTTCCATTCTGTCAAACAGTGAGAGTGTACATCTTTATTGGAATGTGACTTTTCCTGGACTCATGCCTATAAGCATATTCTATGACGATACCTCTAATGTCAACAGCATGGATTACTGGCCAATGAATATCAGTTCTATCTTACTGGACTACAGAAATGAAGAATATATAGAATCCATAATTGTGTTGACTGTGCTCCAGAATTTTAGTATGAATGGAACGGAATTAATATGTGGTATCACTGACCTTATCCATAAATCAGTGATTGTGCAAATAGATACTTCAAGTATGTTGATAACAATGAAATTCCTATGACATTGAATATGTCATCACTTATACTAATAATTATGAAATTGCTTATATAGTACATTCTATTGCTTGAAGTTTTGTTATCAGTGTAGCTACTGTGCAACAAATAATATGCTTGTCTGAAATTAATACACAAGACACATTTTTTGTACATAAATTTATTTAAAGTGGTAAACACTGCACACAATATTATTTACTTTATGAAAACATTAATTTGCTAAAATTGGCTACTGCTAAAACTTTTACATGGCAACCATAATTATAGATCCTCTTAATCCAACTGGATTCAACATCACAAATGTGTACTATGCCATTCTGAACTACACAATTTCTCTTCAATGGAACCTGCCAGAAGAAAGTGGTCCAGCTGCTGTGGTAGATAGGTATATTCTATCTCTCACACCGAAGTCAGTATCTCATCCTATTTCCAATGAGGTCTATTCTACAATTTGGAGTGTGACTCTAAACTACAACACAGTATATACAGCTACTACTACTGCAGTTAACTGTGCAGGAGAAAGCAACACTGTTGTGCTACCTGGCATCCAGTATGGTATGTAACATTACAATAATGACTTTGGTGTGTGGAATTTAATTGATAAACAACTTCCAAAAAATATAACATAGATAAATTTCCCAGTAATATTATAGCTAGCTATATTAGTGTAATGTGAAATTAATAAAAATATAGTTGACTGTGGAGATCCCATGCCACCAATCGATGGATATGCGATGTACTATCCCCACACCAGGGAAGGAGTAACTATAACCTTCCAATGTAATTTTGGATATGTACCATCCATTGCAAGGACTGCAACTTGTAACAGACATGGGAGATGGGTTCCAGCACCACAGCAATATAACTGTTCAATAGTCACAGGTATGTATGTTTTCTTTCATTTGTGTTTTGTGTAGTCACCTTTATTACACTTCTCAGCTTCTTTGACTTTAACTCTTGTTGGGCAGAACTCAGTCAGACAAGGCATTGACTGTCCTGGTGACACTGTGTCCTACAATTGTTCTATTCTGTCAAACAGTGAGAATGTACATCTTTATTGGAATGTGACTTTCCCTGGACTCATGCCTATAAGCATATTCTATTACGATACCTCTAATGTCAACATCATGGATTACTGGCCTATGAATATCAGTTCTATCTTACTGGACTACAGAAGAGGAGAGTATATAGAATCCATTATTGTGTTAACAGTTCTCAAGAATTTTAGTATGAATGGAACGGAATTAATATGTGGTATCACTGACCTTATCAATAAATCAGTGATTGTACAAATTGATACTTCAAGTATGTTAATAAGAATAGTATAGCTATTCCTATATTTAACATTGGATATGGCATTATTCCATTGCTTGTGCATGCCTGAAGTTAAGATAGTGTGTTGAGTTGTATGTCTAAAAACAAAACACATTTTGTATACATAAATTTATTCAAAGTGGTAAACACTGCACACAATATTATTTCCTAGAATGGGTTTATACTGCTAAATCTTTAAGGCAACCATATGCTCCTAGCCAAACTTTCTTAATTATAGATCCTCTTAATCCAACTGGCTTCAACATCACAAATGTGTACTATGCCATTCTGAACTACACCATTTCTCTTCAATGGAATCCACCAGAGGGAAGTGGTCCAGCTGCTATGGTAGATAGGTATATTTTATCTGTCATACCCAAGCCAGTATCTCATCCTATTTCCAATGAGGTCTATTCTACAATTTGGAGTGTAACTCTAAACTACAACACAGTATATACAGCTACTATTACTGCAGTTAACTGTGCAGGAGAAAGCAACACTCTTGTGCTACCTGGCATCCAGTATGGTATGTAACCTTACAATAATGACATTGGTGTGTGGAATTTAATTGTTAACTAACTTCCAAAAAATTATTATAACATAGATAAATTCCCCAGTGTTAATTATTATAGCTAGGTATATTAGTGTAATGTGAAATTAATAAAAACATATATAGTTATTGTTTACTACAGTTGATTGTGGAGATCCCATGCCACCAATCAATGGACATGTGGGGTACTATCCCCACACTAGGGAAGGAATAACTATAACCTTCCAATGTAATTTTGGATATGTACCATCCATTGCAAAAACTGCAACCTGTAGACGACATGGGAGATGGGTTCCAGCACCACAGCAATATAACTGTTCAATAGTCACAGGTACGTATCTTTTCTTTCATTTTCAGTTTTGCGTAGTCATCTTTATTACATTTCTCAGCTTCTGTAACTTTAACTCTTGTTGGGCAGAACTCAGTCACACAAGACATTGACTGTCCTGGTGACACTGTGTCATACAACTGTTCCATTCTGTCAAACAGTGAGAATGTACACCTTTATTGGAATGTGACTTTTCCTGGACTCATGCCTATAAGTATATTCTATGACAATACCTCTAATGTCAACATCATGGATTACTGGCCTATGAATATCAGTTCTATCTTACTGGACTACAGAAGAGGAGAGTATAAATCCATTATTGTGTTAACAGTTCTCAAGAATTTTAGCATGAATGGAACAGAATTAAAATGTGGTATCACTGACCTTATAAATAATTCAGTGAAAGTACAATTTGATGTACTATCAGGTATGTCAATAAGAATGATGTATAGTTTACCTGTCAGTGTGATATTATGTTCATTGCTCTATGCCATATTTTTGTTGTAACTACTATTTTAAACAGTCTGTGTACTAATATCCAGATGTATTATTATAATTGTAAGAGATCACTTTGTCTGTAATAAATTTTATACTTAAGTGTTTATAGCTTATATTTTCTTTAACAAAACTACTTGGATCTACGTATATAAAGAAGAAAGAGACAATTTTTTAGAATAAACTTTCATGGTGGCAGCTAGCTAATCCATTAATTGTTAAATTCGCTGTTAGGTTTGTTGGTTAGACTCAAATCTTAGTTTTTAGAACAAAAAATTAATGGAACAACAACTGAAGGTCAAAACCTAGGACTGCATGCTTCAGATGACTGTATCTTCAGATGTCTCTAGACATGATTATAACTATCTTTGATGATATCAGCATTAGAACAGTTACTAATGTATAAAGTATTTCTACTGTAATAGAACTTACAAAGAAATGAGTAGATAACTTCCTATGAATAATTATCAGTTCTGTCGTACTGGATTACAGAAGTGAAGTGCGTATTGTATTAACAGTTCTCAAGAATTTTAATAATGTGGTATCAATGACCTTATAAACGATTCAGTGATATTATGCAAAAATTAATTTGCTACAATAGTTACTGCTAACCTTTTCCATGTTTAAGGTTCTTAATCTCCTAGCCAAACTTTCTTAATTATAGATCCTCTTAATCCAACTGGCTTCAACATCACAAACGTGTACTATGCCATTCTGAACTACACCATTTCTCTTCAATGGAATCCACCAGAGGGAAGTGGTTCAGCTGCTGTGATAGACAAGTATATTCTATCTCTCACACCCAAGTCTGTATCTCATCCGATTTCCAATGAAGTCTATTTTACAATTTGGAATGTAACTCTAAACTACAACACAGTATATACAGCTACTATTACTGCAGTTAACTGTGCAGGAGAAAGCAACACTATTTTTCTACCTGGCATCCAGTATAGTAAGTAACAGCTAACCTTACAATATGACAGAAAGAAAGACCCATTATTATATAAATTTATAAATTCATCAGTGTTATTTTTAAAAGTGTAATGGTGTAATGTGAAGTTGTATTTTGAGATCAAATAATAAATGCTTATTGTTTACTACAGTTGACTGTGGAGATCCCATGCCACCAAGCAATGGACATGTGAGGTACTATCCCCACACTAGGGAAGGAGTAACTGTAACCTTCCAATGTAATCTTGGATATGTACCATCCATTGCAAGGACTACAACTTGTAACAGACATGGGAGATGGGTTCCAGCACCACAGCAATATAACTGTTCAATAGTCACAGGTATGTATGTTTTCTTTCATTTGTGTTTTGTGTAGTCACCTTTATTACACTTCTCAGCTTCTGTAACTTTAACTCTTGTTGGTCGGAACTCAGTCAGACAAGGCATTGACTGTCCTGGTGACACTGTGTCCTACAATTGTTCTATTCTGTCAAACAGTGAGAATGTACACCTTTATTGGAATGTGACTTTCCCTGGACTCATGCCAATAAGTATATTCTATGACGATACCTCTAATGTCAACATCATGGATTACTGGCCTATGAATATCAGTTCTATCTTACTGGACTACAGAAGTGAAGAGTATATAGAATCCATTATTGTGTTGACAGTTCTCAATAATTTTAACATGAATGGAATGGAATTAATATGTGGCATCACTGACCTTATCAATGAATCAGTGATTGTACAAATGAATACTTCAAGTATGTTAATAAGAATATGTGTACAGTACAATATTACAGTATGTTTGACATTGGATATAACATTACTTATACTACTTTTTTATTATGGAATTGCCTAATTCATTCTATTGCATGTGTATGTGGAAATTATGCTATCAGTTAACTGTGCAACAGACATGCATGTCTGAAATTGAAATAATGTGATGAGTTGTATATCTAAACACAAAACACATTAATTTTTGTGCACATAAATTGATTCAAAGTGGTAAACACTGCACATAATAATATTATTATTTACTTTATGAAAAAATTAATTTGCTAAAATTGGTTACTTCTAAACCTTTTACATGGCAACCATAATTATAGATCCTCTTAATCCTACTGGCTTCAACATCACAAACGTGTACTATGTCATTCTGAACTACACCATTTCTCTTCAATGGAATCCACCAGAGGGAAGTGGTCCAGCTGCTGTGATAGACAAGTATATTTTATCTCTCACACCGAAGTCAGTATCTCATCCTATTTCCAATGAAGTCTATTTTACAATTTGGAATGTAACTCTAAACTACAACACAGTATATACAGCTACTATTACTGCAGTTAACTGTGCAGGAGAAAGCAACACTCTTGTGTTACCTGGCATCCAGTATGGTATGTAACCTTACAATAATGACATTGGTGTGTGGAATTTAATTGATAAACAACTTCCAAAAAATATAACATAGATAAATTCCTTAATATTAGTGTAATGTGAAATTAATAAAAACATATATAGTTATTGTTTACTATAGTTGACTGTGGAGATCCCATGCCACCAATCAATGGATATGCGATGTACTATCCCCACACCAGGGAAGGAATAACTATAACCTTCCAATGTAATCTTGGATATGTACCATCCATTGCAAGAATTACAACTTGTAACAGACATGGGAGATGGGTTCCAGCACCACAGCAATATAACTGTTCAATAGTCACAGGTACGTATGTTTTCATTCATTTTCAGTTTTGTGTAGTCACCTTTATTACACTTCTCAGCTTCTTTAACTTTAACTCTTGTTGGGCGGAACTCACTCAGACAAGGCATTGACTGTCCTGGTGACACTGTGTCCTACAATTGTTCCATTCTGTCAAACAGTGAGAATGTACATCTTTATTGGAATGTGACTTTCCCTGGACTCATGCCTATAAGTATATTCTATGACAATACCTCTAATGTCAACATCATGGATTACTGGCCTATGAATATGAGTTCTATCTTACTGGACTACAGAAGTGAAGAATATATAGAATCCATTATTGTGTTGAATGTGCTCCAGAATTTTAGTATAAATGGAATGGAATTAATATGTGGTATCACTGACCTTATCAATGAATCAGTGATCATACAATTGGATACTTCAAGTATGTTAATAAGAATATGTGTACAATATGACGGTATGTTTGACATTGGATATCTCATCATTAATATGAAATTTCTTAGTTCATTCTGTTACTTGAAGTTTTTTACTGTGCAACAGACATGCATGTCTGAAATTGAGACAAAACACATTTTGTGCACATAAATTTAGTAAACGCTGCACACAATATTATTTATTTTATGAAAACACTAATTTTCTAAAATTGGCTACTGCTAAACCTTTTACATGGCAACCATAATTATAGATCCACTTAATCCAACTGGATTCAACATCACAAATGTGTACTATTCCATTCTGAACTACACCATTTCTCTTCAATGGAATCTGCCAGAAGGAAGTGGTCCAGCTGCTGTGGTAGATAGGTATATTCTATCTCTCACACCCAAGTCAGTATCTCGTCCTTTTTTTAATGAGGTCTATTCTACAATTTGGAATGTTACTCTAAACTACAACACAGTATATACAGCTACTATTACTGCAGTTAACTGTGCAGGAGAAAGCAATGCTCTTGTGCTACCTGGCATTCAGTATAGTAAGTATTAGCTAACCTTACAATATGATATTGATATGTTGAATTAATAATAGTAATAGTAATAAAATATTATTATAATATTATTTACGGGCCTATAGTTAAACAACTTTCAATCAATATGAAATATATAGCTTGATAAATTCACCAGTGCTATTTTTGCTAGTGTAATATGAAGCTATATTATGAACTCAAAAAAATAAACTGTTTACTATAGTTGACTGTGGAGATCCCATGCCACCTATCAATGGACATGTGGGGTACTATCTTCACACCAGAGAAGGAGTAACTATAACCTTCCAATGTAATCTTGGATATGTACCATCCATTGCAAGGACTGCAACTTGTAACAGACATGGGAGATGGGTTCCAGCACCACAGCAATATAACTGTTCAATAGTCACAGGTATGTATTTTTTCTTTCATTTGTGTTTTGTGTAGTCACCTTTATTACACTTCTCAGCTTCTTTGACTTTAACTCTTGTTGGGCAGAACTCAGTCAGACAAGGCATTGACTGTCCTGGTGACACTGTGTCCTACAATTGTTCCATTCTGTCAAACAGTGAGAATGTACATCTTTATTGGAATGTGACTTTCCCTGGACTCATGCCTATAAGCATATTCTATGACAATACCTCTAATGTCAACATCATAGATTACTGGTCTATGAATATCAGTTCTATCTTACTGGACTACAGAAGAGGAGAGTATATAGAATCCATTATTGTGTTGACTGTGCTCCAGAATTTTAGTATGAATGGAACGGAATTAATATGTGGTATCACTGACCTTATCCATGAATCAGTGATTGTGCAAATAGATACTTTAAGTATGTTGATAACAACGAAATAGAGTATATTTGACATTATGTCATCCATTACAATGGAATTCCTTAGTTCATTCTATTGCTTGAAGTTTTGTTATCAGTTTACTGTGCAACAGATATGCATGTCTGAAATTGAGACAAAACACATTTTGTGCACATAAATTTATTTAAAGTGGTAAACACTGCACATAATATTATTTACTTTATGAAAGCATTGATTTTCTAAAATTGGGTACTGCTAAACCTTTTACATGGCAACCATAATTATAGATCCTCTTAATCCAACTGGCTTCAACATCACAAACGTGTACTATGCCATTCTGAACTACACCATTTCTCTTCAATGGAATCTGCCAGAAGGAAGTGGTCCAGCTACTGTGGTAGATAGGTATATTCTATCTCTCACACCCAATTCAGTATCTCATCCTATTTCCAATGAGGTCTATTCTACAATTTGGAATGTTACTCTAAACTATAACACACTATATACAGCTACTATTACTGCAGTTAACTGTGCAGGAGAAAGCAACACTGTTGTGCTACCTGGCATCCAGTATAGTATGTATTAGCTATTAACTGTAACCTTACAATAATGAAATATTATTGGTGTATTGAATTTAGCTGTTAACCAATTTTCCAATACATATAACATATAGATGAATTCCCCAGTGTTATTATAGCTAGCTATATTATTATAATTTAGTGCAATGTGAAACTGTATTTTGAGCTCAATGAAAATATATAGTTATTGTTTACTATAGTTGACTGTGGAGATCCCATGCCACCAATCAATGGACATGTGGGGTACTATCCCCACACCAGGGAAGGAGTAACTATAACCTTCCAATGTAATCTTGGATATGTACCATCCATTGCAAGAATTACAACTTGTAACAGACATGGGAGATGGGTTCCAGCACCACAGCAATATAACTGTTCAATAGTCACAGGTACGTATGTTTTCTTTCATTTTCAGTTTTGTGTAGTCACCTTTATTACACTTCTCAGCTTCTTTAACTTTAACTCTGGTTGGGCGGAACTCACTCAGACAAGGCATTGACTGTCCTGGTGACACTGTGTCCTACAATTGTTCCATTCTGTCAAACAGTGAGAATGTACACCTTTATTGGAATGTGACTTTTTCTGGACTCATGCCTATAAGCATATTCTATGACAATACCTCTAATGTCAACATCATGGATAGCTGGCCTATGAATATGAGTTCTATCTTACTGGACTACAGAAGTGAAGACTATATAGAATCCATTATTGTGTCAACAGTGATCAAGAATTTTAGCATGAATGGAACGGAATTAAAATGTGGCATCTCTGACCTTATAAATAATTCAGTGAAAGTACAATTTGATGTATCAGGTATGTCAATAAGAATGATGCATAGTTTACCTGTCAGTGTGATATTACATTCATTGGTCTATGCCATATTTTTGTTGTAACTACTACAGTCTTTGTACTAATATCCAGATGTATTATTATAATTGTAAGAGATCACTTTGTCTGTAATATTATTAGGACTTTATACTTAAGTGTGTTATAGCTTCTATTTTCTTTAACAAAACTACTTGGATCTATAATTATAAAGAAGAGACATTTTTAGAATAAACTTTCATGGTATCAGCTAGCTAATCCATTAACTGTTAATTTCGCTGTTATAACAATTTATAAGTTTGTTGGTTAGATTCAAATCTTAGTTTTTAGAACAAAAAATTAATGGAACAACAAACTTAGGACTGCATGCTTCAGATGACTGTATCTTCAGATGTCTCTAGACATGATTATAAGTATCTTTGATAGTGATATCAGCATTAGAACAGTTACTAATGTATAAACTATTTTTACTGTAATAGAACTTACAAAGAAATGCTTAGTAGATAGCTAACTGCTCAGAATTTTTTCTTTCCAGTAGCTACCACTGCAGAAATGGACCCAGGAAGAATTTTTAAAAGGGGTTGTACCTTTAAATAAAGACCACAACACCTAGGATGGGGACGTGCATTCCTTCTCCAGCACACAATCTGAAAGCATTAGCACAGATTGATATAGAGTAATTACATTTATAAAATCATTATTACTTTACAGCACTGACTTATAAATGATAAACAATGGCTATGGTGGGGGTGGGGAAGGAATTAGAAGCAAGGGAGTGGTTTGCCCCAAGATATGCCCCTGCACTGCTACTACAAAATGCTCTTTTTTTTCATAATAAGAGACTTGTGAAGTAGTAGCTATATTTACTCTATACATGCCTATAAAGATAAGATAGATGAACTGAAATTGCAAAAGAATTTGTTGAACACTTCATATTTAAATTACTTTGTGTAAAGTTTTACTAATTTTATTGATTGTAGCTATGTAGTCTTACTCTCATAGGACTGGTTATCTGTTTGTTGTTGTCCTCCTAATTATTATATGACTCCCAATAATGGCTTATGATCTGTTATAAGAGTGGACTTACACCCAGGTGGAATTTCTTGCTTTCAAAAATGAAGGATACAGCTTCTTTCTACACTTGTGCATAATTTTTTTAGCCTCACATAATGTTAATGAAGAAAATGCAATAAGTGTTAGGTGCCATCAGGCAGAGCATGTGATACAACTGCTCTCAGGCCATATGCTGAGGAATCATCTGTAAGTATAATGGGCATAATGTATCAACACTTTTGATGATATCAAGGCTTGCTGAGTGGCCTTAGATGCTTCTGCACTGTCACTACTCCATTTCCATTTCAATCCTGTTCATAGGAGACAATGTAGAGTGTGGATCACAGTGGCTAACTGAGGAATGAATTTCCCATAATAGTTTAGGTATGACTTTAATTGCTGGAGACTCCTTGGCTCTGGATAATTTCTTGTTTGGTTTCCAGTAAAAATATTCTAATGGAATCAACCATGTATCTCAAGTACTCCACCAAAGCTTGTATAAACCCATCATAGTCCACCACAAATCCTGTATTTTTAATCCTTTTTAAGCACTGTGACAATTGTGGCTGTCCAATCACAGTGAACAACCCTTTCCAGAATGTCATCTCTCTCCAAACTATCTAGTTTACCAATAATGTCTTTGATGGCAATGGGTACTGGTCAGGGCTTAAAGAATCTTGGTATACCTTAACACTTAATAATAAAAATTTGAATAGAATTTTGACCTCTCTTCTTAGTGATACATAATACATTATCTGAGCATGTTTTTATTACTTACCTATGGTTGTCAGGATGTATAATGTTACTGTAACATGATACTAATTTGCTGTGTTTCAACTTCTTATATTCATAACATTTTTTGGTTACCACTAAAAATTCAAATACAAACTCTTTGAAACAACCAATACACAGTATTGGTTGTTTCTATAATAATTTTATTATTAGCTGTAAATTTTGCTATTGAATAGAACCACTTGCACCAACTGCATTCAGCATTGCAAAAGTGCACTATACCACTCTGAACTACACTATTTCTCTTCAATGGGATCTGCCAGAAGGAAGTGGTCCAGAAGTAATAGTAGATAGGTATATACTATCTATCACACCCAAGCCAGCATCTCATCCCATTTCCAATGAAGTGTACTCTACAATTTTGAATGTGACACTAAACTATAACATTGTATATTCAGCTACCATTACTGCAGTTAACTGTGTAGGAGAAAGCAACATGGTTATGCTATCTGACATCAAACATGGTTAGTATTGTTTCAACATGGTAAGAATATAATCCCATGACCAACAATTACTTGTGAAGTTATAAGTTTTATTCAGTAATATTTTAATTGTCAACAGATCTGGCAAAAGATATGTCAATTGAATGTGCTTCTGTTATGTATAATAATAGTGAAACCTATGTTGACAGAAGTGTAACTGACAATAACTTTAGTTTCTGGAAAGTTAAATCAATGTTTCCTTTTATAGCTAATTTTGTAGTGGCTAATCATATCAAATTTACTAAGTCATAGTATAAATTGTTGATCTTGTTCGTGTGAGTATTATTATTATTTCTAAAATCATGTTCAAGAATTATATATTAAGTTTGGGGTATCTTTTCATTGTTATTTTGATTTATGTCTACCATAGTCGACTGTGGAGATCCCATCTCACCAATCAATGGACATGTGGGGTACTATCCCCACACTAGAGAAGGAGTAACTATTACCTTTCAGTGCAACATTGGATATGTACCATCAATTACAAGGACTGCAACATGTGATGAACACGGTAGGTGGGTTCCAGCACCAGAGGAACATAGTTGCACTATAGTCACAGGTAGGGGAATTTGTATACTATATATTTCTTTTTTTGTGTGTAGTCACCATTATTGTATTTCTCAGCATCTGTGAATTTAACTCTTCTTGAGCAGAACACAGCCACACAAGGCATTGACTGTCCTGATGACACTGTGTCCTACAAATGTTCCATTCTGTCAAATAGTGAAAATGTTCATCTTAATTGGACCGTGACTTTCCCTGGACTCATGCCAATAAGCATCTTCTATGACAATACCTCAAGGGTTAACATCATGGAAAATTGGCCAATGAATATCAGTTCTATCTTACTGGACTACAGAAGTGAAGAATATTATATAGAATCAGTTATTGTGTTTACAGTGCTAAGAAATTTTAGCATGAATGGAACTGAGTTAGAGTGTACTAATGAGATCGGTAGTGATACAGTGAAGTTACAAATTGATACTTCAGGTATATATCTTGTTAGCTATTATGATAATAGCATGACATTTCTGCATTTAGTAATGTACTCTATTCCTTTATAGACCCTCTCACTCCACCCACTGGAATTGGTATTATCAGAGAGTATCGTACTTTGTCAAACATTACCATCACTTTGGAGTGGAATCCACCATTAGGAAGTGGACAAGAAGCTGTTGTGAATCATTATGAGATTTTGGTTACACCAAGACCATTGTCTCATCCTACTTTTAATACCATTTTTGCCACATCTTGGAATGTTACGATGAAGTACAATGTGGAGTATACAGCTATAATTTCTGCGGTGAACTGTGTTGGAAAAAGCAGCACAGCTCTATTACCTAGCATTCTGTTTAGTGAGTATTATAAGCTTTAAACATGACACTATCACCAATTCTATTTTGGTAGTGTGTTATAATTCAATCATCAGCTCAGGTCAGTAACCAGGTAGTGTTTCTAGGGGATTGGCAGAACCTCCCTTTATTCCAAAGCAGTTTTGTGTACTAATAATTTTTGTTTGACAGTGTTCATGATTTCTCAGTCTGATAATTGTCACCAACAGTTAGTGAGGGTATATAATTTTACAGTGACAGTCAGTTGTCTGTTAAACAGTTCTAGCTGTTTGTTGTTGGGTTAGATAAGTAATTATGGTAGCTAATCCATCTGATAAAGCTATAAATAGCATGTGCCAATGTTTTTTAACTGGAGTATAGTTCTGTTTCTGAACCACACAAAATCTACAATCATATCTATTGTGTCTACACTATTAATGCTAGGCTAGTATAAAATTTTTAAACACCACAATGAGTTTGATAAAGTGAGATGTAGCTAAAGTGAATGTGGCTGGGCAAAACTTTTCATGCTTTAACACTATAAATTAGTAGGGCCTGCAAGCTTATTATTATGTGGGGTGAGTAAAAAGTAATTTATACAGCTTGTGAACCTACTACACTTAGCAACTGCTCAACTCACAGTCACTAGATTAATCATTATAGCAAAATAGATAAAATAATCAACATTAGTCCAGGAAGTATTAATATATAGATGCCTCTCTAGAGCAGTGGTCCCTCTCAACTAATATAATAGTAGCTATTGATATTATTCTAAAGGTCTATCTATACCTGGAGTCATATGTTGTTGAAATGCATCATACTTGGCAAGCAAGGAGACCTGGATGTAGGATAAAATGATAGCTAGAGCTAATTATTGTGGTTATTTGTATTTTGTGTAATCATTCATGTAAGCATGCACAGATTATTATTGTTATTCTGCTTGAAAACGATAACATTTATTATTGTGAAGAAGCAACTGGCATTGCTAGTTACGTAGCTAAAAGGATCCCTAAGGCAAAGGAATAAGAAACTGGTTAAGCTATATAACAACACTAGCTAATTTGTAGCACATACTAAAACAAAAAATGATAATGCTGAAGACAAAGAAAATAAAATTTCATTTTTTAATTTCTAAACTACAGTATATGAATAGATCCCTTCAATAGCAAAATATAACTCTCTCTACCCTTCTGTTATCTACGTTTACTACCCACTACTTCTTAATTCTCTCAATTACAATATTTATGATGGTCACTAAATTGATAACAAGAGAGCATTTTACTTTGGAATTACTGTTTATAATAATCAGCGACTATTCTTCTCACTCAACAAGGTATTTAGAGAGAGGGAAGAGTTATTTTGTGTAAGAACAAATCAATCACTGTTATACAGTCATTATCTGAAGTTTATCAACTAATAGCCACTCAATAGCCCAAGTGTCCATCTCTCTCTAGTTTGCATACTTTTTGTGTTGTTGTGACCCAATCCATTACCTAAATGTTTTTCCTCTAACTTGTATTCTTTATAGTTGACTGTGGTCTCCCGGATGCACCTAGAAATGGCTACCTTCATTTTATCAGTACAAGTGAAGGATCAATAGTTACATTTCAGTGTAATAAAGGATATGTCCCTTCTGTTGAGAGGACTGCAACCTGTTATCATCATGGGATGTGGATTCCAGTACCAGAGGAACATAGCTGCACACTAATGGAAGGTGCATGAAGTCTCATAATAATATTAGTCATTGGATTTAATCATTTAATCATGACATTCCTTAGCATCTGTGACTTTAAACCTTCTTGAAGTAAACTCAAGCATGTACTGTCCAGGAGATGCCATATCATACAACTGTTCCATCCTGTCTAATACTGAAACTCCACATCTCATCTGGAAAGTAACATTTCCTGGAATCATGCCTATAAGAATTATCTACAATGGTACTTCTGAAGCCTACAATTTTGACTACATGGATATGAATATCACTGTCAATTTAACCAAGTTCAATACTACTAATCTGACTGAGTTTGTAAATGAGAACTACATTGAGTCTATTATTGTGTTTACAGTGCTGACATTTGTTCCCATAAATGGAACAGAATTAGAGTGTAGTATTGCAGATCTTGATAATGACACAAGATTATTAGATGGGTTATCAGGTATGTTTTATTCTAGTACTTTATACTTAGGTTATTGGCAATGCTATTATATATAACTTGCATTTCCCTTTTTAAAGTAACAGTACAAACTATCTATTGTACAGCCTAGACAATCCTGTCATCATAATTATTTATACTATATTTTGTTATGGTTGATAGCACATAGACCTATTCTTTTTAAATGATTGCTTTAGCTAGAAGAAAAGCCTTTAATACAATCAGCTAGGTTCTGCATTAAAAACAATCAAATGAGATGAAAATTTTACTAAAGGGTACCTCTTGAGATTTTTAAAAGTTCTCTCACATACGTAGGCAGATAATACGTAGTTTAAAATTACACATGTTCACGGTATGATTGACAGTACACTATTGCTTAGTATTATGAATTATGGCACAACTAGGAACAAATTATCACAAATTACTGGTAGGGTTATATACAGTTTATTATTACTCTTACTTTCATTATGATACAAATAATTATAACATAATTATGTAAAGTAGTCAGAGCAATGTGTACTTGTAGTAAAAAGCAAATCCCATAGTCGTTAGTTTACATCATTTAATGAAGAAGGCTCTTAACTGTGTCCAGACTATTATTATGTACACCCCATTTTCAAGGTTGTGCAAAATATCCTCATCTATTTACACATGCTCACAAAAATAGACTACTAATCAATAAAAGATTGTTACACAAGAAGCTATACAGCTTCAGTTACTCCTGTCAACAATATTAACTAGTTGTGTCTGGTTGGCACAGCAAAAAATAGCATTGTGAAATTACATGTAATGCATACAAACATTCTGATACTTCTATTTTTAACCATGTGCACTCATCCATTTATTCTGTCAAATATAATTATTACACAATATGTGGGGGGCTAGTATAGATGGTATTATATGTACGTACATAATAATACTATGTAGAGTACTTTTTATCTACACTCTGCACACTCCCGATTATTATAGCTATTCATTCTCTAGTGCCCCTTCCTCCTTCAAGATTTGACATCATCCAAATAGATGAAGGATTTCTTGATGTCACCGTATATATTGTCTTTGATCCACCAGTGGAAAGTGGTCCAGTAGATTATTATGAAGTAACAATTGTTCCAAAACCATTATCACAGCTGACTTCCACATTTGTTTACTTCACACCTTGGAATGTTACATTGGATTTTGATGTTGAATACACAGCTTCAGTCATTTCAGTAAATTGTTTTGGAAAGAGCTTGCCATTAGTGAAAAATATATCTTTCAGTAAGTGACAGCATGTAAATAATACATCATAAAGTTATACATTGCTTCAGTAAAAAACTGAACAATTATAATATACCTAATTGCCTTTATTTTAAGATACATTGTTGATAATATAAAATTTTACAGACTAACTATTGATTTGTAATAAAATCATTGTGGTAAGCAAAATATAATTTTATACATCTATTTATTTAGCTACAGTTACAAGTATTGGTCTAAAGCAAGTTTCAGGAACATTTGCAACCTGGATATCATTAATAGCAGTTATAGTTTACATTGTGCTGTGCATGATCTTCACATTAATGTACTCCAAAACCTATGCTATCAAGAAACACTCAAAAGAGTTGGAATTTACTGGAGAAGAAAGTAATAGCATGCCTTCTGTAAATTCCAAGTTTCCAGTTATGCCTGAAAAGACTAACAAGAAAATGGAGAACCAACTGAGTATAAATCTCGACAGTAGACAGAAGTTACCATTGAAAGGTAGCAGATTGGATATATCGATACAGTCTGGTTCACAGAAAATATTTAGAAGTAAATCCCTGAATGATATTAATGACAGTAAACTGGCTGAAATGAGTGAGAGTAGAATAATGTCGCCACTTGCTGATACTCATAAGCATAGGATAATGTTAAGACACAGTAAAAGTACTTTGACAATATTATCAAGCACAGACAAAGGTGATGTGAAATCTGCGCTGAATTTGAAAAGGATGATGTCATTGCAAACTTATAAGACTACTGATGAAAGTGCCTCACTGAATGTTACAAGTTTGAATGAGTGCATAACACCAATACCACTACTCTATTGCAACTCTGCTGGTAAGATTACTCTTTGGAATACCTCTACAAGTAAGAATGCAATGTCTATGCTAACCAGCTGCATTTCTAGTAGGAGTATGATAACACAATCACAAGTGAATAGCAGCAACTATACAGGTGAAAGTACTGTGATAACTTCAACTGGCTGCAGTTTGAATGACTCAAGTAGTGAGAGGATAATGTCATTATTGATTCCTAGCAATTCTAACAATGAGGGTATGACACTATCACAAATGAATGACTGCAACTCTACTGTTGGGAGTGGGATATTTATTGACAAGAGTAGTAGTCACACTTCACTACTGATACCACTACTGACACCAGTACTGACAGACATAAATGTCAGCAGAGGCTCATTCCTAATGTCTGCTAGGCCAAAACTTCCTGGTTTAACTGACCAAGCTAGTGACAATGAAAGTTTAAATGTTTCATCCAGCGCATTGTCATAACAGTCATGAATATAATAGCTACATAATTATTATGTATATATAGTTCACTGCACAATATTTAAGCACAAATGTATTTAATCATTGTTGCAGGTAAATAAATGTATCATTCTTGAACAGCTAAAATAGTTTTGTAGTAGAGAGGAATGAAGGTGTGGGCATTGCAGTTTTTGCAAAGAGATGAAGGAGTGGTGCACTACTAGAGTTCTTTATAAGTTCATGTGGAAACTAAGATTAGGTCCCTTTTGGTTATTTATTGATTGCTATAACAACTATTTACAACATTGTGCATGAGTATAATAATATAAACTGAATTTTCAAGCACACTAATTATTGCAGAGTTGGCTAATTAGCTAGGGAGGAAATAATATTTAAGTTGTAATGCTTATTGAACTATAGGCAAAGTTTTCTCAGCATGCTTTGAGTAGAATAAATCTTATCATGACTGTGTGTCTAAGTTATAGGAATGCAATGCCTGCCTATTATGCTTAACAGTTTATATCAATAATATTATGACATGTGTTAAGCAAAATCATTTAAGTTTCCCAAAAGATAGTTAGTTCAATTCCATCACAGCATCACGAGACAGTGAAGATGTGATTGACTACAAAATATCTTAAAGCTGGTCAACTTATTTATCTGGGATAATCTCTTGGACTCTCTGATGAAACCCTACAATCTGATATATTATGTATTCACAGAAGAATGGTCACTGCTTGGCTCTCAAGGAAAGATAATGTGATGGAAACAAGTGGTGATCCTTCTTGGAAATTGCTTAAAAGATGCATGCTTAGCTAAAGATGGAATTACAGATGTGGCCAATATGATAATGAAAGGTAGATATGGGCTCAAGTGTACCAATTCTCACAATAATAACAGCAAGAATAATGTTAATTTTATCTAGTATAACTAACTGTGCTAACATTGCCAACTACCAAAATTTTTGGAAGCTAGAAATTATCTTAAATAAATCTAATTACTGATTAATTAATCTAATTTTTGAAAACTATAAAATTATCAAGCAACAACTCTAGAATTATGGTAATATTTCAGTTCAGTTTAAGATAATGTCACATGGGACTTGGACACTTACTGTATTATATATTTCTTCAAGTCATGCTTTTTTGTCTTTACCTCTAGCAAGGAACAATTAGCTCTAAATATTGGGGCCATAATTATTCTACATAGGAAATCTTACTACACAGAATTATGGGATTAGGTAGGTAATGAATTTAAAATGTGGCTGAGAAATAGGAGACGAGGAGCTTGCTGGCTTGATCCCCCTACATAAATGTTATGTCAAAGTGTATGAGTATTAGCATTTTTATGACTAAAAAAGGCCATATACCTTATAAAGAGAAGCATAGCTGTTCAGGAAGTAGCTATGCAATCAGTGGATTGGACTATTAGACTGGGTGGACTCACTTTTTTATATGTAATAGTTTGAACTCAAGTAAAACGCTATAGCTGAGTAACAGATCAGTGCATGGACGCTCCATGTAGCTACCAACCAATGCACATGAATAGCGAAGCTGCACCAGTGCACTCCCTTGATAAAGAAAAGAATAGTAACCAACTTTTCCTTACAATAACATGGTTTTCATTCCAGTATTCTGTTCCAGTAGTCCATTCAACTGAATTCAGGAACCATCTGCTCTCTGTTACACACTCTCATAGTAAATTTGAAGCTAACACCTAGATACCAACCAATCCAATAGTCATAGACACATACGTTATAACATACAAGAGCATAGGTAATGCACAAAGCAACTCAGCTATACAATGGAACCTCTGAAAAGGAATTGCCTTAAGGTAAGGTTTATTAACGGGTACAAACTTTATCGATTCTGTGCTTTGAGGCATTTAACTGGTACAAATATTAGCTATTTTGACTTTATTATAGTATACAGATAATTATGCACCATCAGTTCACAATGTTAATTATTTACATAGATGTCTTCAAAACAATTAGCTATGTGGGAGAGTAACTACCATCAAACAGAACAGCTTTTCTCCACCTCTTTAATATTTATAATTATAGTGACCTCCTTCAGTTGAAAATAAATTTCAGATATTGACCAATCATTGTGCATGTAATGGTTTGGTCAATCTGACATCAATATCTTCAACTGTTACAATAGGCAGGCTAACTACAATAATAATCAGTAAACGATCCTCTGGGGACAAATACGGGTTATTGAGCATGCGCAGTGTATATAGTAACCATTCGTGGGGTAAGGGAGTGTTAGGAACGAAAATGACTTACATCATTCGTGAGATGTCTTTATTGATATGGATATTTGAGGTAACTAAATAGCTCCCTAACATCAGACACATTCAGTCTGCATCATATTTACTTGGACAGTTATCTGTTACCCAATATCAGTGCTAGCTAGCTACGTACGTAGTTCACAATTGGTCAACTACATGGATTCTTGTGTAAATTTACTTAATGAAACCCAGACCCTAGTAAAATGACTCTATTGTGCAAAACCAGCTACACAGAGTCAGACTGTACAATTAGGGTTTTTGTGTGTATGTATTTGATATGCATGCATGCATACATACATACATACATACACACATTCATACATACATACATACATACATACATACATACATACATACATACATACATACACACACACACACACACACACACACACACACACACACACACACACACACACACACACACACACACACACACACACATACATACATACATAATAGTATAATTTTTATTATTGTTATTAACAATAGTAAAAATGAGTTAGTCATCACAAAGATTAGACAAATCTATTGTCATAAGAAGGGTGATGGTATCAGGTTGCTAGCTTCAGCACATGGTCAGAGTTATCATAGCACAGGAAGAGCATTCATCCATTACTTTTGAAGAAGTGCCTGAGAAGAAGAGATGGATGGAAGCTATGAATGAGGAAATGGAATCTGATTTGTATGACCTGGTATATAGAGTTTCCAAAGGATAGAAAAGCAGTGGAAAGCAAATTAATGTACCAGTGTTAGTTGCTCAAGGGTTTTCACCAAGAGCTGGACAAAACTTGTTGTTCAATTTGAGTCATATTCATTAAGTATTGCAAGCGCCACTCAGAATAGAATAGGCTTATTACAAACTCCTAGTGATCCATTTCTCTATGTTAGCTTAGTAGGAAAATTGTTCATAATCATGGTATGTTGATATTATATATACTGTTTGCTGGGAAAAGCTACAAGAGAGCGAAAACATTGAAGAGAGTACTCTCTGCTCTGCAGTTTGAAGTTAAAGATCAGGGTGACTTACACTACCTTCTTGGTGTAATATTCTATCAAAATTATGCTAAAAAATCCATTATGGATTGGTCACCCAGCATAATATACTGCTATCATTTTAGACAATTTTGTAACAGATATCATTTAAGGTACTCTGAATTGTGGTTTATTGTTGTACAAGAATAAAGTAAGCTTGAATACTTGTGTTGGTTTTTCTGATTCTGACTGGACCCAGAGCCTATAATTAAAACAAAATAGAGAGTTAAAAGAAAAGTACCAGCTTTACACAATCACAAGTCTATAGATTTTTTGTGCGCTAGAACAAAAGTGTAGTTAATGACGATAGTTAGTATAATAATAATATAGTTAATTATAGTTATTGTAGATAATAATATAATTAACAATACTGAGTATAATGTACATGATTATGAAAGTAAAAGTTGTATTTTTTAACTCAGTCTACCAGCAAATTTCTTACTCTCTGTTTTAACTATCAAGGTTACTCATTGTGTAAGCCATAATATATACATATCATATCATAGGTGCTGTGTTTAAGTGTAGGCAAGCTACCTCTATCACCACGTATTAAGAGACAAAATAATGAATGGACAACATCAATGTGGTCAGAGGTAACTAAGACATTGGTGTTACTAGTTTTACTAGTTTTCCTGTATATAGTGCTCAGTAACTTGTGCTACTGGTTTCAGAGTTCGTTCAGTTCGATGTTTAGATTCAGATGGAGTTATTTCTATGGAATGCAATGCCAACTCAAGGCCAATGCCATTAGATATATGTGGCACAGTTAACTGTAGGACAGGAGGTAAAAAAAGTTATTATAGATGGACCACATTGAAGGAAGTTATAATAAACTATGGTGGTTTGTAATGTTATCTGTTAGAGTTATAGCAATGGCAGCAAGGATTCGAAAGAATTATTAATAGGATGGTAGAGTTACTAAGAATCACACAAACTAAAACAATCAGGAGTCCAACAACTAAAACACCTGCACTAGAATTATCTAGAACAGACTGTGCTGTGTGCACAATAATAGTGTGCTGTGCGCACAACACAAAATTAAGTGTCATTTTCTAACCTTATCTTCAAACCTTTAGCAAGAATCTTAACTGAGTATTGTTTTGAGCCATTCTATGCAGCTAATTAGTTTGTACTATTATAGACTTATCCTTATTTTGATAATATTTTTAAGTACTAAAGGTGTTTTATTGCAATTTCTTTTGTCCTTGAATTATATCTACCTTCAAATGGCTGCAATAACATAATATGAACCTTCCTATTAAAAATTAAACATAAGGATGACTGCTGCAGTTGAACTGCATGTATGTATGCTGCACAATCCTAAGTCACTATGTAGATTATCTCAAAGTTTCTAGCCTCATTCACCTGCACTTAGCTAGTGACTTTGGGATGATATTTCCCTCGGGGTTTTTTTAATTCTATGTTTTCTGTATCTTCGAATATTACTGAGCCACTTTATTAAAAACCCTCTAATGCCATAGGACCCTGGTCACTACAGTACTGCTACAAGATGCAGTAAAGTCCAAGTTCTCAGGTCTCAAGTCACTGCTGCCACCAGATGTTGCATGGGTGCAGAAACTCCTGGGGTTCATTATAGCTACCCAATATCTCCCTAGTAGCCAATAATATAAGTATTTAAATCAACAGGAAACACAAAGATTGACCTTGATACCTGACTAACTACTAACCACTGGGCATGCTAATTAATTTATTATGCTGAGTTACCCACCATATCACACAAATACTCACATGCACTATCATGTTCAAAGAGTCATGTCAGACCAGGTATCTCTGACAAGATTCTCATCCTTCCCCTCATGCATTTTGTGGTTTGAGGTACATCATAAATTATTGTATTGATCACTTGAACTATACAAAGTTGGTAGTAGTCCAAATTAGGTCTGATAACTAAATATATGAAGAAGTAGTATGTTTTATCAGTAGAGCAACTTTAGCTAGTACTCACCTGGTCAGTACGACAATTCAGACATCATACTACATATGAATATTCCACTGCAGATATAGAGTACTCTGCAAGAAATTGTCAGGATTTTTTATGCTCATGCATGTACTGCCTTAGCCACAAAGCAGCAATCAAAATTCAGCATCCATATCACTATTTATGCACTGTTTACATCCATCAGGCCATTCAGTCTAGCCATTACCTGCCTGCATTAAGAACAGAAAGTATGTGATGATAATCTAGTAATTTAATTTATGTGCCTTACCAGCAGTCAGTGTGATTATCTATCATCATTAATATATCATAGTTCAATAGATGCTAGTAAATGTTGGTGTCATCAAAAAAGGGCATGACTTATGTAAATTTTTCAGCAAATCAAGACATGCATACTTGCATCCCTTTTCCTAGATCCACTACCAGTTTAGTGCCTAATATAGCAGTGAATTTGCTTTGAGACAACTGAGATAGCAAAAAATTATAATTGTGTAACAGGTAAAGTTTAGTCATTTCTAGCTATGTAATGAATAGTCCACTACAATTATATTCCTGATATAATTTTAATACACAGATTATGAAGTTAATGATTTTGTGCCATCTAGTAATATCACATACAATTTCGATGATGGCTCTATGGCAACACTTGTATTAATGGATGGAATAATATCTAATACTTCCATTGTATTAAACTTCATTGAATCAGATAGAACTGTTACTCAATACACTTTCAATGGATATTTGAGTATTTACAATGTATCTATACATCCAGCAGTTATTGATGTCACTTACCAAGTAAATAATAAAGGAGATTTTTCCCTAGTGATAAATGGAGCAACTATATTAATTTTGAATGACTTGTATGTTAGTCTTGCTGGATTATCATCTATTATTGAATATCGATCCTTTGATTTATTGTTTAATAAAAATGTACAAGCTAGTAATATTAATACTTTAGCCTACTATGATAAATTTCGAATTTACCACTTCAACATGACTAAAAATGAAGATATGGGTGTACCCGGAGTTTTTTACCACGATCGTCTCTATGGCAAGGCCTTGTATTCTATTGATATAAACCTCAATCGTGATTTGAGTAGGTTTATTGCTAATAATGGTAAGCATAATGTATGCAGATAGATTTACAATGCAAATACAAGTACCAATCAAAGCCAATTTCCTGAATATTAAAATTAAGGTATATATCCCATATATCCCGTAAAAGGGAATGTCAATCAGCATTGTGTATCTATGGTGGGTAATACAGTTTGACTTTTGAATCTTATTCTGTGTGACAAGTTACTTGTACAAGTATACCCCTCCCATGTCACCATTGATTGGAATGCACCAGACATCAATCCATTCATAAGTAAGAAAGGAACAAAAATGAGTCAATCCTGAACACTACCCTAAATACTCAAACTATCATCAGTTGCATAAAAGTACCAGTAGATATTAAGAATACCAAGCATGAGGTATTTTTTTCTCTTGACGAGGACTCAATATTGTAAGTCTGTTTATAGCATGGAAGAGTGCAATAGCAAAATATTTTTATATGTAAGCATGTAAATGAAGAACAGTGTAGAGATGGGTACAAGAAGACTTGTTATAAGTATTATTAAATATTTCTGATTATTATAATAGTTCTGCTTATTGAGACACAAGCCACACAAGCTACTCTGGGCCCATATGTAACACATAGTCATTTATTACTGATACTATAACAAAATTTTGTACTGTAGATATGAACCTTTGACCTCTGCTACTGCATTATACTAGCTATGTGTATTAACATTATTACTGAATTAGAATCCATTGCTATATTTCAGCACAACTCCCATGAATTATTGTACATAGCTAGTGCATTGTATAATATTGTATAGGTATCAGGTGTCATCCACATTAGTACATTAGTAAATTAAAAATTATCTTAAATGATAATTGTGCTTTAGTGTGTGGTTCTCCTCAGCCACCAACCAATGGAAGATTCGAAAAATACATAGATTTCAGAAATAATCTCATGGTTACATATCGGTGTAATGATGATTACCGTCCATCTACTCCAATGAATGCTGTATGTACACCATCTGGTGACTGGGTCCCAGTACCTAAGGATCATTCCTGCACTTGGGTAGAATGTATGTATGTTAGCTATAATTATGTCAATGTACAAACCAGAATTTGAATATTGCCGTATTGCCTATATATTTATAGATAGTTGTTTTCTTAGCTATATCGCAGCTGCTTAGCAAAGATACATGGCA
The DNA here is from genome assembly GCA_964016965.1 of Diacarnus erythraeanus. Lineage (NCBI taxonomy): Eukaryota > Metazoa > Porifera > Demospongiae > Poecilosclerida > Podospongiidae > Diacarnus > Diacarnus erythraeanus. Next base: position 6,502,256 of record OZ024669.1, on the reverse strand, counting down.
TGAATCAGCTGATACAAGGTTACACTCAAAAATGATGAAATGTAGAATTATGAGAACTATTCTGCCTATATATTACATCATTAGCTAATGTGCTATGTGACATCTAATGTTATGGCTTCCCTCAAAATAGCAGAACTGTGCTATGACTGGTTCAATATGAATGTGGCTAAGATTTTGATTTCTTTTTTATTTCAGATAATTTAGTATTGAATCTATTTAGCTTGATGATGAGAAGAAATGACATTTTCTGTGCCACAGACAGTATTCATTATAACTGTATATTGGCAGCTAATAGCGAGACTCCATATATGATAGTGAATGTCACTGTCCCTGAATTACAGACCATAACTATAACGTACAACAGCTCTTCCCAAATCACTGAGCAATCTGATCCTAGAAGTCACTTTGGTATGGGTACCTATATTTATCTGTTTTTCTTTCTTTATGAAGATGACTTATTAATCTTGTACGTTGCCATTAATGTCACATTGATGAATGGAACTGAAATAGAATGCATTACTGAAGGTGGTCGTAGAGAGGCAACATTAATAACTGACACATTTGGATCCAGAGGTATATATGTATAATACATGGTAATTGCACAGTTATTTAATATAAGAATGGAGGAGTTAGTATTAAAAATAGCGTAACTATTGTAGCTATGTTAACAATGTGAGGGTCTAAAGGAAACTATTTTTGATTGGTCACAGGCTATTTTCTTGACAACACTCAATTTCTATGACCATACACTGAATGTGGTTAATATACAGCAGCATTATGGTTAAGTTAAAGAATACCTATTGCTGATTAAACTTACTACAAAATCTTCCATGTACTGCAGCAATTTTTTTTAGGTATAGTTTTCCAAGTTAATCCTGCCAAAGTGTAATAAATTAATAAAATTAATGTACTAAAAAATTATGCTTCAATAGGTATAGTTTTCCAAGTTAATCCTGCCAAAGTGTAATAAATTAATAAAATTAATGTACTAAAAAATTATGCTTCAATTTTTCTCTCTCACACATTTCCTTTTTGGCTGCTAAATACACCAACTGTTTAATATTGATGTTTCAAGATCCAACTGTGCAGAATACATCACCACATGAGATAACTAGGAGCTATACAATGGATTACAATGTTGCTTCTATCTTTTCCAGGGCTAGCTCAAAAATAGCTCAAGGGGTTTGGTTCTACTTCCACCAAACTATCACATATTAATAAAAGTAGGTCCGTGTATCTTGGTTTCTGAGAAGATAGCAGGGAGGTGTTCTTATCTTTAGGTAGGTCTATAAGGAGCATCATAACCTGTGGTGACAAGTACAACATAATATGTACATCTGGCCTTCTATTTATTTGTAGTAGCTATTAGCACACATCATGTTTAATTTTGAAGGAATGACTCCACAGATAAGAACATGACACAGAACATAATTATATAATATAGATACAAAACAAGAAATCTTCCTTTACATCAACAACCTATGGGTATAAAAAGATGTTTCCCTTTCTAATAAAATGTACACCTGTCACAGGATTTGAGATTATCCTCCTTTTAGCATTAGCTTCAATAAATCCTAATGAGTTAGAATAATCATCAGAACAAGAATCACTCCCTTCAATATCAAATAGTCTTATCTGATATCAGTCACAGCAACTAATTATTATCACCTGGAGACTATTGTATATACAAATTGGATGATAGGAAGGGTAGCCATAATAATGTTGCAAGTGTATCCAGTAAGCTAATAACTACTCTTTTCTGATCATTATGAGAGTTCATTGCTAGAGGAGGGTACATCTGAATCTCTTTCAGTCAAATCAATAAAGATAGTAGGCATCTTGTGTTCAAATTTAGCACCAGGATGAGAGGCAAAACCCTAGCACACTATTTTTTACATTCCACATTTAGCTATGGTGATGAATTCTGCATAATTGTGACAGTTAAGCATTAAAAGATAAGAGTAGCAGCTAAGAATAAAAGTGAGAGAGAAGAATTGAGGTTTATTTTTGTGTTATGCTATATTTGGAGTCTGATCATTCCAACATAGAGGGAACTACCTTGATCTCTTAGAAATCTCTTTTCCAACCAAATGGGAGGCTCATTCTGCTTGTCCCACAATTACAATAGACAGTACAGTTCAGTTTGAATTCCTGGGAGATGAACATAGCTGGAATAGTAGCTAATAATCTCAGGAACCATAAATGTAAATCCAAAAACTGAGTATGTAGATCCTGAATTTACAATTTACACAGCTTTGAAGAAGTCTGTGGCCTTATAATGTATAGGAGTAAAATTTTTGTTTATTTTCACCAAATTTCTGTGTATTGAAGAGTAGAAGGTCATGGAGAAAGTTCTCTGCTACACTTCCATACCATATGTAGCTAGCTGCTTCTTTTGTACACTCAATTTTTAATTTTCCAGTAGCCAGTCCAAGCATGTGGTGGTACCTATGATCCACCCACACTTTGGGCTACAAGCAGTTTAGACATGTAGTTAGCTCATTGGTTATTATTGTTTTATGTGGGTTGTTCAAGAGTGATGTAGATACTGACTAATATAACCATAATTGGTATAATTATTTCCTGTAGTTCCTTTCGTGCCCACTGGCTTCAATATTACTGCCATATATCCTAGAATATCAGATATTACTCTCACTTTTGTGTGGGATCTACCACAGGGCAGTGGTCCAGGAGCAATCGTGGACTACTATGAGATTTCAATTTCACCAAACACTTCGAACTCTAATCCTGTTTGTAGTACATCCTCAACAGCTTGCAATGTTACACTAGAATTCAATGTAGCATACAATGCAACCATCACTGCAGTAAACTGTGTGGGAAGGAGTAACTCATCATTCACAATGTTTCACATTGAAATTGGTAAATCTTATCATCATTATGATATAGCTGGGTTTTGCTTTCCTATAACAGTTTGGCTATCTTATTTTTTGATAGTGTTCACATAGTGGAGAGATTTTTCTCTCTCCATTTGTATCCATTATTGTACCAAATTATCAACATTCAGCAGAAGCTAGTTCATATCCAGTTTTGCATCCTTTCCTATTATATTTCTTTCTTTGATCTTCCCTTACATGTTCAAGCTATTGATGGCCATTGCAAGCTCAATCAGCACACCCTCCAGTACATAGTGTATTATGAATAGTGTATTATCATGTGACATAGCTCACTCTGTTTGATTCATAGCATTCATTTTTTAATACTCCTTCTGTGGTCTATTAACTTAATTGGGTGATTGGGTTTTTAGTTCAAGATGAAATTCTCTAAGTTACATTTACCATCAAGTGTATACCCTCTCAACTATTCCTTCATTCAGCACCTACAATATATATCTTTATAAGACTTAAGACAGACAAAAAGTAGCTATTTTACTTAAAAGTACAGAATCTGAGGTTGTGAGGTATAATTGCTCTAGTGATATACTCTGTTATCCTATTGTCCAGGCCTGTGTAAGCCATGGAGATTGAGGAGCCAGCTAACTCTCTAACCTGATTACCTAATATTATAATTATGCTTATGTTCCCTCCCCCTTTCTGAATTGAGCATGCTCATTACTGTCCTAGTCTCTCTCTCTCTCTCTCCTCATGTTTTTGTGATCAATACCTAAGACCATTTCTATGATTGATTTCTCTAATGATTAACTGTGGTGTTTTGTGGGGCACATTTTGTTGAAAACTACGTAGCAGCAACATTTTATTATTGCAAAATCAGCAGTATACACACACATGGTTAATCAAGCAACATAGAATGTTCTAGAAGGTTCTAAAGTACTAAGTAATTTTCTCACAAGTGTTATTTCCAACACTCCTTCTCACTTTCAAAAATAATTCAGAATAGGAGTTAAGCCAGCCATTCTCCTCAACTTCTCCAAGTTGTTGTGGCTTAGTCCTTTGGTTAACATATCAGCAATCATGTCTTCTGTAGGACAGTACTTTAGCTCAATAGATTTATCAGTAACTCGCTCACGAATGAAGTGATGCCTAAGATCAATGTGTTTTGCCCTGCCATGAAACTGAGGATTCTTTGCTAGAGAAATAGCAGACTGATTATCTTCATAGATCACAGTTCCCTTGGTTGGTTCATGTCTGCCACTCAATTCTGTAACAAGCTGTCTTATCCATATTGCCTCCAGCACAGCACCTGACAGAGCAATGTACTTGGCCTCAGCAGTAGATAAGGCCACTGAACCCTGCTTCTTACTCTTCCAACTAATTCCAGCACCACTCAGCTTGAAGATGTACCCAGAAGTAGACCTCCTATCATCCAAATCACCAGCCCAGTCAGAGTCAGAATAGCCAAAGCAAACATGTCCATCATCACTAGTGTACAAGAGGCCAAGATCAGTTGTACCCTTAAGATATCTAAGAATTTGCTTAATAGCTGTCCAATGCTGCTTCGTAGGGTCTGAACAGAATTTGGCCACATTGCTCACGGCAAAAGTTATGTCTGGTCTTGTTCCAGTTGATAAGTAGAGTAAGCTACCTACCACTGATTGGTACATCCCCTGATCAACCTTATTCTCTCCATCTTTAGCCTTCATCAGTTTTGTACTTGGATCAGTGGGTGTGGCCACATACTTGGCATCTTTCATCTCAAATTTCTCCAATACCTTGTCAACATAAGCTGGTTCTTGCTCAAAGATGCTTCACATTAGGCTTCTTCCCATTAAGAGCTTCAATGGAGTTTTTCCTTCTATGGCCTTGGTTGGACTTTGGTTCCTTAAGTAGACACCTGTGCACAATGCCTCTCCCCAAAACCTCTGATCCAGATTGCTCTCAATCAGCATAGTCCAGACCATCTCCATCAGTGTGCAATTTAGTCGCTCTGCCACCCCATTCTGTTGAGGGGTCTTTGGGACAGTAAGTTCATGACGAACTCCTTCTGACTTGAGGTACTCCTGGAACTGTTGCCCTATGTATTCACCACCATTGTCTGATCTCAACACCTTCAGCTTTCTACCACAACCATAGCTTTCCACTCCAGAAAACGTTTGAAGACTTCATTTTTCTTCTTCAGCAGATATACCCAGACATATCTTGACTTATCATCAATGAACGTGAGGAAATATTCTGCACCACCAAGTGATTTTGTATTGACCTTTCCACACACATCACTATGAACTAGCTCCAATAGTTCCTTTGCACATTCTCCACTGGCAGAAGGAAAAGGATTCCGATGATATTTACCCTCGGTACATGACTCACAGAAACTGACATTCTTTGATCCATCATAGTCAAAACCTTCCACCAAACCTTCCACTGCCAGCTGCCTGAGACCCTGAGCTCCCAAGTGTCCATATCGACGATGCCACACATCTTCCTTGCCTAAGGCAACAGTTGCATGATCACAGGACTCACATTCTAGTATGTAGAGACTTCCACACCTTGAACCACATGCTATCAGCTTCTTGTTGGAATCCACAATTTGACAACCTGACCTGTCAAACTCAGTCACCTTCCCAGCCTTGGATACCTTTGACACACTTAGCAGATTGTAAGAGAGATCCGGAACAAACAGCGTATCCTTAAGCTTACATCTCCTCTTCTTTCCATCAGGTAGCTTCATCATCAATGCAACCAATCCCCGTCCAACAGCATTCAAACAGCGACCATCTCCAAGCATCACCTTCTCAGGCCTTTTAAAGCTCTGGTACTCAACAAATATTGACTTGTCATTACCCATGTGACAGGTTGCACCTGAGTCCACAATCCAATTTCTTGTTGAGGCAGCTGACATAGCCACATGCTTCATGATTAGAGCATCACTGTCACTTGTATCATTCACCTCTTCAGACACCTTATGAGCTGTGTGTTTTTCACTCTTCTTCTTCTCTTTATTTCGTTCACTGGAAAACTGGACAATCCCTCTTGAAGTGGCCACACTTCCCACAATGATAACAGAGACCTTTCCTGTTGAACTTTCTAGACAGTGTCGCCATAGCCTTCTCTTCAAGAGTACCTCCTTCTTTTTCTTTTCTCTTCCTTTCTTCATACAACAGCTTTTCAGTTACAACATCCATGGTTGGCACAGTTGCATTAGCCTCAAGGGCAGTGACTAACATTCCAAATGAGTCCGGCAAGCTAGCTAGAAGACATATGACTCGATCTTCCTCAGACAATGGTGCCTCCATCACAGACAATGCATTAAGCACTTCAGTCATTTCTTTGATGTGGTTTTGAACAGCATCACCTTCCTTCAATCTTAATGAATGTAGCTTCCTTCTCAGTTCAAGTTTATTTGCCCATGTCTTTTTCTGGAACTGGTCTCCAAGTTTTGTCCACACTTCCTTGGGGTTGGTTGGTTCTCCAATCAGATAGAGTAGAGTTGGGTCAATTGACAAGACTACAATTGCAAGTGCCCGGTCTCGTCGCTCCACAAACTTAGCATATCCTGCATCATCTACGTTTGGAATAACATCTGTGCCATCTACAATCTTCCAGAGGCCTTCCTTCATCAGGGCCATCTTACATTGGATCTTCCATGTGATGTAATTCGATCCATTCAATGGCACAACAGCTACTGTTCTAGACTCAGCCATTTTCCACACTTGTTCACCTGTCACTACACAACTAGAAAGTTTAATAGACTAAAGAGTTCACTCCATGTAGCTAGTAGGTTGGGTGATCTGGGCCCATAACCTGTTGAAAACTAGCAGCAACTTTTTATTATTGCAAAATCAGCAGTATACCTACACACACGTGGTTAATCAGCAACATAGAATGTTCTAGAAGGTTCTAAAGTACTAACTAATTAAAAGTTTCACACTAATTTTCTCAAGTGTTATTTCCAACACATTTATCTTGTTCCTTTTAAAGCCTAGAACTTGTCTGTGGGACTTACAACCCAACAACATATATATGCAGCATGACATTTCTAGCATGTTAGATTGAGAACATCTATAGTGTGGGTTGTATTTTGGCCTGATTATATTCCCCAATGCATGTGGGGCTAATATTTCTGAATAGATATTTAGAAAATGAGAGTGTGTGGGCAATATTATGACTATTTGTAAATCTGTAAAGAACTAAAGACTATGGCTGGCTTGTGATTGTGTTACAAAATGCAGTTGTCTATAGTCAAATATGCTAGAAGTCAACATATGCCCTGAATTTCACACTGGTACAATAGAGAGTTTTGTAGTCTATATTATATTTTTTAGACACAAAATTTATATGAAACTCTGTTTTTAATACTGCTCAAAATTAACAATATTACTTGAAGGCAGTATGTAATCTTTCCTACAAATCTCTTATCAACACCTCATAGCTACATACCATAGTTATAATACATGAATATAGGATCAGTAGAATATAGTTTGTTTGTGCCTCAGAAATACTATTAATACCATAAGTTTAAATAGTAATATTTGGACCTGATTATGCATAGCTAACATGATACCAAAATTATAGGCAGGATTGGTCAGGTGTCTGCTACAGTTCATCCATTTTACAGTAAGGGTAGCCACTTGTTTGTATAGTGCAACTGAAGCTACACAGCAGAATGGCTAGTTACCAATGAATGTTCATTCTCATTGATTAGAGCAGCTGTACACTACACCATGTGTATGCATGCATTTTTATAACAATGTTGAAAGACAAAGTGTCCATGAATGTATGGTCTCACCATAGAGTTGTTGCAAACTATGTACTCAGGGCTGTATGGAGTTGATTGCACCAGCTAATTTTTACTGCTTTTATTTCAGCACCACTTCAGTGTAATAACCAACTGCAGGTCCTAATCCACATTCTATAATCACAATATCCCTCCACTTTCTACATAGTACTCTACAACTCTGTTATAAATTTACTCAGTGAAAAAAACTGTTGATGTCATTGACTTCAACTTCTCAATAACAATATGAGACTGTGCTCTTAGGAACAGTAACTATAGTTTCAGAAGAAGTGGGATTCACTTAATTGATTTTGAACCTGCTTACTTTTCAATCAAATTACACAGCTACAATGAACCTGCATAATTATAGTGGTCACCTTTGGGACCCAACATGAGGCTGAGGTGGCCTCTTTATACAGTTACTTTATACATGTGAAACTACTACTAGCTGGCAACACAAGATAGAAGATGGCCTTTATAAAGATCATATCAATCATGTTCACTCAATTTAAAATAACATTATGTTAGCAAAACTCAAAAACTTTAATAAGGATTGTTGGTGTTGGTAGTAATAAAACTCAGAAAAAGTTTGAGTCTGTCTTTTTTCATCCCCTGAAACTTTCATTGTTGCCAATATTACAGTATTGTTGAAAAAATAATACAGTTTGTGACTCTAAACAGTTCAATATGGATTTTTAATTAGAAAATTGGAAGTCTAAAAATGATTAGCTACATTCAGATGGTGTTTGTAGGGAGTGTAATGCAATATAATGATCAAACTATAATAATTGTAGACCATGGTGTTTATAAAAAGACTGATAACTGTGACCCTAATGTCATGTAAACCAACACTGACTGCTGATCCAAAGATGCAGTAGGAATGCCTGTAATAACTGAAGCCATTAGTATATTGATTGTTATGTTATAGATGACAAGTGCATAGCTGAAACCAACTGTGACACTAATAATATTTCCTGTACCACCACTCCTGGGAACTTTACCTGTACCTGTAAACTAGAATATACTTGGAATGAAGTCACCTGTAATGGTAAGTATTGACTAGCTAGCTATAGACTTAAGGCTATTTCACCAAGTTAAAGGTTTAAAATGAAGATGCTACTGAATTCTGGATGGCGCTGTTATTTCCTTTGATAATGGCTAAATTTGTTGAATGGTGACATTCATTTTCCCTTGGATGTAATGAAATTGAAATGCCTCTAATTATACATAATTATTATTGTTAAAATAAATGATAGTATGTGCATGTGATGACCAGTACCAGTTTCAGACATGTATTAAATAGCTGTATGATATTATGTATGTGTAATTTTTGTAGAAATATTGTCCATCTATCACACTCGTTTTGTCATGGGTGTCGGTAGAAGTACCATTAAAGTAGAAGGTGTGGCTGCTTTGTATCTTCAAAATTCTACAGTTAATCACTATTTTGATTGCAACAAGACTGGTTCCAATCACCTGATATGGGAACGAGAAGGAGGTCCTTTAATGTTTCCTGTGGAATCTATAGTGAATATTAATGGAATCAGAATGAACATGACTGGTATTGACTATCCTGACACTGGTATTTATACTTGTAGAGATACTGAAGGTGGAGCAAGTGTGTCTGTTAACATAACCGGAGGTAGGTCTGTCTATCTATTTGCCTGTCTGTCCGTCTGCCTATTAGATTTTATTCACACATGATGTCAAATTGTAATAGAATTAATCATAGAATGTGTTATCTTCTCTTCAGTTATTTTATCCTTTATGTCCTAATCGATCAGGTTTATTAGCAATCAACCCAAAAAATTCTAATCTTGAGACTGGTTTAAATTTTACTGTGTCTCTTGAAGTATACGTGGCAGGGATTACTCCAATTACACCTGAGGAGATAATTTGGTACAAACCTGAAAAAAACCAGCTGATTAGTGGAGGAAGACTATCATTTGTGAATGGTAGAAAAACTCTGATTATTAGAAATGTTGAGATTGAAGATGAAGGAACCTATCATATCTTTATTCATCAACGGCCTCCTTTTTTGACTTATTATTTAACAGCTAATTCAGTCATCAATTTGGATGTTAATGGTAAGCATCTAAAGAGTTGGCATACTGTTTCTAATCAACATGCCAATATCATTTCTAATGAATACTAGTAACTTCTGTTAGTGTTGTCTGTAGAAAGTGCTCAGTCAATAAAGTAAAACTAGTAGTATTAACAAGAAAAAGAGAATGTTATCTCTGTTATCAGTTAGCAATATTGGGAAATACCGTATTTGCTGAAATTTTCGTCGTTGTTTTAATTTCGGATGTCACTTTTATTATGAAATTTAAAAAGTTGAATAATTAGAGATGCAGAGCGCAGCATGCTGGGCTCCCTAGGCTCTTCCGAAATTAAAACAACATGAAAATTTAAAAAATGAATTATTAATAAATGAAAATTTCAGGAAATACAGTATTGTGCAATATTGGTCTGAGGGAGAAGCTGAGAACTGAATATATTTCCCTCCAAGTTGCATTTAAAGAATACAAAGTTCTTATAAAAGTTATAGTACTATAACTATTACTATATAACTATTAACCCCCTAGCTAATATACTAGCCTTGCTAACTTGTGGGGTGGTACTTTATCCTATTGCCATGACACCCAGTGTAATGCCATCACTTCCATTGCTCAGACTCTGGATGCAGCCTTAATTTTATATTGTTTGTAGTCTTGTAATGTATAACTGAGTGTAGGTATAGACATGCAGACTTATCACCCTGACATTATTTTATCTCAGAAGACCAAGTGGGGGTCACTCACCCTCTCATTATGGATGATAATAATTGTGGTTTAGCTGTAGCATGACACAACCTGACAAAACCAGTAATCACTAATAACATATGCAGTGTTGGCCATAATTGAGAGCATAGGTCATATCTATGTAGTTCTTGGTATATTCCAGGAGTAGATCTAGGAAAAGGACTAGGGGGGGTGGCAACCTTCTCTTTAGCCTCTAACTCCTTCCTTACTTGCCTTAGCTGGTACGTACTCATCAATTCTACTTAGAATTAAGTGTTGTAAAGCAGTAATGTATTATACTGTCATTAGCTACTCATTGATGGTATAATTATGCTTTTCATATAATAATAATTTATAGTAATTTATGTACCAAAATGGCATTGTGTCCATATTGGTATCTTATTATCTCTAATAGCAATTAGTTACAATATTATTATTGTGTAGATAAACTCAAAAAATTCTGATGTAGAGAAGTTCTCATGTAGTAGCTATGTGTGTATATGATATATCAATTGTTACTATACACAAGCATCACTAAATTTGCCATTTGGTTTATGTCTACTATAGTTGACTGTGGAGACCCCTTGCCACCAATCAATGGATATGTGGGGTACTATCCACACACTAGGGAAGGAGTAACTGTAACCTTCCAATGTAATTTTGGATATGTACCATCCATTACAAGGACTGCAACTTGTAACAGACATGGGAGATGGGTTCCAGCACCACAGCAATATAACTGTTCAATAATCACAGGTATGTTTTCTTTCGTTTCTGGTTTTTTTAATCACTATTATTACATTTCTCAGCTTCTGTAAATTTAACTCTTGTTGGACAAAATACAATCACACAAGGCATTGACTGTCCTGGTGACACTGTGTCCTACAACTGTTCCATTATGTCAAACAGTGAGAGTGTACATCTTTATTGGAATGTGACTTTCCCTGGACTCATGCCTATAAGCATATTTTATTACGATAACTCTAATGTCAACATCATGGATTACTGGCCTATGAATATCAGTTCTATCTTACTGGACTACAGAAGAGGAGAGTATATAGAAGCCATGATTGTATTGACAGTCCACCAGAATTTTAATATGAATGGAACGGAATTAATATGTGGTATCACTGACCTTATCAATAAATCAGTGATTGTACAAATTGATACTTCAAGTATGTTATTAGTATTATATAGCTATTCCTATATTCATTGAATATGACATTATTTTTTAATTTAATTTATTCTATTGCTTGTGCATGTCTGAAGTTAAAATAGTGTGTTGAGTTGTATGTTTAAACACAAAACACATTTTGTATACATAAATTTATTCAATGTGGTAAACACTGCACACAATATTATGGGTTACTGCTAAACCTTTAAGGCAACCATATGCTCCTATCTTAATAATACAGATCCTCTTAATCCAACTGGCTTCAACATCACAAACGTGTACAATGCCATTCTGAACTACACCATTTCTCTTCAATGGAATCCACCAGAGGGAAGTGGTTCAGCTACTGTGATAGATAAGTATATTTTATCTGTCACACCCAAGCCAGTATCTCATCCTATTTCCAATGAGGTCTATTCTACAATTTGGAATGTAACTCTAAACTACAACACAGTATATACAGCTACTATTACTGCAGTTAACTGTGTAGGAAAAAGCAACACTACTGAGCTATCTGGCATCCAGTATAGTAAGTATTTAACTGGCAACCTTACAATAATGACATTGGTGTGTTGAATTTAACTCTTAAAACATAGATGAATTCTCCAGTGTTATAGCTAGCTGTAATTTAGTGCAATGTGAAGCTGTATTTTGAGTTCAATGAAAAAATATACTTATTGTTTACTACAGTTGACTGTGGAGATCCCATGCCACCTATCAATGGACATGTGGGGTACTATCCCCACACCAGGGAAGGAGTAACTGTAACCTTTCAATGTAATTTTGGATATGTACCATCCATTGCAAGGACTGCAACTTGTAACAGACATGGGAGATGGGTTCCAGCACCACAGCAATATAACTGTTCTATAGTCACAGGTATGTTTTCTTTCGTTTCTGATTGTTGTAATCACTATTATTACATTTATCAGCTTCTGTTACTTTAACTCTTGTTGGACAAAATACAGTCACACAAGACATTGACTGTCCTGGTGACACTGTGTCCTACAATTGTTCCATTCTGTCAAACAGTGAGAGTGTACATCTTCATTGGAATGTGACTTTCCCTGGACTCATGCCTATAAGCATATTCTATGACAATACCTCTAATGTCAACATCATGGATTACTGGCCTATGAATATCAGATCTATCTTACTGAACTACAGAAGTGAAGAGTATATAGAATCCATTTTTATGTTAACAGTTCTCCAGAATTTTAGTATGAATGGAACAGAATTAATATGTGGTATCACTGATCTTATCAATAAATCAGTGATCATACAATTGGATACTTCAAGTATGTTGATAAGAATGGTATAGGTAGAATACAGCTAGCTATTCCTATATTTGACATTAAATATGACATTATTAATTATTATGGAATTGCCCAATTTGCTTGTGCATGTCTGAAATTTACGAGTTCAGAGGTGGCTGAGGCATTTTAATTTTAGGGGGAGGGCTAAGGGTGAGGTGTAGTATAGAAAGTGAGCTGAAGAAAAGTGCAGAGAAACCAAGAACAGTTTTCAGCTGCAAATTTTTAATCAGGTAGTATTACATTGCTAATTAGGTGTGATTGTTATTACAGAGCCTTGCACATTCTAGCAAGTCGTTCACATTCTAACAAGTTCAATAAAAAGATCATTTAATATTGTAGGTAAAAATAGGGGGTGGGTGGGTGGGGGGCTCAGCTCCCTCCTTCAAAATTTTGGGGGGAGGGGGGATCTCTATTCAGCCACCTATGGAGCTATAAGTCTAAACACAAAACACATTTTACATACATTCATTCAAAGTGGTGAATATATACTGCTCACAATATTATGCAAAAATTAATTTGCTACAGTTGATTACTGCTAAACCTTTTCCATGTTTAAGACAACTATTATTATGATTAATAGACTCAGGCTTCTAGCCAAACTTTCTTAATTATAGATCCTCTTAATCCAACTGGCTTCAACATCACAAATGTGTACTATGCCATTCTGAACTACACCATTTCTCTTCAATGGAAACCGCCAGAAGGAAGTGGTTCAGCCGCTGTGATAGATAAGTATATTTTATCTGTCACACCCAAACCAGTATCTCATCCTATTTCCAATGAGGTCTATTCTACAATTTGGAGTGTGACTCTAGACTACAACACAGTATATACAGCTACTGTTACTGCAGTTAACTGTGCAGGAGAAAGCAACACTGTTATACTACCTGGTATTCAATATGGTAAGTATTAGTTATTAACACAATTATGATAAATTAAAGAAGAGCCTACCTAGGTTTATCAATATGTATAATTATAGCTAGATAAATTCTCCAGTGTTATATAAGTGTCAGCGGCGGATCCAGGATTTTGAAAAGGGGGGGGTTAATGATATCGCTAAGGTGGATCTCAGGATTTTGGATAGTGGGGGAGGGGAGGCCCTTGAGGGCTGAATTTGCTGATTCAACTGTAGCAACAGTTACTAGAGTTATTGCAAGATATGACAGATTGTGCAGGGGAGTAGCCAGGAATTTTTACATACTGAGGCAAGAGATAGGGTTGGGATTTGAGACCACATAGTGCAGTAAGTGCACCATATAGGGGGGTCTGGGAGCATGCCCCCAATCTGGTGGCATTTCAGGCTGTCTAATAGGCACCCACATGTACTATGTTAAGAAATTGATGACACAACTGTAAGATGTCCAATTTTATGATTCCCAGCTATAAGCTGAATCTTTTGAGGATATTCTCTCTAGAAACATCCATATCTCAGTTAAAGAAGAGCAAGACCACATTACCTTTCTCCACTCATACTCCAAGATGTCAGTCTGTGCATTGCAAAAAATGAACGTTCACATGGCGCGGAACCAACAGGCCATATGAAAACAAGTTTGAAAACTGTATGCAGATTAGGAAAAAAATCTTTATCTGCTAATTTTAGGGAATTCAACTCAGAAAATTAGTTGACACAATGTTCAATAAAAGGATAATAAATGTTCCTATGTTGCAGTATGCTTCAGCACTGTTACTACAGAGTTGTCAGTTAAATGTTGCATTTAATGCATTAGTTTTACAATAGCAAAAAAATACTGAGGCAAGTGCCTCAGTTGCCTCTACAGTAGTTACTCCTATGTTGAGGAGATATGATTTAGGAGAAAAATTAATGTTTCAGAAAGTGAGGTAGGAAGTCCTTCAAATGGAAACTTTAATCTTCTTGAATTTGTACAACACAGAGGTGTTATCCTCAGTCTGTAGCTGCTTTTCAACAACTAAACTTTTGTTGGAATGATCTAACAAATTTAATAGTCTGTGTCATTATCAGCTACTCTGGGATTTTTTTCAATTCTAGGTATATATGTTGAATAGGCTATTTTACAAAGTACAAGCTATGCTATAACTCCACCCAGGCTCTATCTAATTAGCATTTAATGAATATTTACATGTAAAGTATAAACTAGAATAATTGTTTGTGTAACATCTATACAAAACAATGCCACAAAATGTTGAAAAGGGGGGCTGGATCCCCTCCTCTGAGTGTAATATAAAGTTGTATTTTAATTTTAAGATCACAAAAAATAAATACTTAATGTTTACTATAGTTGACTGTGGGGATCCCTTGCCACCAATCAATGGACATGTGGGGTACTATCCCCACACCAGAGAAGGAGTAACTATAACCTTCCAATGTAATTTTGGATATGTACCATCCATTGCAAGGACTGCAACTTGTAACAGACATGGGAGATGGGTTCCAGCACCACAGCAATATAACTGTTCAATAATCACAGGTATGTTTTCTTTCGTTTCTGATTGTTTTAATCACTATTATTACATTTATCAGCTTCTGTTACTTTAACTCTTGTTGGACAAAACACAGTCAGACAAGGCATTGACTGTCCTGGTGACACTGTGTCCTACAATTGTTCCATTCTGTCAAACAGTGAGAATGTACATCTTTATTGGAATGTGACTTTCCCTGGACTCATGCCTATAAGCATATTCTATGACAATACCTCTAATATCAGCATCATGGATAGCTGGCCTATGAATATCAGTTCTATCTTACTGGACTACAGAAGTGAAGAGTATATAGAAGCCATGATTGTATTGACAGTCCGCCAGAATTTTAATATGAATGGAACGGAATTAATATGTGGTATCACTGACCTTATCAATGAATCAGTGATTGTACAAATTGATACTTCAAGTATGTTATTAAGAATATATAGTATAGCTATTTGACATTGAATATGACTTTATTACTATATCTTGTGCATGTTTGAAGTTAAGATAGTGTGTTGAGTTGTACGTCTAAACACAAAACACAAAACACATTTTGTGTACATAAATTTATTCAAAGTGTTAAACACTGCACACAATATTATTTCCTACAATGGGTTACTGCTAAACCTTTAAGGCAACCATATGCTCCTAGCCAAACTTTCTTAATTATAGATCCTCTTAATCCGACTGGATTCAACATCACTAATGTGTACTATGCCATTCTGAAATACACCATTTCTCTTCAATGGAAACCGCCAGAAGGAAGTAGTTCAGCTGCTGTGATAGATAAGTATATTTTATCTGTCACACCCAAGCCAGTATCTCATCCTATTTCCAATGAGGTCTATTCTACAATTTGGAATGTTACTATAAACTACAACACAGTATATACAGCTACTATTACTGCAGTTAACTGTGCAGGAGAAAGCAACACTCTTGTGCTACCTGACATCCAGTTTAGTAAGTATTAGCTATTAACTGGCAACCTTATAATAATGACATTGGTGTGTTGAATTTAACTCTTAAAACATAGATGAATTCTCCAGTGTTATAGCTAGCTGTAATTTAGTGCAATGTGAAGCTGTATTTTGAGTTCAATGAAAAAATATACTTATTGTTTACTACAGTTGACTGTGGAGATCCCATGCCACCTATCAATGGACATGTCAGGTACTATCCCCACACTAGGGAAGGAGTAACTATTACCTTCCAATGTAATTTTGGATATGTACCATCCATTGCAAGGACTGCAACTTGTAACAGACATGGGAGATGGGTTCCAGCACCACAGCAATATAACTGTTCTATAGTCACAGGTATGTTTTCTTTCGTTTCTGATTGTTGTAATCACTATTATTACATTTATCAGCTTCTGTTACTTTAACTCTTGTTGGACGAAATACAGTCACACAAGGCATTGACTGTCCTGGTGACACTGTGTCCTACAATTGTTCCATTCTGTCAAACAGTGAGAATATACATCTTTATTGGAATGTGACTTTCCCTGGACTCATGCCTATAAGCATATTCTATGACAATACTTCTAATGTCAACATCATAGATTACTGGCCTATGAATATCAGTTCTATCTTACTGGACTACAGAAGTGAAGAGTATATAGAATCCATTTTTATGTTAACAGTTCTCCAGAATTTTAGTATGAATGGAACAGAATTAATATGTGGTATCACTGATCTTATCAATAAATCAGTGATCATACAATTGGATACTCCAAGTATGTTGATAAGAATGGTATAGGTAGAATACAGCTAGCTATTCCTATATTTTTTTGACATTAAATATGACATTATTAATTATTATGGAATTGCCCAATTTGCTTGTGCATGTCTGAAATTTACGAGTTCAGAGGTGGCTGAGGCATTTTAATTTTGGGGGAAGGGCTAAGGGTGAGGTGTATGTAGAAAGTGAGCTGAAGAAAAGTGCAGAGAAACCAAGAACAGTTTTCAGCTGCAAATTTTTAATCAGGTAGTATTACATTGCTAATTAGGTGTGATTGTTATTACAGAGCCTTGCACATTCTAGCAAGTCGTTCACATTCTAACAAGTTCAATAAAAAGATCATTTAATATTGTAGGTAAAAATAGGGGGTGGGTGGGTGGGGGGCTCAGCTCCCTCCTTCAAAATTTGGGGGGGGGAGGGGGGTTCTCTAGTCAGCCACCTATGGAGCTATAAGTCTAAACACAAAACACATTTTGTGTACATACATTCATTCAAAGTGGTGAATATATACTGCACACAATATGCAAAAATTAATTTGCTACAGTTGATTACTGCTAACCCTTTTCCATGTTTAAGACAACTATTATTATGATTAATAGACTCAGGCTTCTAGCCAAACTTTCTTAATTATAGATCCTCTTAATCCAACTGGCTTCAACATCACAAACGTGTACTATGCCATTCTGAACTACACCATTTCTCTTCAATGGAAACCGCCAGAAGGAAGTAGTTCAGCCGCTGTGATAGATAAGTATATTTTATCTGTTATACCCAAACCAGTATCTCATCCTATTTCCAATGAGGTCTATTCTACAATTTGGAGTGTGACTCTAGACTACAACACAGTATATACAGCTACTGTTACTGCAGTTAACTGTGCAGGAGAAAGCAACACTGTTATACTACCTGATATTCAATATGGTAAGTATTAGTTATTAACACAATTATGATAAATTAAAGAAGAGCCTACCTAGGTTTATCAATATGTATATGTCGTATCGTGTGGGTTCTCCGCTACCTTCCTTTAGCTACTTTCTTCTTAGTGAACGACTGCAATATCTTATCAGACAATAACTCATGATAACTTTCCAACTACACTAATCAATAATAAAAATGACCTTATATATACACAAATGATAAGATGACGTAATACTTAAATTATGGACTAGTCACAATAATAATATGATACCACAGTATAATTATAGCTAGATAAATTCTCCAGTGTTATATACGTAAGTATAATATTATAAAGCTGTATTTTGAGCTCAAAAAAAATTTAAATACTTATTGTTTACTACAGTTGACTGTGGAGACCCCATGCCACCAATCAATGGACATGTCGGGTACTATCCCCACACCTGGGAAGGAGTAACTATAACCTTCCAATGTAATTTTGGATATGTACCATCCATTGCAAGGACTGCAACTTGTAACAGACATGGGAGATGGGTTCCAGCACCACAGCAATATAACTGTTCAATAGTCACAGGTATGTTTATCTTTTCTTTTCTGTTTTGTGTAATCACTATTATTACATTTCTCAGCTTCTGTAACTTTAACTCTTGTTGGACGAAACACAATCACACAAGGCATTGACTGTCCTGGTGACACTGTGTCATACAATTGTTCTATTCTGTCAAACAGTGAGAATGTACATCTTTATTGGAATGTGACTTTCCCTGGACTCATGCCTATAAGCATATTCTATGACAATACCTCTAATGTCAACATCATGGATTACTGGCCTATGAATATCAGTTCTATCTTACTGGACTACAGAAGTGAAGAGTATATAGAAGCCATGATTGTATTGACAGTCCACCAGAATTTTAATATGAATGGAACGGAATTAATATGTGGTATCACTGACCTTATCAATAAATCAGTGATTGTACAAATTGATACTTCAAGTATGTTAATAAGAATAGTATAGCTATTCCTATTGGATATGACTTTATTACTATATCTTGTGCATGTTTGAAGTTAAGATAGTGTGTTGAGTTAAACACATTTTGTATACATAAATTTATTCAGAGTAGTAAACACTGCACACAATATTATTTCCTACAATGGGTTACAGCTAAACCTTAACGCAACCATATGCTCCTAGCCAAACTTTCTTAATTATAGATCCTCTTAATCCAACTGGCTTCAACATCACAAATGTGTACTATGCCATTCTGAACTACACAATTTCTCTTCAATGGAATCCGCCAGAAGGAAGTGGTCCAGCTGCTGTGGTAGATAAATATATTCTATCTCTCACACCGAAGTCAGTATCTCATCCTATTTTCAATGAGATCTATTCTACAATTTGGAGTGTGACTCTAAACTACAACACAGTATATACAGCTACTATTACTGCAGTTAACTGTGCAGGAGAAAGCAAAACTCTTGTGCTACCTGACATCCAGTATAGTATGTATTAGCTATTAACTGGCAACCTTACAATATCTAATGACATTGGTGTGTTGAATTTAACTCTTAATTAATAAAACATAGAATATGAATTCTCCAGTGTTATAGCTATATAGCTATAATTTAGTGCAATGTGAAGCTGTATTTTTAGTTCAATGAAAAAATATACTTATTGTTTACTACAGTTGACTGTGGAGATCCCATGCCACCAATCAATGGACATGTCGGGTACTATTCTCACACCAGGGAAGGAGTAACTATAACCTTCCAATGTAATTTTGGATATGTACCATCCATTGCAAAAACTGCAACCTGTAGACGACATGGGAGATGGGTTCCAGCACCACAGCATTATAACTGTTCAATAGTCACAGGTATGTTTTCTTTCATTTCTGTTTTGTGTAATCACCATTATTACATTTATCAGCTTCTGTAAACCTAACTCTCGTTGGACAGAACACAGTAAGACAAGGCATTGACTGTCCTGGTGACACTGTGTCCTACAACTGTTCCATTCTGTCAAACAGTGAGAATGTACATCTTTATTGGAATGTGACTTTCCCTGGACTCATGTCTATAAACATATTCTATGACAATACCTCTAATGTCAACATCATGGATTACTGGCCTATGAATATCAGTTCTATCTTACTGGACTACAGAAGTGAAGAGTATATAGAATCCATTATTGTGTTAACAGTGATCAAGAATTTTAATATGAATGGAACGGAATTAATATGTGGTATCACTGACCTTATCAATGAATCAGTGATCATACAATTGGATACTTCAAGTATGTTAATATAGCTATTCCTATAGTTGACATTGGATATAATATGACATTTTTTTCAATTTATTCTATTGCTTGTGCATGTCTGAAGTAGGCCTGTCCCAATTATTCGAGAATAATTATAAGTGCCTGCTTTAATAGAGAATTCTTCCAGCCAAATGGGGCTTTAAACCTTGAAAACGTCAAAAAAAAAATCAACTGTTCTAATAGTACATATGCTCAGCTACACTAGTCCTTCTTGTTCAACCAAGTTCTGCTGCTTCTGAACAAGCATTTTCATTTTTACAGAACTTTCACTCAGAGACAATCTTCTTCACATATAGACACCTCAATTATGTTTGTTGAATCACAAGAATCACCACTAAATTTCCTGAGAATGAAAGGACAATCCTTGGGAATAATAGGAGTATTTGGGGGAAATTCTGAATAGAATAATAGGCAGAAAAATTAGAATAATTAGGACAGCCCTAGTCTGAAGTTAAGATAGTGTGATGAGTTGTATGTGTAAGCACAAAACACATTTTGTATACATAAATTTCAAAGTGGTAAACACTGCACACAATATTATTTCCTACATTGGGTTACTGCTAAACCTTTAAGGCAATTACGTATATGTTCCTAGCCAAACTTTCTTAATTATAGATCCTCTTAATCCAACTGGCTTCAACATCACAAATGTATACTATGCCATTCTGAACTACACCATTTCTCTTCAATGGAACCTGCCAGAAGGAAGTGGTTCAGCTGCTGTGGTAGATAGGTATATTTTATCTATTACACCCAAGACAGTATCTCATCCTATTTCCAATGAGGTCTATTCTACAATTTGGAGTGTGACTCTAGACTACAACACAGTATATACAGCTACTGTTACTGCAGTTAACTGTGCAGGAGAAAGCAACACTGTTATACTACCTGATATTCAATATGGTAAGTATTAGTTATTAACACAATATGACATTGATATGTTGAACTTAATAAAAGAAAAGCTTATGTTAACCAACTTTTAATCAATATGACAAATATAATCATAGCTAGATAAATTCCCCAGTGTTATTTTTGCTATTAAGTGTAATATAAAGCTGTATTTTGAGCTCAAAAATAATAAATACTTATTGTTTACTATATATAGTTGACTGTGGAGATCCCATGCCACCAATCAATGGACATGTGGGGTACTATCCCCACACCAGAGAAGGAGTAACTGTAACCTTTCAATGTAATTTTGGATATGTACCATCCATTGCAAGAACTGCAACTTGTAACAGACATGGGAGATGGGTTCCAGCACCACAGCAATATAACTGTTCAATAGTCACAGGTATCTTTATCTTTTCTTTTCTGTTTTGTGTAGTCATCATTATTACATTTCTCAGCTTCTGTAACTTTAACTCTTGTTGGGCAGAATGCAGTCACACAAGGCATTGACTGTCCTGGTGACACTGTGTCCTACAACTGTTCTATTTTGTCAAACAGTGAGAATGTACATCTTTATTGGAATGTGACTTTCCCTGGACTCATGCCTATAAACATACTCTATGACAATACCTCTAATGTCAACATCATGGATTACTGGCCTATGAATATCAGTTCTATCTTACTGGACTACAGAAGTGAAGAGTATATAGAATCCATTATTGTGTTAACAGTTCTCCAGAATTTTAGTATGAATGGAACGGAATTAATATGTGGTATCACTGACCTTATCAATGAATCAGTGATCATACAATTGGATACTTCAAGTATGTTGATAAGAATGGTATAGGTAGAATACAGCTAGCTATTCCTATATTTGACATTAAATATTTTTTTAATTATGGAATTTCGAAATTTGATGAGACTGTCTGAAATTGATGAGTTGTATGTCTAAACACAAAACACATTTTGTGTACATACATTTATTCAAAGTGGTGAATATTGCACACAATATTATGCAAAAATTAATTTGCTACAGTTGGTTACTGCTAAACCTTTTCCATGTTTAAGGCAACTATTATTATGATTGATAGACTCAGGCTTCTAGCCAAACTTTCTTAATTATAGATCCACTTAATCCAACTGGCTTCAACATCACAAATGTGTACTATGCCATTCTGAACTACACCATTTCTCTTCAATGGAATCCACCAGATGGAAGTGGTCCAGTTGCTGTGGTAGATAGGTATATTCTATCTCTCACACCCAAGCCAGTATCTCATCCTATTTCCAATGAGGTCTATTCTACAATTTGGAATGTTACTATAAACTACAACACAGTATATACAGCTACTATTACTGCAGTTAACTGTGCAGGAGAAAGCAACACTCTTGTGCTACCTGACATCCAGTTTAGTAAGTATTAGCTATTAACTGGCAACCTTATAATAATGACATTGGTGTGTTGAATTTAACTCTTAAAACATAGATGAATTCTCCAGTGTTATAGCTACCTATAATTTAGTGCAAGTATTTTGAGTTCAAACTTAATGTTTACTATAGTTGACTGTGGAGATCCCATGCCACCTATCAATGGACATGTGGGGTACTATCCCCACACCAGGGAAGGAGTAACTGTAACCTTCCAATGTAATTTTGGATATGTACCATCCATTGCAAGGACTGCAACTTGTAACAGACATGGGAGATGGGTTCCAGCACCACAGCAATATAACTGTTCAATAATCACAGGTATGTATGTTTTCTTTCATTTTCAGTTTTGTGTAGTCATCATTATTACATTTCTCAGCTTCTGTAACTTTAACTCTTGTTGGGCGAAACACAGTCACACAAGGCATTGACTGTCCTGGTGACACTGTGTCCTACAATTGTTCCATTCTGTCAAACAGTGAGAATGTACATCTTTATTGGAATGTGACTTTCCCTGGACTCATGCCTATAAGCATATTCTATGACAATACCTCTAATGTCAACATCATGGATAGCTGGCCTATGAATATCAGTTCTATCTTACTGGACTACAGAAGTGAAGAGTATATAGAATCCATTATTGTGTTAACAGTTCTCCAGAATTTTAGTATGAATGGAACAGAATTAATATGTGGTATCACTGACCTTATCAATGAATCAGTGATCATACAATTGGATACTTCAAGTATGTTGATAAGAATGGTATAGGTAAAATACAGCTAACTATTCCTATATTTGACATTAATAGGACATTATATTTTTAATTATGGAATTACCTAATTTGTGCATGTCTGAAATTGATGAGTTGCATGTCTAAACACAAAACACATTTTGTGTACATACATTTATTCAAAGTGGTGAATACTGCACACAATATTATGCAAAAATTACTACAGTTGGTTACTGCTAACCCTTTTCCATGTTTAAGACAACTATTATTATGATTAATAGACTCAGGCTCCTAGCCAAACTTTCTTAATTATAGATCCTCTTAATCCAACTGGCTTCAACATCACAAACGTGTACTATGCCATTCTGAACTACACAATTTCTCTTCAATGGAATCGACCAGATGGAAGTGGTCCAGCTGCTGTGGTAGATAGGTATATTCTATCTCTCACACCCAAGTCAGTATCTCACCCTATTTCCAATGAGGTCTATTCTACAATTTGGAATGTAACTCTAAACTACAACACAGTATATACAGCTACTATTACTGCAGTTAACTGTGCAGGAGAAAGCAACACTGTTATACTACCTGGTATTCAATATAGTAAGTACAGTAGAACCTCGCATATCCAAACCCAATGGGACCGAGACAGGTTTGGACATGCGAAATATTTGGATATGTGAAACATCATTAATCTGAGAAAATTATAGCTAAGAAATGACTTTAGGTTTACTTGTTACAGGTTTTACTTTGTTTTGAGTTACTGTATCTCTTCAAAGCTATTAAAGCAAAATTGTTGAAGTGGCTGCACTCTCTGCTAACAAGCAACTTTAATGCAGTGGCCATAATACTGTAGCATAATAATAAGGACTGTATGCACATAGCTAGCTATTATGAGGTCCAGTTGCCAACAGCAACAGCTGAGTGAAAAACCCTCCCACTTTTAGCAACTCACCAGTTGGCTGTGAACCAAGTAACTACAGTAGTTAGCCACAGCCAGAAAAATTAGTACATGCAGCTGCAGATGGTACCACTCATTTTTTGCAGTTGGCTGTGAGCCAAGTAGCTCCAGCTGCAGATATCTATTGTGTGGGTACTTCCTCATGGCCTGAGGCCATTTGTGAGGTAACAATAGTTAGCTAAACCATTTGTTTAGATAGTCAGTCTGCAGTTCGGTTAATCTGAGATTATGTGAGGCCGGATATGCGAGGTTCTACTGTATTAGTTATTAACACAATATGACATTGATATGTTGAATTTGATATATAAATTAAAGAAGAGCCTATGTTAACCAACTTTTAATCAATATGACATATAATCATAACTAGATAAATTATCCAGTGTTATTTTTGCTATATAATTGTAATGTGAAGCTGTATTTTGAGCTCAAAAAGAATGCTTACTACAGTTGACTGTGGAGATCCCTTACCACCTATCAATGGACATGTGGGGTACTATCCCCACACCAGGGAAGGAGTATCTATAACATTCCAATGTAATTTTGGATATGTACCATCCATTGCAATGACTACAACTTGTAACAGACATGGGAGATGGGTTCCAGCACCACAGCAATATAACTGTTCAATAGTCACAGGTATGTTTATCTTTTCTTTTCTGTTTTGTGTAATCACTATTATTACATTTCTCAGCTTCTGTAACTTTAACTCTTGTTGGGCGGAACACAGTCACACAAGACATTGACTGTCCTGGTGACACTGTGTACTACAATTGTTCTATTCTGTCAAACAGTGAAAATATACATCTTTATTGGAATGTGACATTCCCTGGACTCATGCCTATAAGCATATTCTATGACAATACCTCTAATGTCAACATCATGGATAACTGGCCTATGAATATCAGTTCTATCTTACTGGACTACAAAAGTGAAGAGTATATAGAATCCATTATTGTGTTAACAGTTCTCAAGAATTTTAGCATGAATGGAACGGAATTAATATGTGGTATCACTGACCTTATCAATGAATCAGTGATTGTACTATATGATAGTTCAGGTATGTTTGTATGGGTTGTGCACATTTTAGCTTCCTTGCCTGAGAAAGTATATCTATTCTCACTCACTTATAAAATTGATAGTTTCCTTTAGTACTTTGTTTATGCTAATTAACTTCTTTAAAAGTTATAACCATGGGTTCCTTTTAATTTTTATATCAATAGCACTAGCTAGAGAACCAATTTCACCAATTGAGTTCAATGTTACAAGAGTTTACTACTACATTCTGAACTATACTGTTTCACTAAAATGGAATTTGCCAGTAGAAAGAAGTCCATCATTCACAGTAGATAGATATATTTTATCTATCAAACCCAAGCCAGTATCTCAACCTACTTCAAATGAAATCTATTCTACAATTTGGAACGTGACTCTAAACTACAACATTGAATATACAGCTACCATTACTGCAGTTAACTGTGCAGGAGAAAGCAACATGGTTATACTACCAAACATCAAATATGGTAAGCATTGACTTGATAAAGTCATAGATGGGGCTACCTTATAATATTATAAGGACTTTATTCATAAATTTTGGTATCTTCGTTTAGGAAAGAAAAGTTTCTATGTTAACCAACTTTCAACCCATGAGGTAGCAGGGTTGAAGTAAAATGTGTAACTTTAAATAAAAATATTACTCTAGTTATCTGTGGAGATCCAATGCCACCAATCAATGGACATATTGGGTACTATCCCCACACCAGGGAAGGAGTAAACATTACCTTTCAGTGCAACGTTGGTTATGTACCATCAATTACAAGGACTGCAACTTGTGATAGACATGGAAGATGGATTCCAGCACTACAAGAACATAACTGTACAATCATCACAGGTATAATTATGAATTCCTTTTTGTGTAGTCTCCATTCTTATGATTTTTCAGCATCTATAAATTTAACTCTTCTTGAGCAAAACACACTCAGAGAAGATATCGACTGTCCTGGTGACACTGTGTCCTACAACTGTTCTATTCTGTCAAACAGTGAGAATGTACATCTTTATTGGAATGTGACTTTCCCTGGACTCATGCCTATAAGCATATTCTATGACAATACCTCTAATGTCAATATCATGGATTACTGGCCTATGAATATCAGTTCTATTTTGCTGGACTACAGAAGGGGAGAGTATATAGAATCCATTATTGTGTTGACAGTGCTCCAGAATTTTAGCATGAATGGAACAGAATTAATATGTGGTATCACTGACCTTATCAATGAATCAGTGATTGTACTATATGATAGTTCAGGTATGTTTGTATGGGATGGGCACATTTTAGCTTCCTTGCCTGAGAAAGTATATCTATTCTCACTCACTTATAAAATTGATAGTTTCCTTTAGTACTTTGTTTATGCTAATTAACTTCTTTAAAAGTTATAACCATGGGTTCCTTTTAATTTTTATATCAATAGCACTAGCTAGAGAACCAATTTCACCAATTGAGTTCAATGTTACAAGAGTTTACTACTACATTCTGAACTATACTGTTTCACTAAAATGGAATTTGCCAGAAGAAAGAAGTCCATCATTCACAGTAGATAGATATATTTTATCTATCAAACCCAAGCCAGTATCTCAACCTACTTCAAATGAAATCTACTCTACAATTTGGAATGTGACTCTAAACTACAACATTGAATATACAGCTACCATTACTGCAGTTAACTGTGCAGGAGAAAGCAATATGGTTATACTCCCAGATATCAAATATGGTAAGCATTGCTGTGGACTTATTCATTGTTATGATGCACACTTAATTATGTGCGTGCGCACCATGTGATTATAATGAATTTTGAATGATTATTAATGATTGATGAATTAACTGTATCTGAGCTAGAACTAGACTGGGCTGAAATAGAGAGCCTTAGCTGCCAAGTATTGAGACAACAGAGACCGGAATAGAAATTAGAAACATCACAAGCATTTACTTGGACAAAGTAACTAGATAGTTGCTGAGCATAAGTTATTTTTTCCTCTAACTTATGCTCTCTTCATCTACATATTTCTAATTTTTATAGTTAACTGTGGTCTCCCTGGTGCACCTAGAAATGGCTATCTTCTAAGTTTCATCAGTGCAAGTGAAGGATCAATAGTTACATTTCAGTGTAATGAAGGATATGTCCCTTCTGTTGAGAGGACTGCAACCTGTTATTATCATGGGATGTGGATTCCAGTACCAGAGGAACATAGCTGCATACTAATAGAAGGTACATGAAGTCTTGTAATATTCATTTAATCAATGACATCCCTTAGCATCTGTGACTTTAAACCTTCTTGAAGTAAACTCAAGCATGTACTGTCCAGGAGATGCCATATCATACAACTGTTCCATCCTGTCTAATACTGAAACTCCACATCTCATCTGGAAAGTCACATTCCCTGGAGGAATCATGCCTATAAGAATTATCTACAATGGTACTTCTGAAGCCTACAATTTTGACTACATGGATATGAATGTCACTGTTAATTTAACCAAGTTCAGTACTACTAATCTGACTGAGTTTGTAAATGAGAACTACATTGAGTCTATTATTGTATTTACAGTGCTGACATACGTTCCCATAAATGGAACAAAGTTAGAGTGTAGTATTGCAGATCTTGATAATGACATAAAATTATTAGATGGGTTATCAGGTATGTATCAATTTCATTCTAGTAAGGTTATTGGCAATGCTATCATAACTTGCATTTCCCTTTTTAAAGTAACAGTACAAACTATCTATTGTACAGCCTAGACAATCCTGCCATCACACAATTTCATTATGAAAAGTCTTTAACACAATCAGCTAGGTTCTGCATTAAAAACAATCTAATGAGATGAAAACTTTACTAAAGAGAACCTCTTGAGATTTTTAACAAGTCCTCTCACATAGGCAGATAATGATTACACATGTACGTACATATACATTAGACTATTATGAAGTATGACACAACTAGGGACATACACATACATAATAA
Organism: Diacarnus erythraeanus; assembly: GCA_964016965.1. Classification (NCBI taxonomy): domain Eukaryota; kingdom Metazoa; phylum Porifera; class Demospongiae; order Poecilosclerida; family Podospongiidae; genus Diacarnus; species Diacarnus erythraeanus. Next base: position 6,473,913 of record OZ024669.1, on the reverse strand, counting down.
TAATTATCACAAAAAGAATTTATTACAGGTAGGGTTATGTACTCTATTTAGCTAATACAATAATTATGTCTATAATTACATAGAGAACATGAAGTAGTCAGAGCCATATTAAGCACTTGCAGTAAAAAGTGGATCCCAATACCTGCAGCCATTAATATTTATATCAATGAAGAAGGCTCTTGCTATGCTCATAAAAATTAAAGATTGTTACACAAGTATACATCTTTAGTCACTCTTGTTTAGTTGTGTCAGGTTGGTACAGCAAAAGACATTGTGTAATAATATGTAATTCATACATACATCATGCATGCATACATCTTTTATTTAACTATGTACACTTGCCACACAATGCCTTACAATAATTACTAGAACTAATGCACAGTATTGTGGGGGGCTAGCATTATTATTCTGATAAATAAAATTAAGAAATGTATATTATTATACATACACATACTACTTTTATCTACACTCTCCACACTCCCAATTATTATAACTATTCATTCTCTAGTGCCTCTTCCTCCTTCAAGATTTGACATCATCCAAATAGATGAAGGATTTCTTGATGTCACCGTATATATTGTCTTTGATCCACCAGTGGAAAGTGGTCCAGTAGATTATTATGAAGTAACAATTGTTCCAAAACCATTATCACAGCCGACTTCCACATTTGTTTACTTCACACCTTGGAATATTACATTGGATTTTGATGTTGAATACACAGCTTCAGTCATTTCAGTAAATTGTTTTGGAAAGAGCTTGCCATTAGTGAAAAATATATCTTTTAGTAAGTGGCAGCATGTATATAGCTAATACATCAGCAGCTCCTGCATTCTAAAATTTAAGACCTGAACAAAATATCTAATTGCCTTTGTTTTTAAGGTACATTGTGGATATTGCAGACTAACTATATTGATTTGTGTTGGGCAAAATAATTATATTAATTTTTTACATCTATATTTACAGTTCAAACTATTGATCTTAGGCAAATTTCAGGAACATTTGCAACCTGGATATCAGTAATAGCAGTTATAGTTTACATTGTGCTGTGTATGATCTTCACATTAATGTACTCCAAAACTTATGCTATTAAGAAACAGTCAAAAAAGTTGGAAATTACTGGAGAAGAAAGTAGTAGCATGCTCTCTGTAAGTTCCAAGTTTCAAGTTATGCCTGAGAAGACTGACAAGAAAATGGAGAACCAACTGAGTATAAATCTTGACAGTAGACAGAAGTTACCATTGAAAGGTAGTAGGGAATCATTAATGCAGTCTGGTTCACAGAAAATTTTTAGAAGTAAATCTCTGAATGATATTAATGACAGTAAACTGGCTGAAATGAGTGAGAGTAGAATAATGTCACCACTTGCTGATACTCATAAGCATAGGATAATGTTAAGACACAGTAAAAGTATTGTGAAGATATTATCAAGCACTGACAAGTGTGGTGTGAAATCTGCATTGGATTTGACTAGTGAAAAAAGGATGATGTCATCACAAACTTATAATGATACATCACTGAATGTTACAAGTTTGAATGAGTGTATTACACTGATGCCACTACCCTATTGCAACCCTGCTGGTTGGTGTAAGAATATAGAGACCAATATCAACTCTACTGGTGGGATCAGAATAGCCTCTACTCCTGTGAGTGGGAGTAGGAATCTTGCTAAAAATAAGGAGACAAAGTCTATACTAACCAGAAGTATTTCTATGATGACACAATCACAAGCAAATAGTAGCAAATCTATAGGTGGAAGTACTACGATAACTTCAACTGGCAGCAATTGTTTGAATGACTCAAGTAGGGAGAGGATAACATCATTACTGACTCATAGCTATTCTAACAGTGAGAGTATTACACTATCACAAATAAATGACAGCAACTCTACTGTTGGGAGTGGGATATTTATTGACAAGAGTAGTAGTCACACTTCACTACTGACACCACTAATAACACCTCTACTGACAGATGTAAATATCAGCAAAGACTCATCCCTGATGACTGCTAGGCCAAAACTTCCTGGTTTAACTGACCAAGCTAGTGACAGTCTAAAAGAAGAATCTAGTACATTGTCACAACAGTCATGAATAGTATTATTACACAGCACAACAATTGAATCTAATGGACTCACCATTAATGTCATTGTTGCAGGTTTAAAAAAAATGTATCATTCTTGAGCAATGCAGAGATAGATGGGTTGGTTCTTCATATTAATGGGTTGTGGGATTGCCTCATCATGACTTCCATTATTAGTATAAGTAGTATGAAAGTTAGTTGACTAGAGTAAAGGTTTCTGCTGTAGGTTCACTACTACCATGAAGATTAAAACAATTTTTTTTTTCATTTTCACCACCTACAGTTACATTTAGAGTAAAAAAAACTACCTTATAAGGCATTAAGGCCATTACAGGGATTGATTGATGCAAATTAGAATCCCAATGTTCTCAATAAAATCAATTAGTATAAATAGCTACATAACATGTTTCAATTAGCTACTTAACCTTCCTCAGGTAGTACTTATTCAAAAGTGTGGAACACTCACACATGTCCAGGTTGAGTAGTAGAGGCTGGTAATAGATAGCAAACTACAGATTTGGATTATGATAATTATTACTCTAGCTATCTTACTTGTTTTCAAGACATTAATATTGAAAATGTGTCTAACAATAACTATTACTATTCAAAGGTGAAAAGGTTCATAAGAATGTTATCATTATTATTATTATTGGGAATAGTGAGCACTTGAGATTTTATTCACAATAGATAGCTAACAACATAGCTACCAACTTCACATACTATCTATATCATTATTTGTACTTATCACTATCTAGCTAATGAAAATTCATCAATCTCACTAAAGTATGATATGTAATGGGAGGGAAGGTTTGTGTTGTATAAGTTTCCTTTTTTGTATAGCTACTTTTTGGCATTCCCTACATTCTCAAGAACTCTCACTTCCTTCTATTCATTTTTAGTAAATTGTACTTTTCTTGTACCAATTTTTAGCTTAAAAAATGATCTAATGACTGCGTAGAGATCACGTAATTAATTATCAGGGGCGGGTCTAGGATTTGGAGGGGTTGGGGAAAAATAAATTTAGTAGCTCAGGCTGGACTAATATTTAGCTACCAACATCAAAATAAGTAAATGTAAAAGGTCGAAAAAGGTAAAACATAGCCTAATATTTGGGAAGAATGGGGGTGAATTGCCCCCAATGTCCACCCCTGGGATTGATTCAGATTATAGTGAGGAATCTGAACTTGAACACACCAGTTGTGCTGTACCTTGCCTTGTTAAAGGATGAATTGCATAAACATTAACTTCTGGTAATGAATGATTTTTACTTGCACAACAACCATTCCCTCTCCCTAGTGAATTTCTCATCAATAATCCCTTGTAGGTTTGCCTTTTTCTCTTTCGCTGCATAATGTAATCATTAATACTTATTGTTATTGAGAGATGTTATTAGTTGTGCATTTGTAGATCTATAACTTGTGTGGCACGTACATTAGTAATCCCGTCTGAAGATAATAATATAGTATACTCCCCGTATAACAAAGTGGTTAATTATTGCTTCCTCTGAAGCGTAATCTCTCTATCTCTACGCTCGTGTTTTAGACTCGAGACAGCATTACAGAGAGAAGTAAGGTTAGTTCTGAGCTGTACATAGCTTGGCAATGGTAAATCAGTGAATACTATCTAGTTTATTTGCACAGATTTACCAGTAGCTTTTTATACCTGAAAAGCTTATGAATATCAGTTAAAACTTATAGTAGCTAACTCATAATTTAATAAAGCCTCTTTTAGTAACCCCTCAATATAAGAAGTGGAAACTTCTTCTATAGAGCAACCAAATCAAATGCCCCCTCCCACTCATTTATTTTGTTTTAGTTTACCATAAAACTAGTAGCTACATCCTCTGAACAGCAGCCACTTCTAAACTTCAAGCTACTATAATAATATTATATTACTGACAACAACTACTGAGTCTTTAAGCTTCTTAACTTCAGATTATGAGTACATGGCTAAACAAATCAATATTATGGTACTTAGTTAATGTGGCTACATGTGACTTATAAGCAGAAGATAAAGAAGACCTTCGCAATAAACTGAAATTCAATTTACACAAAACTGCATGCACCTAATACTATCCTTATTCATAGCTTTAAAATTAATAATTATAAGCCAATAAGATGTAATTAGAGGCATACACATGGTTATCACAGCATAAACATTTGTGTACATAGGCATGGTGATGTCATATAGGTAAGAAATATACAGTATAATTATTATTGTAATACATGGCAATAATAAAAGGTCAACTGAAACTGAATGCATATTACATAATATACACGTGTTCATCATGAATGAGCCACATATTATCATATTATTATTATTATAATCAACCATAATTATATAGATATTTTGAAGTTTTAGGCTTTTTTCTTTTAAGAATAGAGCTATTTTTGGTTGGTTTCAATCTAGTTAGTGCTACACATGATTTATTGATTATAAATGTCCAACAAACTACTGTCAAAAAATTAAAATGAGATAGGTGGCCTTAATCAAAATTAATTATGATTAGAAACACTACATTATTGTTATGAGTACAAGTGCTTACAATCCATTCAATACATGTTTTGTTACTGTGTCTTCAGGTCACTTGACAGAAGATTATAGATATCGTGGCAAATAGGTTATGTACAATAATAACAAACCATCACCTATTTACCACATAACCTTCTGACTATTAACTGAACATTATTCAACCTATGAGTAGTTAGATTGTCACCCCAACGTTGTCATTTTGGTTAATAGCTGATGTTGACAGAGCGACAATGAGTAGAGGTAAGTTTATATAACTAAGAGTGATTAATTTTAGTTTCATTTTTAACTCTAGTTATGTATTCATGTCTAATTAGCTATTCAGTTGTACGTTTTACCTATTAATACACTTTACATTAGCTATCTTAGTTTACAGCTGGAAAGTATATAAACATACTATGAAAGATTATATAATCAAGTAATAATAACTAAGTCAAAAAAAAATAAATAATGAAGCCAGCAATCATGTAAGCAGTAGCCATGATCAACAAGCTAATCATGGTATCATGTACTAATGATTACTATGCACCTTTAAAATTAATAATGATATTCATTAAAGTGCCATAAGCTTAATTTGTACCAAACTACAGTGTGCTTAGTAAAATTAATAGTTGCTATGACCCTTTTCCATAGTATCACAACTACAGCACAAGGAGCACACATGAAATTATTAATATTACAGGTTTCAACTAGAGTTTTACCATATATATCTAGAAATATTGAAAACATAAAGTCACATAACTAATGAAGTGGCCGGCCATATACATCTTACCGTGTGTACATGATATTATTCAATAGTTTCATGGATATATAAATATCTCTAGTATAACTATCTTCTGCGTAATTATAGCTATCACCAGCCTTCATTAAATTATAGGAAATTCACTGAATATTGTTGACCAAGAAAAGTTTCGAGGCGGTTTAAAATTTGGTAAGCACTCAGTACTTTAATAAAAGATCTCTTCAATACCAAACAATTATGCATACAGTGAGGTGGGACCACACTGCTACACCAGGTTCTAAGGAATTGACGGTCACTAAAGGGGATGAGGTTATCATAATAACCAGTCCAAAAGAAGATGATGAAACAGGGTGGTATAAGGTAAAATATGGAGAATGATTTGTAGCTGTATGATAATTTAATTATGTTTGTCATTATAGTCCTGGTATATTGACACAAGGAAGTTGAAACATAAAATTTATCAACACATGTTAGCTTGTTAGTTTACTGAGATCTATAAGGCATTGGTGGATCCAGAGAGTTTCTAAGGTTTCTGGAAACTAGTCTGAGATCCTAGTAGAACAATAGGCTTATATAAACTACTTAATGGTGCATTTCCACAAAGCATATTTTAATAGTCAATTAGTGTGTACACAATGACGAAATCACAAAGCCACTTGCCTATCTGGCCAGTTGCTCATGTAGTGGTTATAGTCATAATTCATCATGGATGAATGAATTATGACTAACCACTAGCATTATAAGGCAAATGAGATACTGTTCACTTTCCCTGGCTTCATTTGATCCTGCAGTTGGTGAGATATCATTTTTATCTGCACTTTTATATTACCATAAATTAGCAATTATTACTTCATCAAGATGTTAAAACATAAATGTCACATAATTATAGAATGAAAAAGATTTGGGATTGTCTACTAAATATACTTAGGCAATTAAACAGATGGTTGCATAAAATTTCATTTCAGTAACTATGTCAAAAAAGTGTATTATCATACCAACCAAGCAACATAAAGTTAATGGTCAAATGCTTTTTCTATCTTGAAATTATTTTCATGTTGTATAGGTGAAGCATACAGTTACAGGAGAGATAGGCAATATCCCTAAAAGATGCTTTTATCGAAGGATGAAAGGTAAATTACATTCTTAAGGTATTATTACTAGCTGAGATTGAATATTTGATATCTCCTGTGAGCAAGGCATTATTAACAAACTTCTGTTGTACTAGTTTACACCCCTAGAGTGACCAATGAAGCAAAGGGACACTAGCAGCTACTACATGATGTTTTATTACATAATCATCTATTAAATTAGCTACACTACTATTGTGCAGTGAATTTTCGCTTTACTGGCCAAGAAACTGGTGAACTTTCAGTTGATGAGGATGAGATAATTGGGGTGATAAATGAAGATACAGAAGATGATATGTGGCTGGTATGTGTGCTAAATAAACCTCTAGTGTGAATTAGGAGAGATTAGCTCTTCTCTATTACTAGTGTGTAGAAAAATTCAGAACAGGAGCAGGGGAAGCGGTCAGACAACACATGCACTGTTATAATTTAAAAAAGAGCCAAATGTCAGGTCTATGATCACTACCTCTTACATAACAGTAATATGGAGGCAAAGTAGCATAGTAGCGTGGAATTATTGGTCAGGCAACTACCTGGTTTACCTGACCTGTTCTGCCACACCTGCTGGTCCATTGCAAGTGTCCCTTAGTTAAATTAAGAAAGAAAAATGATAAAAGAATTGTGGTATAAAAAATTAGCATCATTTGAAGAACATTAATCATTTTTACTGGTAAATAAATTATTTACTGGATTTCCAGTCATGTTTATAAGTGGGTGTATCAGGTGATAAACATGATCCAGCATAACTTCCTTTATAGCTTGGCCTAAAGACTCTCTTCCATGAAACATTATTAGAGTATGCTCATGACTCATAAAATTAATATAACTTAGAAACATGTGAACCTCATTTTCAAAAGACTTTATTGTACACAAACTTACTATCTTGTGATTGTGTTTTCTTGCATGAACCTTAATAAAGATTACAGCATAGTAATAATTATTTTTCATCTTGTAGTTAGTCCATGCAATAGCTGACTAAAATAATATTAAGTTTTTATGCAGGTAATGAAAGAGAATAAAACCATTGGAAAGATTCCCGTTAGATGTTTTTATACATCATATAAAGGTAACCATGATGAGAAATATTCTTGCACCTTTATTGCATTTTTATATTTTGTGGTTCATGTAGCTTATGGAAACCACATAGCAGCAAAGAGCGGAGAACTTTCTGTGAATAAGGGAGATAATATTGGAATTATGGATAAAAACAGAGATGATGGATATTGGAAGGTAAACTATTTGATTCTATGTTAATGTTCACTGTATTTTTGTGTGATAATTAGCTATTAGCTAATTGTATGAAAAATAATAACTATTCATAACACTGTATCATAGGGATATTTCAGAGGCAGGACTGGTCTTGTTCCTAGTAAATGTTTTGAACCTCCTATAAAAGGTAAAATTCAGATTAATCATTAGTAGATTTTTAATTAGGTCATTTTTATTATGATCAAACTTCTACAACTTGAACACCACACAGTAACAAGTTTTATAAAAAAGATTGTTTAATATATAGAAACAAATCACTGAACAGAGAACTATGCTACACTATACAGAAGATGTCAAGAGACATGACATAGCACTAACAACTCAACACATAATAGCAACAAATTAACAAAATGGATTATTTGATCAGATTACTTTGCTATATTAATGGCATTTTGAAACTCTAGGCATGTATAATCAATTAGCCAGTCCAGTCACATAGTGTAATGATTGTTACAGTTATTGATTTATTGCAACACAAACACTCCATACCAAATATATTGATATAATAAGACTATGCTCATCAAATACATGTAAAGTTGTTTTATGTTTTTGTAATTTATTAAGTACAACTATTTTTTAGATTACTCAAGGAAATAAGATTATATTGCTACCATGGTAACATATTCTATACCTGTATAATATATAGAAAACTACTTACTATCAAGAAGAATAACATTGATAACCTTTAGACTTTGCCTATTTCTACTCTAATTTTCATGACGTTAAGTTATTCCAACCACTATAAGCCATAACAATTATTTGCCTTATAATGCAGTTTATTGGGATTATGAGGCTGAGAAAAAAGGTGATTTGACAGTAAAAGAGGGTAATACAGTCACCATAGTTGATCATGAAGCAACTTCAACTCATGGAAAAATAAGGGTATGCTAAACTATTAACCTTCTAAGTAATTAAAATTAATCCTACACTTAATTTTAGTAGTAGGGCTGGAATCAGAGGTAAGATATTGTTAAATGTAATGACTTTAACTGGATAGCTATCAAGTAGCTACTATTGTTTGGACACAAAGCCATTATGAGAATAAGTATATATACTTGATGAGGGAAATTATCAAAATATTCAAAATAATTTTTAAATGAAGTTATTAGTAATGGGTGAAAGATACTATGATATTTTCAAGAGGAAAGTTCAAACAACACATTAAATCAAGATTAGTGTAAACTTGCTATAGTTGCCAAAGTCTAGCATAAATAATTATACACAGATTGTCTAGCCAAATGACAAACTTCCTTTATATTATCCAAAGAGAAAGATAATTATGCTATCTTCTACATCTTTCTTGTAGTTTGACATTAGATATTCTAGATAATATTTTCAAATTACGATCTGACTTTTCTAGGTTCGTCTTGATGATAAGATTGGTTACATTCCCCAAAGATGTTTTGAAACCCCTATTCAAGGTATACTAATAGCAAAAACACATAATAATAATAATAATAATAATAATAATAATAATAATAATAATAATAATAATAATAATGGACACTTGAGATTAACTTATATTAAGCTATGTGGGCAGGCTTACATAATGGAATTGGAATTTATGTGGGCTTATGTAAGAATTCTTTGTGGCAACTAAAGGTATTTTTCTCTACCAATTCCCTAGTGTGAGGCTTACTTGACCCACTTCCAATTACTTGTTATCCATTGACAAAACCGTTGAATTAACTAGTGACGCTAATTATAACAAAGCCAGTCACTTCCTAATTATTTGTAGCTAGGAAATTATTAACAGGAAGATTTTGTTTGCTAAGCAAAACTTACTGAGTATCTTCACGCCTGCCATTATTACAATGATTTATTCAGGCTATAAACAAATCACTCTGCATATGACTATTAACATGATCCTGGATTGTATTTTTTGACAGTGTATAAAGATCATGAGCGAAGACAAAAGAATGAAATTTCTGTTGCTAAAGGCGAAATGGTGGGCATGGTTAAAGGTGTAGATTCACCCGAAGGTTACTTCATGGTGAGTTAGCTATAGCCGTAGTAATAACCTTAATACAATAATTGCTGTAATTCACTCGCTTTATTATATGAAAAAAAATTTATAATGAAAATTTTTTATAAAATGAACAGTTGCTCCATATTATAATTGAGTTTGGTAGTTCTAGTGCCCTCACTTCATGTAACTAACACTGCTAAGTATAATTAATGAAAACAAGATACATTGTAATCTGGACAAGTATCTTGTCTTCTTAGATTTTACTGTTGCAACAATTACATTTGGTGATGTAGGTACGTTTAGGTGACACTGCTGGACTAGTTCCTACAGAATGTTTTGAAATTCCAGCAAGAGGTACATGAAGTTATTCATTAATCTGGTATCATTTATGTCTGTGTCTGGTGGTTCTCTAGGTTTATTTTTTACCTTAAATTGCAACGTGTGTAGTTTAATTCAGGGTTCAGGGTACACTTTGATATTTAGCTAGTTTCCATCAATGTTCAAACTATGAAGTAAAAATGCCAAAGACCATGGTTTATTGCCAACAGTAATATTCTATAGCCAAATGAAATCTTTAAGCCTGGTATAGTATGCATCTACATAACAATACTGATTGTGAATGTTTTGAGGGGGAAAATTGAGTGGTGTGTGTGTGTGTGTGTGTGTGTAAACCTTGGTGCTATACGTATCTGCAATATACTTGTAGCATAACTTCATCTTTGTTTCCTATCTAATTAGGTGAAATGTTAAAGCATAAATAATATCCTTATAAATGTCTAGTAATTGTGGACTATGAATCAACTAATCCAAATGAGCTGTCAGTAAAGAAAGGAGATGAAGTCTCTGTCATGAATGCCATTGCAAATGTTCAAGTAAGTGATTTTAAAAGCATGGACATAGGACATAGCTAGGGCACTATGGAGTTGATTTATGCAACATTCTTTTGATGAATACTTTAATATTCTAATCTCTACTTTATAATTATTGTAGACATGAATACATTCTTTAAAATGCTATTGTGGTCTTAAAACTACTTTTATAAGGAAATATGGTTTTCTGAGGTGATAACATTAAGTGCCTTAGCAGATTGCTGTTATCTGTGTACCAGTGCATGGAACAAGTACCATACTAGGGATTTGGTACAAAAAATACTACTGTATAATAATAATATGTATGTGCTGTGTTGTATGTTCTGGTATTTGTTAATCTAATACACTATACCCCACAATGCTGTGCATTTCCATCAACTATTATGGTTACACTTGATCATCACAAAATAAATATCCTTATTTCTATGCAGGTCCGCCTAGGTCACAAAATTGGGCATATTCCACTGAAGTGTATTAATATTGAAGTAAGAAATACAAACTAATCTCATTATTATACTAGATCAATGCTAAGGATTGTTGTTATGTGAAGAATTTTTTATTATACAAACTTAGCTACTAGTCCCTGGAAACTCATATGAATCTAGTTAGTATTATCTTGTTTCTGTGTTTTATTTGCTGTATTGCTTATAATAGACTTCACATATAGTTATATTGTGCAAGTCATTCTAATACATAGCTATGAATTTATAATAATTTAGGTGACTGAAGTTGCAGGGATGTTGGAGAAAAAAGAACATGAAGAAAAGGAAGTGAGAACATTTTAGCATTCATTCTGACATATTTTTTCATGTGAGTCCAATTATATGGGGTATTGTTATGCAGGCAAGAGTTGCTGCTAAAAAAAGAAGTTTGCAAAGCGAAAAAAGCATATGTAAGCAATGATAAATAGACAGTCGGTCATACTATACACACACCCCTTAATAATGATCATTAGCAAAATGAAAATGTTGAGTGCAATATTATTCTGACCAGTTAATACTTTTTGTCTTGTAATATCTAATGATAGAAGTTAAAAAGTAAATTGAAGCTATACCATGACAGAAATTGATTCTAACTATTACTGTGACTTGAAAATATGTTCTATATATAAATTATCAGCCTCTGTCAATCTTAGTAGAAATATAATAATAGCCTAGAACTATTGGCAGAGTTGGTGCACAAGTGGAACAGTGTAGCAATACTGCAACATAAAATGAAACAGTACAACATGTGCATGCAACTTATATAGTATGATGTACTAGAAAGTTCTACATGCACATGGTTCCATCTGGTAAAGGTGGTCACTTTGGAATGTCATCAATAGAGAGTGCTATTTCAACAAGAACAACATACAACTTATTATGCTATTTCTTGTTACTTAGCTAGTAAGGAAGACAGGAAAAGAACTCAACCAAATCTCTCTTTTCATAATACACCAAATACTCTCTCTTCACCTAAAGAGCTTAATGACAGTGTGATTTAGTTTTAAATTAGAGTTTTGAACATTGACTGGGGGGAGCAGGAGATCAGATATGTATTATGTGTTTCTAACTTATGCTGATTGTAATGAGATGGTACATAAACAAGATGTCTGGTATAGATAAAGTCAGTACTCCCCTAGCCATGTGAGACTCAATCTTTTATTAGCAGTAACAGTATAATTAACATTGAAATCTATTTTTTGTAGCTAAGACAGAGAAGGAACGTGATGTGGATAACAGTGCTCTAAACTATCCCCTTGGTAAGTATAGAGTTCAACATGGTAGCTAGTCAAGTATAATTTTGCTACTAATAATCATATTATGATAGTAAGTTATCTATGAAACATAGAGGTTCATGTAGCAACTGAAATTAGGCTATTTACAGTTGCTACAACAATTTATGAGTAGCAAATGTACATAATTACAGTGGAATTCTGCTAAAGGTAAGGACGACCTTTGTTGGATTCTGATTCTTTTATTTCGTGTTCAATAATTATTATTACATCTGTGATATCATTCACACAAAATTTCATTCATATAATTAGATCAAAAAGTAATGGTGGTTTTTCATACAGTTTGATTGAATAGCTTTGTAATCAGCAATTTACCAAACTTATATATTACTTATGAAATACCTATTTCAGATGAAGCCCATAATTAATAATAACTGCTGAGTTACTATGTTACTGAACTAGTGATAAACTCTTCCTTGTACAATATGAACACAACATAGAAGTCTTGTGATAGTGTGTCTAGATTGTAGTAATGTAATGCTAATTAATTATTATTCTGGTTCATCAATGATTATATTGACATGCCATTTGTGAAAAGAAACATTGAATAATTTCAACAAGCATAATAAATCCCACATTAGCGAGTCAAATCAGTGATAGCTATCTAAAGTGGCATGATGATGACAGAATATATATTATGCTACTCAATCCGACAACTCAATTAAATCCAAGAATCATGAAATAGGTTTAGTGTCTAGATAGTCGTCTAGTTTGGTAACTACTATCTCTGAGCCTGCCTGCAGCCAATCCTTTCACAGAATAGTAGACAGCACTGAAAAGACAGTTCATTCTGATAAAAAAATATCAAATGTAAGATACAAAGTGAGTAAAGTGAACTATAGCTTGCTAGCAATACATAGTATGGCCTCCTTTGGCTTTAATAATGGCCTTTAGTCTTCTTGGCATGGAACATACCAGACTTCTGATGGTGTCTGGTTCAAATTCTGTTCTACAGAGAGTCAGAGGTGGTATCTCTAGCTGCATCTGAATTGTTCCCATGAAATTGTACTGAACTGGACACTCCAAAACTTTTTTGTTCTACTTAGAAAGCCATTCTGACACTATCTTGGCATTCCAGGGGCTGATCCAGGGGGGTGAATAGGGTGACATGTCACCCCACCTCCACTTAATATTAATAATATTCATAGACATAGTATCAGCAACAATTTTTCTAGTTTTAAATTTGTCACAAACTTCTTGAATATCAGAAACCACACAAAGGAAATCAGAAATAAGTGGCCCAAATTTGTGCATTTACACAAAGGTCACCCCTTTTATAAATATTCTGGATCAGCCACTGCATTCTCCAGCACTTCAATGTAATTATCACTGTTCATTCTACCTCTAACTCCATATGTACACCCACTTCATCATCATAATGCATCTCCAAACAATCACACCATGTTTCACAGTACCCATCACACACTCATCCTGAAACTCTTATGTCCTTTCAAATATTTTTAGATTCATCACTCCACACAACTCTTATCCCGACTGTCCTGCACAGTACAGAAAACATACTTTTTAGCTAAAGCTAGCCAGGCATTTTAATGTCTTTTTGGATGACAAAGGCTTATAACACAGGAGCTGTTAGGTGCCTGTTCTTAAGAGAGGATCTAACCAAGAACCTATCTTCCTGCTCCCCTGACTTATATGTGGCACAAATGCAGTGGACTTAGGCATAATAGCTAACTTTCTTAGCTAACTATCTTATAGTCACATCAGTCTTCCTGTATGCGCAGTAAATTTTGATGTAGATTTCCCCTGGTCATGTTGTGGCTTGTTTCAACTAGTACCATCCCACTTCAGTCTGGCTTACATATTAATTGTAGGAATATTTAGTAAGCAACTGGAGCTCAGTAGCAACAGCACTCAGCTGGAAAAGCCCGAAATATCTACTTCTATTCCATTACTAATTGCTATGGCATTTGCTACTGACTTGTTTCTTTGTAAGATAAAAAAACAGAATGGCATTGAGTGGGTGAGCATGTGTGTTTGGAACTAGTCATCAAGGACAAAGTTGTTATGAATGAAATATATCATATACAGTGTTATTCAAAAGAATTTAAACAAATTCACAGATATAACGCAAAAATAATATGCAAACCAGGAATATTAAAGTCAAGTATAATTTTAAGTTCCCCATTAATAGCTGTCATTTATTAATTATTTCATTGCAGTATCACGAGACAGTGAAGATGTGATTGACTATATCAAAGATCTTAAAGTTGGTCAAATTATTGATCTTGGTGTATCTCTTGGTCTTTCTTATGAAACTCTAACATCTATAAAATGCAAAGATATTCACAGTGGAATGGTCACTGCTTGGCTCTCGAAGAAAGATAATGTGATGGAAACAAGTGGTAATCCTTCTTGGAAATCACTTAAAGAGGCTTTGCTAAAGATGGGAGTTACAGATGTTGCCAACATGATAATGAAAGGTAGATATGATATAGTGTTTGATTCTCACAATTTAATAACGGCAAGAATTATATCTATTTTAGTTAGTATTCATCTTGTATAGTTAATTGTTTAACTTTTGCCAACTAATACTCTAATTACGTGGGACTGGGACACTTACTATATAATCTCTTCAGATAATACAAGATTTGTCATGGCTATGATGGTCAACTTACAATGGTGCAATGATGACAATGCTATGGATAAGATATCGATATTGAATGAAGCTTGCAATAAATGGGGTACAATAGCAACACTTCTTGGCATCAATAAAGCTGCTGTGGAAGAAGAATATAGGACCATCAATGATCGCTTTCAAAAGGTGCTGGAAACTTGGATTGAAACAGGTGGAAATAATGATTATCCAGCTACTTGGATGGGGTTAAAGAAAATGTTAAACGTTTGTAAGCTTGGTACGTGTGCTCTAAAGATCAAGGATGCGATGAAATTTTTGGATATCTAAAACTTATAAACTTTATTAGTTAGTTAGCTAGTATAGTTGAACCATGGACAACCTAGATATTAGCCATTTTAGCCTTTAGCTCTAGCAGGGAGCAATTTTTGTGCATATATCAATGCAGTAGTTATTATTCATTAAGAGATATTTAATTAGTTCTAGATTTTGATGGAGTGATTATCAGTGAGTGCAGTACCTTAAGTTAAGGTTTATTAAGGGGTACAAAATTTAGTTCTTTAAAGCATTTAACTGGTACAAATATTAGCTATTTATAGTATAGGAATAATTATTATTATATACCATCAGTCCATGATGTTAATCAAAAAAATTACATGGGAGAGTAACTTTCGTCAAACAGACCTAGAATTCCTGCTTTTCTCCACCTCTTTAATGTTATCTAGTGACCTTCAGTTGAAAAAAAAATTGTAGACATTGATCAATTATTGTGCATATCAATCTCACATCAACATCTTCAAGTGCCTTCCCTTCATCCATTACTTAGTTAAACATCAGGAAGGCTAACTACAATAATAATTATTTCATACTAGTAGCTAGCGAGCTAAGCTGCTGTTTCATCAAAGCAATTTTCTTGTACCCCATCGACCTTTAAAAATAACGAAAAATGCTAATAATGAGTATCCCTATGTGTAGGGTTGGCAGGACATACAGTAGTACAAACTGCAAACTTTCAATAACTCAGCCAAATCTGGCTAGAGTCTTCTAAAAACACTGAAGGCCTTACCAATAGGTAGTGTACCAAAAGAACAGCTCTTAACTCCCAACAGAAGCTTAGAAAACAGAGAAACCAAAAATACAGCTAGCTATATAATATCTGCTCTAATAATAATTAAAAAAATGCTAACAAGTAATAGGGGAAAAATTAAAAATGGGTAGCTATGTAGAACATTTTCTTACATTTCCCTACATTAACTGCCAAAGAGCCCTTGCACAATGGCTTAGCTATATAAAGCTAATTTGAGTTCAGCTAAGGGGCTATAGTTACTGGTACCAAGGAAGCAGTTAATGTGTGTGTGTGTGTGTGTGGGGGGGGGGGAGGGGGGGAGGGGGATTAATTAAGATAGAAAAATTTAAAAATTTAACATTTAAAATTTAACACACACACACACATACACACTTTTGAATTAGTATAGCATTTTACTACTCCGAGGAAGACTAGTTGAAACATGTTATAGCTATTAGTTACAGCTAGCTAATTGATTTTATACTTCTGACAGTGAAAATGCAACATTGAATTTGCATCAATCAATCCCAGTAATGTCCATATTGCCTTATAAGGTCGATTTTTACTCTAACATGTTTCCATGTATCTGTAGGTGGTGAAAATGATTATTGAGTAATGAATGTTTAGTATTTTACTATGATATTGAACCTCCAGCAGAAGCTTTTACTCAAGTCACACTGTGCATGAAGAACTGAACTTCGCTATACCATGAATAGTATTAGTTATTTACCTTGAAACTCTGAAGCATTGGTTAGACATAAACAGCCATTTTAATTGGTCACTGTATTTATCTCCATGACATATTATTAATCAGCATGTTTGGTCAGAACGGTTCAAACCTGTAAAAGTGTCCTCTTTATCTTCTGCATTTTAAAAACATTTTTATTACTTAAACACCACTCTTCAAGATAAACTGTTAGTGCTACTATACCAAGTTTCTCATATGCACCAAACACATTGACTTGCATCATCTATACATAGCCCTATAATAATAATAATGGGAGTATATCCCACTCCCAGCAGTAGAGTTGCCATTCATTTCTGATGGTGTTATACTCTCACTGTTAGAATTGCTATGGGTCAGTAACGATGTTACTACTTGAGTTATTCAAACAACTGCCAGTTGGTTATCATTGGTGTGTCATGGTTTATAACAACATGATGATGTAATTAGCTACATAGCCCATAACCCATTACTATAAAGAAACAACCCATTTAGCTATCCCCGATGTGTTCAAAAATGATACATTTATTTACCTGCAACAATGATTAAATACATTAATGTGCAGTGTGTACTATGTACCTCCCTTATATTTATGACTGTTATGACATTGTACTGGATGAAACATTTAAACTTCTAATTCTTCTACTGTCACTAGCTTGGTCAGTTAAACCAGGAAATTTTGACCTATATAGCTAGCAGACATTAGAGATGAGCCTTTGTTGACATTTATGTCTGTCAATAGTGTTAGTGGTGTCAGTTTGACTATTTTTACTCTTGTCCATAAAATATCCCACTCCCAGCAGTAGAGCTGCCATTCATTTGTGATGGGGTTATACTCTCACTGTTAGAATTGCTATGGGTCAGTAACGATGTTATCCTCTCACTACTCGAGTTATTCAAACAACTGCCAGTTGGTTATCATTGGTGTGTCATGTTTATGTAGGTTTATAACAACTATTAGGGTGTCTCCATTGACCCATTACTTGCACCTACAATGGGACAGTAACAATAATTATAAGGGTTCATTTAACTAAATACCACTTATGAACTTATTATGGTACCTAAATGTACCTGATGTAGTACTTCCACCTGCTGTTATTCAATTGTGACTTCATTTTCATACTCCTACCAGAGATGCAACTGGTTAGCATAGACATCACCTTCTCACTTGTATAGGTATACCTACTACCAGGTTATTCTAATCCCACCAGTAGAGTTAACTTACTTTGGGTCACTAATGGCACTATGAAGGTATTCTTACTTTCACCAGCAGAGTTGCTATAGTGTAGTGTATCCCTGAATATTAACTACAAGTTTTTTGAATGAGTGCATAACACCAACGCCACTATCATCAGTAGTCATATACGTTTGTGATTACATTATCCTCTTCTCACTAGTCAAATCCAGTGCAGATTTCACACCACTCCTATCCAACGTTATGAATATCATCAGTAAGTAACGAAGTGGTCTATCATTATGATGTCACTCATTATGGTGCGCGTGCGCACTAGGACTACTATGACGTCATGAACGTGTACGTGTGTGTAACAATAAAAAGTTGATTGTAGGATATCGCTGTTATTCTTGAAGACTTCCTAAGACCATAGGCTCCAACTGTCCTGGAATGTCCAGGACAGTCCTGGATTTGTTGACATTGTCCTGTGTCCTGGATTCCCCTGCCATTTGTCCTGGATGCTGGAGTAGTAGAGTTAAATACTACTATACTATGTCTATAGACACTGACTGAAATAACTATGAAAACTACTACTAGATCTGTAGTGTAGATCTGGTTGTTGTTGTCCTATGACTAGAGTGCATTGCAGTAGCTACGGTTCATCCATGCACAGTCAGCATCTTTGCCAGGCTTGCCTTCAATACCACAGGGGTGTAGACAAGGGGGGGCTTGGGGGGCTTAAGCCCCCCAGATTTTTGAGATTAACTGGAAAATAATAGCTAATAAGCTCAGGCTCTGGCTTTTTTTTTTGTAAACTGCATATTTTATATGATGTGCATTGTAGTGGTTTGGTAAACAGTATTTAACCATGACAGTAATGGTTAACAGGTAAGCATGGTAACATTGCAACAGTCATGCTTAGAGAACTTGAGCTTGACTCTTAGCCTAATTGCTAGTAGCTAGTACCATGTCTGTGAATCTCTAAGATAGTAGTTTAGCACTAGTACTTTAAAGCCAGATTAATTATCCAATGAAAATAAGGCCAGCTATCAGCCTAGCCAGCAGTCAGCCTGAACTGGTGAGCTAAGTTTTTCAATCAGTGTATTCTAAAATATAGTTTTATTAGCTTGAAAGTGATGTTGAGAATCATGATGTTTCAGTACAGAATCCACTACTATCTTTAAATGAAATAGAGCCTACCCTATCCTTGTGTACATAATTATTAAAATATTATTTGAATATTACTCTAATTTGCTCTCTTACACCTCTTGGATTTTGAAAAAAAATTTTCCCCCCAGTCCTAAAAACTTGTCTACACCCCTGTGTAACCATGCATCATCAAATGCAGACTCAGAGAGGGATTATTGATTTTTGTTATGCTTAATAAATGTGGTTTTTGATGGTGTGGTTTGGGTGAGGTTAGCTATGATTTGGGTGTGATTGGTGGGTGTGGCCAGTGTCCTGGAACTGTTTTTCAAAAAGTTGGAGCCTCTGTAAGACCCAGGAGATTACAGTTGGTGACACCTGCTAGGACCAGACCTAGAGTCTACACTAGACTTGAGTACAATATGCTTTTAATTTTTCCTACTATGCTATGCTCCTATTCTCCTTATTTTGCCTATTATTCTTTCCCATTATTCCCTAACATTATTCCCCATTATTCATTTTATCGAGTGTTGTATTGTAGCATGATAGATGTCTCTGCATAGTCTTCTAAGAAGCCTTGCTGCTGTTCATTAAAAGTGTTGTTCAAAAGTGAAAATACTCTTTCTGAAGCAGCCGATGAAGGCAGTATCAGTAAAATTATTCCACAAGAAGGGAACTGCACACATTATAGTTAGAGTTATCAGAATTGAGCTGGGAAGCTTTAGTAAGCTAGCTAGCTAATTCAGCTATCAGATTGGATAACAGAATTATCTACAAAAGGAAAGCTTTCAGTTGATCAAGGTCAGAAGCTGTTGGCTGAATTTCTGATAGGTGAAAACAACTTGATTGAATACAGCTAAAGTCTTCTCTGAATAGTTTGTGGAAGTATTGGATGCCACATGTGCACTGCACGAGTCTATAATGCATGACTGGCTATGTACTAGGTGTGTAGGTGACACGTCAATAGTGTCTGTTATGCTGCCTGCCTTGAGCTAAGAACAATAGCTGAAACTCCTTACCCTATTATGCTTCAATTATGCTCCATTTAAGATTATGCCCAAATAGAGCCTATTATGCCAAAAGAATATGCTGCTTATTGTACTCAGACATCTACACCGAATGTCGAAAATTACGGCTGACACGAGAAAAACGGGGGTCAAACGGACACCGCGCTCGCAATGATTATTATTTCGCTATTTGGGCTACAGACTTCTGATGTGCTTGTGTTACTCCCTAAGCAAGATAGTTGCTAAGCAATAGTAGGATAAAAATTAATTAGATGATGATGCTGACTCTTACACGCTACAATGAGGAACAACGACAAGACACACCAACTAACTAAATGGGTATGAGTGCTAGGTCACCTCGACCTGTCATGCTGGAAAGAGCATCACTAGCAGTACTCCCATGACCCTCCCTCCACAAATTCATCCAGGTAGGACATGAGCATTTCTCCATGTACCTCTTTCATATGTACATGTTTTGGGTGCATACCT